>CM042383.1:8173306-8710806 GCA_023634145.1 Thymallus thymallus
AGTGACATAGCGGTCTAAGGCACTGCAACGCAGTGCTAGAGGCGTCACTACAGACCTGGGTTCAATCCCGGGCTGTATTACAACCGTCCGTGATCGGGAGTCCCATAGGGCGGTGCACAACTGGCCCAACGTCGTCCGGGTTAGGCGAGAGTTTGGCCCGGGGTGGCTTTACTTGGCTCATTGCGCTGTAGCGACTCCTTGTGGCGGTCCAGGCGCCTGCAGGCTAACCCCGAATGCCAGTTGAACGGTGTTTCCTCCGACACATTGGTGCAGCTGGCTTCCGGGTTAAGCAGGTGGGTGTTAAGAAGCGCGGTTTGGTGGGTCATGTTTCGGAGGACGTATTACTCGAAGTTCACCTCCTGAGCACTTTGGTGAGTTGCAGCGATGAGACAAGATCGAAATTGGGGAGAAAAAGAAGCAAAAAAAAAGACTCAAGCCGAGATCTACTGCTCAGATTTGACTTAAAAAAATGTAACATTAACCTAATAAAAACAGTTGTGTAGGAATGAGGTTTGTGCAGTAGGCCTAATACATTATCACAGCATATTGGCTATATGCCTGGCCTGCCAATATTGTTCTTGCCAGAACACATTATATTTCAAAACTGGAGCTTTGATAACAAAATAGATCAGTTGGTGTAGCACTTGCGAGGCACAGCTGAGCATACATTTAAATAATTTGCTTTTTTTATTTTACTGGACTGATGGTACCTGCAGCTATTGGTCATGGTGCTTTCAAGACAACTGGGAATTCTGGGGGGAAAAAACGAGGTCAAATCATGATGTCAGTGATTTTCAGTTCGGAAAAGCTGACGCTCTAGAAAGATGGAATTCCGAGTTGAATGGCCGTGCAAAAAAAAAATCCCAGTCTGATCTCGTTTTTTTTCGCGTTCCCAGTTGTCTTGAATGCACTGAAGTCGGAAATTTGAGTTTTCCGAGTTCCCAGTTGTTTTGAACACAGCAATAGTCTTAGCGGAGGGAGGGAGAGAGCAGCAGAGGGTCCACCTGTCACGGTCCCTGCTCACTCCTTCCTTTCCTCCAGTGAGACTGACCAGAAAGAGGGGACACTGTCTTCCACCTGATGCCGAAACTCGAGTCGCACCGCATCTGCACAAATCCATGTTGTTCCTATGCCTAGAGAAAGTAAAATGTTCCTCTATATTAAAAGAGACACGAAGAGCTGCTAATAATAACAATTATATTAGAAGCTACTCATTCATTGCAGCACGAGTGGAAGTAGGGAGAAGCGCATTTTTTGTTTTTTAATAGTGTTGAATAAAAACTGTTGACAGTGATGAATAAAAATGTAAACATGAACTCACTCATGAAAACAGCAGCTTTTTGCTGTATTCTTTGACAGTCACTCTGGTCATGGTTTTAAAAGTTATTAAATCTCATCTAGGCTTGTTGCCTATCAAACTCGTGGAAGCTGTAGGAACAGTGACTTGAGCTATCCGATTGGCCAGCGCAGTAGGTGACCTCGATTTAGCCACAGATCTCCCGGTCCTCCGGGTAGGTGGGTTTTGTCTTTTCAGACAAATGAAATGGTTTAAAATGGGAACACTTTGCCTGCCCGGTGTGCAGGGCTTCTGAATCAAGTGCACTTACCGCCAACAATGCAATACCAATAATACAAATAAAGGACTGCAAGCCTTTATCGTTGGCTTTTCTACAGAAATGTTTGGTGATTGACTAGGAATGCCTTGAAGATCACGATTGACCGGTTGCTGACCACTGCACTAGAGTGTGCTGTAGGAAGAAGAAAGATTGTCCTTTGATTTCTATACTCTGTCATATTCTCCTTTAGGGGCCCAAGCCTGAAGCCTGCGGTGCGGCTGTGATGAAACGACACAGAAGTTACTGCCATGACGAGTAAATAATCTACGTCTCAACACTGCATTATACTGCCATATGCATGTTTCATTACTAAATATGGATGATAAATGCGAACTTTAAAATTAGTGGTATCAATAATGTTTTAACGCTATCAATCATTTTTTTAAAATCTGGTTTAACTATCAATATTGCACAATTATTCCGAAATAAATAAGACGTTAAACTACTTTAAAAGGACTCTGTCTTTATTAATTCTGTTGAATGTGATGGATGTTTAGCCTATTAAATCAGAGATGTATTTTTTGGCAGGTGCTGTGGTCAAAGGGGGCTGAATACCTTTTTGAGTGAGTGCTCTTACAGTAGAAAGCCTTGTCGTGGTTGTCATGGTTCTGCTTCACTGAGTCTTGCCGAGGGGAGACAGCAGACAAACCAGTGACATATCAAGCCTCTTCCGTGGCGGTTTAATAGGACTGTCTGTGCTGCTTTCAGTACTGTTAAAGAAACATGTTCTGCATTGTTATACTGCTGATTAAGGGTCATGTCCTTCAACATAATTTGGTCTGTCTATTGGAGCACGATGTAAAGATGTAAGATCGAAAGTATGATGGCTACAAGATTTCACGCTTTCTGATTTTTCTTTGGTTGCATTTCTTAATCAAGAACTACAAAACATGGAAGAATTAATAGCCTACTCGCAGACCTTACACACTGATCTAAAGCTGAAGATGTTTGTGTTGTGTAGACCCTATCTAGTTTTGGATGGATACACCATTTTTATTGAGCTGTTTGGTTGTCCAAAAACATATAACCTTTACACTATGGATTATGGTCCCAGGTGTATCAGTGATAAAACAGAAGTCTGGATTTTCTGATCAGTGTCTTTCTAATCAAAGCAGAAATATAACCTTTGTACCATTTCTATGCATTATGCTTCTGATGTGATTTATGGAAGGTGACATAATAGCATATCAGAGGAGGCTGGTGTGAGGAGTTATAGGAGGATGGGCTCAATGTAATTGCTCGAATGGAATGAATGGAACAGAGTCAAACACATAGAATCATGTGCTTGACTCTGTTCCATTAATTCCATTGCAGGCATTACGATAATGCACTCACACCTGCCTGCTGCCATTCCTGAGCAAGCTCTGCACTGGTGGTGCCCCGATCCCATAGCTGAATCAACTTTAGGAGACGGTTCTGCCGCTTGCTGGACTTTCTTGGGCGCCCTGACGCCTTCTTCACAACAATTGAACCTCTCTCCTTGAAGTTCTTGATGATCCGATAAATGGTTGATTTAGGTGCAATCTTACTAGCAGCAATATCCTTGCCTGTGAAGCCCTTTTTGTGCAAAGCAATGATGACGGCATGTGTTTCCTTGCAGGTAACCATGGTTGACAGAGGAAGAACAATGATTTCAAGCACCACCCTCCTTTTAAAGCTTCCAGTCTGTTATTCTGACTCAATCAGCATGACAGAGTGATCTCCAGCCTTGTCCTCGTCAACACTCTCACCTGTGTTAACGAGACAATCACTGACATGATGGCAGCTGGTCCTTTTGTGGCAGGGCTGAAATGCAGTGGAAATGTTTTTGGGGGATTAAGTTCATTTTCATGGCAAAGAGGGACTTTGCAATTAATTGCAATTCATCTGATCACTCTTCGTGACATTCTGGAGTATATGCAAATTTACATCATCAACACTGAGGCAGCAAACTTTGTGTAGACCAATACTTGTCATTCTCAAAACTTTTGACCACGGCGTCACTAATCGCAAGGACATGTATTTCATGTTGTTGTGTTACACTGCCCTCTGCAGGTTGCATGTTTGCAGTAGGATGCTCAATGAGGCCTTTCATGCACTACTGGTACCAGCGGCTAGACAAGTTCTTTCTCTGCAATGCTCTACCTGCTGTCAACAAGAAAGTCCTCACCGATCAGCTGATTGCGTCACCGACCATGGGAGCATGGTAATTCATAGGTGAGTTATGGATGTGTTAATTCAAGTTCTTTTCAAGTCAGCATACTAAGTGAAATCAATGTCTACTTGGACTGTTTTCTTGCTCTCATGGAAAACCTCACAACAAAACTCACACTAAAGTGTGGTTGGAGGTACTTCTATAAATGGGAGATACCACACGTTACTGTTCTTTCTACTTTCCTACAGGCATGGGCAAGATGGAGGGCCATAGTCTGTCTGAGGGGTTGGAGGAATTCAAAGACAAGTTCTGGGAGTTCTACAGGTTAGTGGAACAATATGACTGTTTTTAATATCCTAGCCCTAATTATTCCCTAAAAGTTGTCCTTTGTATTAGCTATCCTCTTACCTGCTTGATCATATTGTCCTTCTTTGTTCGAAAGGCATTTATTTATCTTGTTTTTTAATGTATTAATTTACTTGATAAGAATGGTTTGGATTAGAAGCACAGGCCCATTTTACTCTATATTGCTGTATCGATACCCGTCTAGTTCTCAAGGTTTGTTTGTGCTCCTTTTCCATCAAGGCGGACTGGTGTGTTTGTTTTTGTCTACCCATTACATTACATTGCTAATGGATCCAGTATTCTTTAACAGTAACATTATGTTGTCTGCTGTTCCAGGCGACAATGTTGAAGGAAGCCCTGGAAATATCACTCAACTGATTGAGCAAGAACAGGGAGTCAGGGTCAGCAACCAAACAGTTGAATGAGACGCTCTAACATTGGATCGTGTTATTGGGAGATTCGCAGGACTTCGATGTCAATGTCACTGACAATGGCAACATTCCTTATCATGTGTGCCTTAAAAGCATTACCTATTAGTTTTTTCTATGGTGAAAAAATTTGCCCCCACACAATGCATACCACATGTACTGTACTTTGCATGCATTTTCAGTATAGCCTAAATATTTGTCTGCTTGTTTTTGTATTGAGTGTATACAACTACCTGGACTGTTTAGTTTATTAGTATTGGAACGCTGTGGTGTGGGACCCTGAGGGGAGGGGCTCTTCATTACTGGACGCTGAGTAAAAGCTGAGGGAAGTCAAGTGCCTGCTAGCGGACAATAGTGGGACTCAACAACCGGTTATTTGTTTTGAGGTAGACGTCTCAACCCCGGGCTTAGCTGTCGTGCGAAGCACGAGGAAATATATCTAGGCTCATTAGAGCTAGCAAAAGAAACCTCGGCTCTGTCTCCTTTATCCCATGCGTCCTGTGTCTGCTTCACCGCACAACGCTACAGTATAGTAATGTAGTGTCCCGGGCCTCATCGTCTCAGTTGGTGTGTTTCCTCCAGCTAATCTACCAGCTGGGACAGTAACTGGGACAGTAACTGAAAGGTTGCTTGTTTCGAATCCTCGAGCCGGCAAGGTGGACAAATCTGCCGTTCTGCCTTTGAACAAGGCGGATAACCCCCACAACAACTGCTCCCCGGGTGCCGATGACATGCATGTCGATTAGAGGGGTTGGGTTAAATGCGGAAGACACATTTCGGTTGAATGCATTCAGTTGTATCAGTGTTGTAATAGGCTAATAATATATGTCTAAGAGAAGACAGTCACTGCATTTGTGTTATTTTAAAATAAGAATATTGTATTTATAGATAAGTAATAGCTTTTTCTTAAAATATAGATACAATCTTGATAATCGTTCATTTAAATTATGTATTTTAATTTAAACAGATAAATAAATAAGAAAATTATAGATATGCCTATGACATACGTTTGCTGTTGATTTGTACTCCACAACATTTAGTTTTCCTATCACCTCTGCAACTACTTTATTCAGTCAGGCATTCTGAGACCGTTTTCGGGGAGAGACTATAGCAGAAGGCCTGCCTAATTTTGGGACAATTTATTTTGTTTGTGCTAAAATGCTGATTTTGCAAGAGCTATGGAGAATACGCGCAATTAGGCTAACAGATGATTCAAAGTTATGCATTTTGTATTTCAAAAGCACAAGTTGTGCACAAAAACCTATCAAGAAGTTATCGCATGTGTTACGTTGTGTGCACACCGTGTATTGAAAATGTTTTACCTGCATGAAGAAAATGGCATGTTTTGTATCCTCAAGATGGCATTATTGTCCCGCCATTCTGAGAGCCTAGAAGTCTAGCGCGCGATGCTACTGAACCTGAACTACCTACTGAAATGGTATACCTCTCTTTGCAGAACTGGTGCTTTTTGTAATTCGGTGATGTCGATAGTATATATGTTTAACAGAACGCTTTTATTACGAATTGGAAGCCTTTCAAACTCAAATTCAGCAGGCGTCAACATAATATGATCTACTGATGACCCTAACCCTAACCTATGTGACATATGAACTCTAGCGAGCTCTGGCCTGCCAAACCAGATTGTGGCGATAGACATGCATGAATAATGGCATGTAATGAAGTATAGACTAGCATCTCTATTTAAAACCAGCATCTCTATTCTAATCTCTAGCTCTCCAGTTGAACAGTCAACTCTTCATGTTGTATTGTAGTACAAATCCGATTAGGAACCAATTGGTAACATCAAAGGTTGACATGGACATTTAGCTCTGCATACAGAAGGGTTGAAGTGGAGTGCAAAAGGCCAGTTCAGGAAAATGTCTTAAGGGTATTATGAAAGATCTATCTGCAGGTGATTTTATTTGGCCACCCAAGTGTTCTGAGCCCCCCAAAATAAACAGTGCATTCGGAAAGTATTCAGACCCCTTAATTTTTTCCACATTTTGTTATGTTACAGCAATAATCTACAATTGATTAAATCATTTTTTCCCATCAACAATCTACATACAATACCCCATAATGACAAAGCGAAAACTGGTTTCTATAAATTTTAACAAATTTATTAAGTCAAAAACAGAAACCTTATTTACATACAGTGGGGAGAACAAGTATTTGATACACTGCCGATTTTGCAGGTTTTCCTACTTACAAAGCATGTAGAGGTCTGTAATTTTTATCATAGGTACACTTCAACTGTGAGAGACGGAATCTAAAACAAAAATCCAGAAAATCACATTGTATGATTTTTTTTATAATTAATTTGCATTTTATTGCATGACATAAGTATTTGATCACCTACCAACCAGTAAGAATTCCGGCTCTCACAGACCTGTTAGTTTTTATTTAAGAAGCCCTCCTGTTCTCCACTCATTACCTGTATTAACTGCACCTGTTTGAACTCGTTACCTGTATAAAAGACACCTGTCCACACACTCAATCAAACAGACTCTAACCTCTCCACAATGGCCAAGACCAGAGAGCTGTGTAAGGACATCAGGGATAAAATTGTAGACCTGCACAAGGCTGGGATGGGCTACAGGACAATAGGCAAGCAGCTTGGTGAGAAGGCAACAACTGTTGGCGCAATTATTAGAAAATGGAAGAAATTCAAGATGACGGTCAATCTCCCTCCGTCTGGGGCACCATGCAAGATCTCACCTCGTGGGGCATCAATGATCATGAGGAAGGTGAGGGATCAGCCCAGAACTACACGGCAGGACCTGGTCAATGACCTGAAGAGAGCTGGGACCACAGTCTCAAAGAAAACCATTAGTAACACACTACGCCGTCATGGATTAAAATCCTGCAGCGCACGCAAGGTCCCCCTGCTCAAGCCAATCGCATGTGCAGGCCCGTCTGAAGTTTGCCAATGACCATCTGGATGATCCAGAGGAGGAATGGGAGAAGGTCATGTGGTCTGATGAGACAAAAATAGAGCTTTTTGGTCAAAACTCCACTCGCGGTGTTTGGAGTAAGAAGAAGGATGAGTACAACCCCAAGAACACCATCCCAACCGTGAAGCATGGAGGTGGAAACATCATTCTTTGGGGATGCTTTTCTGCAAAGGGGACAGGACGACTGCACCGTATTGAGGGGAGGATGGATGGGGCCATGTATCGCGAGATCTTGGCCAACAACCTCCTTCCCTCTGTAAGAGCATTGAAGATGGGTCGTGGCTGGGTCTTCCAGCATGACAACGACCCGAAACACACAGCCAGGGCAACTAAGGAGTGGCTCCGTAAGAAGCATCTCAAGGTCCTGGAGTGGCCTAGCCAGTCTCCAGACCTGAACCCAATAGAAAATCTTTGGAGGGAGCTGAAAGTCCGTATTGCCCAGCGACAGCCCCGAAACCTGAAGGATCTGGATGGAGGAGTGGGCCAAAATCCCTGCTGCAGTGTGTGCAAACCTGGTCAAGAACTACAGGAAACGTATGATCTCTGTAATTGCAAACAAAGGTTTCTGTACCAAATATTAAGTTCTGCTTTTCTGATGTATCAAATACTTATGTCATGCAATAAAATGCAAATTAATTACTTAAAAATCATACAATGTGATTTTCTGAATTTTTGTTTTAGATTCCGTCACTCACAGTTGAAGAGTACCTATGATAAAAATTACAGACTTCTACATGCTTTGTAAGTGGGAAAACCTGCAAAATCGGCAGTGTATCAAATAATTGTTCTCCCCACTGTAAGTATTCAGACCCTTTGCTATTAGACTCGAAATTGAGCTCAGGTGCATCTTGTTTCTATTGATCATCCTGTGATAGTCCACCTGTGATAAATTCAATTGATTGGACATGATTTGGAAAGGCACACACCTGTCTATATAAGGTCCCACAGTTGACAGTGCATGTCAAAAACCAAGCCATGAAGTCGAAGGAATTTTCCGTAGAGCTCAGAGACAGGATTGTTTCGAGGCACAGATCTGGAGGAGGGTACCAAATAGCATTGAAGGTCCCCAAGAACACAGTGGCTTCCATCATTCTTAAATGGAAGAAGTTTGGAACCACCAAGACTCTTCCTAGAGCTGTCCGCCCGGCCAAACTGAGCAACCTGGGGAGAAGGGCCTTGGTCAGGGAGGTGACCAAGAACCTGATGGTCACTCTGACAGAGCTCCAGAGATCCTCTGTGGAGATGGGAGAACCTCCCAGAAGGACAACCATCTCTGTAGCACTCTACCAATCAGGCCTTTATGGTTGAGTGCCCAGATGGAAGCCACTCCTCAGTAAAAGGCACATGGAGTTTGCCAAAAGGCAGCTAAACGACTCTCAGACCATGAGAAACAAGATTCTCTGGTCTGATGAAACCAAGATTGAACTCTTTGGCCTGAATGCCAAGCATCACGTATTGAGGAAACCTGGCACTATCCCTACGGTGAAGCATGGTGGTGGCAGCATGATACTGTGAGGATGTTTTTCAGCGGCAGGGACTGGGAGACTAGTCAGGATCAAGGGTAAGATGAAAGGCCTATTCTATAGATGTGTTAGGTCTATTTCCACTCTTCTCAAATAGCGGAGTAAAGGAAGGCATGGATTATTGAGTCATTGTTATTTTTACATGTTTTATTTGACCTCTTTTTCAAGGGAGACCTGGCTAAGAAGGCAGCAACAATCAATACATTACAGAATTATAACGTACAACAATACAATTCAACAACATGATCCAGCCTAAAAAAAGCATGTACACTCCTCTGTAACAGTCTAATTTTAGACATGACTCTGCCTTTCTGCTGTTGAATTTGTGAATTCTGTCTCTCGTGTAATAAATTATATACATTTGTTTATGCTGGATTAAGCTAACATTTTCGTTAACTGTAGTTTTTTTTAGCTATGTTCCAACATTCCCTCCATCTTGTGCCAATAGCAGTTATTTTTCAAGCCTTGGTTCCAATAGTTTATTATTAGTTTCTAAGAGATTGTCAGTTGGATAGGCTCCTCTGCAAGGTTTTGTATAAAGCGCCTTCAGAAAGTATTCTCACTCCTTGACCTTTTCCACATTTTGTTGTGTTAATTTATTAAATTGAGATGTTTTGTCACTGGCCTACACACAATACCCCATAATGTCAAAGTGGAATGATGTTTTTTGAAATGATGTCTGGCAAAAACCAAACACTGTATTCCACAATAAGAACCTCATGCCAACAGTCAAGCATGGTGGTGGTAGTGTGATGGTTTGGGGATGCTTTGCTGCCTCAGGACTGGGACGACTTGCCTTAGGAACCATGAATTATGCTTTGTTTCAGAGAATTCTACAGGAGAATGTCAGGCCATCCGTCTGTGAGCTGAAGATGAAACTGAAGCTGAAGCGTAGTTGGGTCATGCATTAAGACAATGGTCCAAAACACACAATCAAGTCTACATGAAAATGGTTAAAAAGCAACACATTAATTCCAATTGAGATGTTGTGGCAGGACTTGCAGTACATGCTTGAAAACTGAGTTAAAGCAGTTCTGCATGCAAGAGTCGGCCAAAATTCCTCCACAGCGATGTGAGAGACTGATCAATAACTACGAGAAGCATTTGGTTGCAGTCATTGCAGCTAAAGGTGGCAGAGCCAGTTATTGAGTGTAAGGGGGCAATTACTTTTTCACACAGAGGAACTGGGCGTTGCACAATTTTGTTAATTAAATCAATAAGTATATATAAGTATATATTATAAATAAGTATATATTTTTTGTTTTGTTATTTGTAAACTTAGGTTCCCTTTATCTAATATTCTAATATCTAATATAGATCTGATGACATTCAGTATGCTCTTAGCTTTATCTTTAGAGAATAGACGTGTAAAAATATTCTAGTGATAAGCACGCACATCTTCAATATGTACCCATTGTTCCTCTTTAGGGCATTTAACTATACTGTATGTCGCAAGTAAAAGCCCTTGGTGGCGAGTTGATACAAACCACCCTCTGACTTAGGAAGATGTAAAACTTGTCCTTTTTTTCCCCCTATGAGTTTTATTTGCCAATATAAAGTCTTATGACCAGTATACTTTTTTATAGAATGTTTTCGGTGGGGTAGCTGGTATTACTGAGAATAAATATAAAAACTTTGGGAGCCATGACATTCTGAAGAGGTTTATTCTACCTGTAAGATTTATGGGAAGATTGTTCCATTTAATTAGATCTGCTTTTATATTGTTGAGTAATGGAATAAAGTTATCATTGTATACTGTTTTTTTGTCACTTATTAAGCATCCTAAGTATTTAATATTTTTGGTGGTCCACAATTTTTCCTATTGCCATTATTTTTTTACCTCCCGTCCTTACCCACCCAAGCCAAGCTTGTCCCAACCTTCAATATTTTCCCACCCTCTCTACCTCTCAGCCACACTTACATCCATCCACCCACCCATCCACCCATCCACCCACCCATCCATCCATCCATCCACCCACCCATCCATCCATCCATCCATCCATCCATCCATCCATCCATCCATCCATCCATCCACCCATCCACCCACCCACCCACCCATCCACCCACCCATCCACCCATCCATCCACTTACTCATCCATTCTTATTCATTCCTGCCCAACATATACCCTATGCATCCACACACCCATTTCTCTTGACTGATGGACAAACACCTAACTTTAATACACAGGAATTTTGAAGTTGTCCATGGGTCCGCTCCCCTGTAACTATTCAAGGTCATTGCTGTAAATGAGAATGTGTTCTCAGTCAACTTACCTGGTAAAATAAGGGTTAAATAAAACAAACAAGAAAACCTCTCAGGCCTTAGGTGGGCACTGCCAGTATTGTAACATATTTTTCACTCCCATCCAGTGGGAAAATGTTTTACCTGCATGAAGAAAATAATTATTCAGAGGCTTTCATGGATCCCATCGCAAAGCCTGACCTCACTTGTGTGGTCAAAAGGTTCTTCTCTGGGAGGCTGCAACTCCCCCTTCTGTCCCGGCGACACTCAACCCAGGATGTCAGGAAGAACGCAGAGCCAGCGCAGCCCGTCTCCAAGTCCTCCTCACTCAGCATCCAGGCCACTAGGAGCCTGGAAACCATCACTAGCTGCTTCTCCAGGGCTCTCCAGTTAATGTTTTTTTTACCGCTAGGTCCTTGTTAGGCTTGTGGTTTGTTTGGATAGTTGATCCTTTCCATACCTCTTCTCCCTGTGGTGTAGGGAGAGTGGGAAAGTTAGCTGATGAAGGGGGCTAGATTTAGAGCCTCGCAGTTGGGGTAGTGCTATCTCTTTCCTCCTATGCTTGCCTCAACCTAAAAATACATCTAAAATACTTTGAAATAGTAAAATGGTCCCAATACAAGTCCTGCACAGTCCCACTAGCATATCTGATTGGATTCAATATGAACATACAGTAGGAGCCTTATTAAATTGTTTTAAGAAAACACGGACTGGGTTGGTAGCCGATACACCCTCAAACTATTACAGTATACAGTTCGATTCAGTTCATTGGACTCCAAACATAATGTTATCAATCCTGTGAATATCAAACCTTAAGAATTGTGTTTAAAGAGTGTTGTACTCTTGAATAGAAACAGTTGGCACAATGCATTTCTTCTGAACTGTATGTGTTGTGGCCAGTGGCGGTTCTAGCTTGTATGTAGCCCTGGGCGAACCTCCCCCTTCAGCACATGCGGGAGCCCACGTGCCGCCCTTGGCGGCTACCCATGTCGCCTATACCTAAATTTGCCACTAGTTGTGGCTATTTTATAGCCTTTATGTTGACCTAACTGCTGAGATCACCAGTCATCGCCCTCATGCTTGTTCTCATGGGGAGGCATTTACGAGACACTGCTTTCTTTCTACAGCAAAAATATATAAAGCAAAATCAACTTCAGCTAAAAAAAACAAGGCCCTTTTATGCAACAAAATGTTTTAATATTTTATTAAAACAAACCTTAGTGATCTGTTGAAGGATGCTTTGAAATATTACACTTACGTAAGAAATTACTTTGGAACAAGAGGTTTGTTCAGACATTTTCCCTGAGGTGGTTGTTTGTGGTTGTTTGAAAGTTGTGAGAATATCAGTCCTAAAGGGGTCGAGTAGCTCTTCTCACCGTCCGTCCCATTGTTAATGATTGGTGTTCTTTAGTAAGGACACTATTTGACAGTTGGGAGAGAACCAAAAGAGGCTGTTTTAAAAGGCAACACTGTCTTAGCCTCTACCAGGCTGGCTGTCATAGGTTCCTCCTGCGTCAAATGTTCAGACTCCTAGGTTATTCTGGGGAGCGCGGTGCTCAGCTGCAAGTCGTAAGATCGCAGGAAAACCTTCTGTTTTCTTCTCCTGAGAAACAAAGTAGCCCAGGGGAGTGAGCCCCCTAGCCACAGATAAAGAACCATCGTGACAGGGTCCATGCTCTTTATAACTTTATCTAGCCTGGTTTTTTATAGTCGGGGGCCCTTCATGTGACTTTTCCTGGTAGACTTGTGAGTATGTGAAATTCAAACAGACTTCTTGAAGCACACTTTTGGACGTCACAAACAATAGGACTGGGACTTAAACCGGAGTAATGTTAAGTTGAGCAGAGTTAATGTTTATACTCTGAGGAATTGAGAGAGGAAGTTATTATAGAGCATAGTTTGAAGTGGACCAGCACTAGACTCTGGCAAGAGGAGGGGGAGGGGGCAGATCTGTCATGCCTCTCGCTCACTTTAAATCAGACGTCCATATTTAGATGGAAGGGAGGGAAGGCCTAGCAGTTATGTAAACAAAAGCCTCGGCAGGCAGGGGAAGGGATTGCACTGCAATAATATTTTTGTCCATTAACCACGACTATGACCTTTGGAGAGAGGCAGGGCTGTTTTCAAATTAAGGACATGGTCAGATAGAGAGCTGTCTAGCTTTTTCACGTTCTCTCAGAGCACTTTCGAGAGCACCCACTAAAGTCAGTATTAGTTGTATCCCTGACTAATGGAGTGATAAGTCCAGGTTTACTGACCAGTCAGTTTTGTGAGAGGAGGATGGGACCGGTCAGGATTCAAGGTTGATCAGAATCACCAGGAGAGCGTAGCCAAGCCAGGACCAAGCGACTGACGACATGAGCGAAGCGTGCTCTGAGGACGAGCGGTCCGAAGAGCATTCTGAGGAGCAGCCGGTCAGCAGGCTTCCGGTCATCCAACTCAAGCCCAGGTCGCCAGGAGTATCCCCCAAGATGTCACCCCGCGGGTCACCCCGAAACTCCCCAATGCTCTTCAGGAAGCTGCTGATGAACCGGAGCATCAGTCTACAGAGGCGCTTTACTCTGGCTTACACTCCCAGGTAGAGACTTTACTGTGTTCTATGCCTGTCTTATCCAGTCTTGGGGTCCCTCAGGGTTGCATGACTAACCCGTTGTGTTTAGAGGGCAAACTTTAAAAAGCTGGTAGAAAAAATGTTTTCGGGCCCCATTTTAAAGGTGATTTGAAGTTAAGTCAGCAGTGAGGGTTTTATATACAGTGGCTAACAATAACTTTTGAAAGTACTGGCTTGTGCTGTGCTTGAATAGATGCCTTTGTCGTAGAGGAGCAGAATCTCTTCCATCGGCTGGCCTCAGGTGGTCAAACTCATATGAAGCCTTCTTTCTCTGTTGTGTTGTTTTCCACGTAGTAATGTTTAATTTAAAGACAAACAAATGGATTCTTAAAGGAGCTCTTAAGAAATGGTTTTACAAGGTCCTACTCTCCATACACTAGAGTTGTTTTAATGACAGATTAAGATAAAATATTACAGAGGGGGTGTATAAAAGCTTTTTTCCCTTTAAAAAAAGTAAATACATCTCATCAATGTTCTCTCTAAGCTGCTTGTGCAGCTTCCCGGGACTGCCAGCAGAAAAAATATCAGCCTGCGCAGAGAAGCACGAGATTGAACTTCACTCAACTAGAGTTGAGTTGTCCCCGATAGTTAACACTATCAACATTTCCCTTTACTGTGGGAATTGTGATCGAATCAACGCACTATTAGCCACTTTCAATGCAATATAGCGAAACAAAACGACTTATGCAAGACTTGGTGTGTAACTATGCCAATTCACTTTGTAGTGGACTGTTTTACAGCATGCGCGTTGTGAGATCAAAGCGAGAGTTACATGTTACATGTGTGCACATTTGTAAATGTTTTCATCCTTTGCTAGTTATTGAGTTATTAGCCCTACACCGGCCAAACTCGGATGACACTGGGCCAATTGTGCGCTGCCCTATGGGACTCCCAATCACAGCTGGTTGTGATACAGTCTGGATCATTTGTAGTCAGCAATGGGGGAGTGATTGCTTCCTACAAGAGCACAAAATGTGTACATTTCTAGACATCTTTGAAAAGTGAGTTTTCTGTCTTAAAGGCAGTGTTGTATTTTGAGACAGGCTTGAATAAGCTAAGTAGCCAATAGGCAGAGGGTTGCATAATTTGCCTGATTATCTTTAATAATTGTATGGGAATAATGATACATTTTATTTTGTAAAGTGGTTTATTGCATCAAGCAACACAACATTTTCAGTCACCTCCTTGTCTGAAGGACAAGTGGAGAAACAGGTTCATGTCAAGCCCTGCATGTAGGCCTACATTGAACACCACACATCGGTTGCTACTGTAGGCTGAATGATAGAACAACTATTTCTATGTGGGATGCATTTTCTCCATTGTTTTGGATGGTAGGCCACTCTGGTAGGCCTACATTATGAGGGTACAGCCTCGGTGTTCACAGTAAACGCGCTCCGGAAGTTGCTCAGAACTTTCACAACATTGAAGTTCGCACCTCATCCCCTTCTTATTCTTTATACGTCTTTGATTTTCTTGTGGACTAACAAGAACAATTCTATGAGGTGTTCATTATATTTAGTTTTGAAGTTACAGTATACAGTCCTTCTCTGAATATGGGCTCCCTGATGACAAACTTGTAATACCTTGTTAGGCCTATGTTTTAGACTCTACCACACACACACACACACACACACACACACACACACACACACACACACACACACACACACACAAGACAAGACAAGAAGTGAAAACATAGGACTATTAAGAGGTGTCTCTAAATTATCGTAGTTAAAGTTTCAGCAACGTTGAAAACGTTACCAATAAACGTTACCAACAAACTCAAAAAGTGTTTCCAGGTTCACACATCTCTCTAAACGTTTATTGGTGGGATCATTTCGCTCGGGCATTTAAACATTACTTCTAATGGTCCTGTATGGGAGTCTGTGTGATATAAACCAAAGAAAAGCACTCAATCTTTATGGTTTAAAACTACTGTAAATATTAGAAAGAGGGGCCATCTTGAAAGGGACCGAGCCTTGTAAAGGGCCTAAGCTCCTCAGAAATGTACAGTGCCCCTAACAGCGACAATTAAACAAACTGTTGGAGATGAGTTATAGCAGGATGGCTGGGAAAGGAGAGGAATTCAACAAACTGGGAGTGTGTTGGAATTTGTTTTACAGACAGGCAGCTTAAGTTTATCAGGCAATGAATGAGATGTTATTTTCCCTTTAGCGTCAAATACAATAAATGTTTCAGTTTGAGGGAAATGTTGGAAACCATGTTGGAGAAAAGAACAGTAGTTCCTTCAGTGTAATAGAATGTTTTGTTGTGCATTATGTTGATTGGCTTAGAAAAATGGCTGATGTTTATGTTAAACGGACTGAGTAAGACATCTTCATTTATCCACCATCTTTGGTATGAGTCCGTAAGAAAAATAATATTTTCTGAACAATTAATGAAAATACTGCACCTAAAATTGGTTCCTATTTGGTTGATTGTGTTCCTAGTTGATTGATTGTGTTCCTAGTTGATTGATAGAACCATTTATTTGACAAGGTCAAAGTCAGTTGATACCTCCTTTTTTCATAGTATTGGTGCTTGTTTCATTAGCAACGCAATTCAATCATATGCTACTGTATGTTTAGCGCTGTTGTTTTTCTAGTCTTGAGTTTTGTTAAGTGCAATCCGTTTATATCTGTTTATATCAAGGCCTGACCCCAATGGTGTTCACTCTCAAGTGCCTCCAGGTGATTGTACTCTCCTGCAGTAGATTTACCCTCCACATGATCCTCAACAGACATGACACAGGGCAAACACCCACGTCCTTCTGCTTTTCACACTGATTGTGCTCAGGTTAACCCTTTGTTTTTGGGTATAGTTGTAATTCTGTATTCAGGTCACCAGACATTTGTCTTGAACACCACTAGCCTGTTTATAATAAAACAAGGCTCTGGGTCTGGTGTGCAAGGCTTTGTAGCACTTTTCTTTGCATTTGTGTTCCGGTTATTAACAACATAAGGGACAATATTTGAATCACTTTATGGATCAAAGTTTCACTTGTTTTAGAAATTGGACATAAAATGAAACAATGTAATGCCTTTAAATTCCACCAGAGGCTGCTATGTTACGTATTGTGGATGCATATTTTTGCCTCTGTCTTGTGCTCGGACTGTTCGAATGATGTATTTCCATTACTGTAGTTCTTAGTGACTTTTCGCCTCAAGCGACATCCAATACTATTTGTATATAGCCTCTTTACTATATTGAGAGCTTGGTACTGTAAGGTTCTATCTGAATTTTTTAAAAAATGTTGTAATTTACATATCCTTGTTTTTATTCAATGTTCTCTACCTATATAGGACCCCAATTCATAAGTTCAAAAGAATACATGATAAACATTTCTGACACCATTCAAACCAATGAAGGTTCAGGAACTTTAAAAAAAAGCCAGTTCTCAGAATCATCTTCTTGCAGATAGAAGTCCCAAGCTCTCGGTACAGTATGCACATAGCCTCCATACGATTTGTATATAGCGTCTTTGGCTGCAAACCAAACTACAGGAGATATGTGTTTCATGTGAAAATTATTTTACTGCCGCAGAGTATGCATGAGCATAAACTATATGAGTGTTTTAATATGAATAACTTGAGGACTCACAAACAAGGGCATACTGAAGAGGGGAAAGATGAACAACCCCATTTTAGAGAAGGGGTTAATTTAAACGTTCAGACAGTACTCCATGTCCATGTCCATGACACCTCCCCCTCCCGTTATCTATTGGATTTTTAACAACACACAGTTTTATTGAGCTACAGACCAGGGTGAGTTGATGTTGCCTGGTTTGGAAGCCGGTCAGTCCTATGACCCCAGTACCATTCAGACTGCTTCAAATTCTCATCTTATGACTCTCTCTCTCTCTGGGGAGTTAGTGTTGTTGTTTGTTTCAGTCTCAGAAGAGAGTCCGATATGGACGGTTGAGGGGACCGCACACTCCAGGGAGCATCTGATTGGATTATAAAACTGGATCTCTCTCTCTCTCTCTCTCTCTCTGGGATAAAGTTGTTTGAGTTTTCATTTGAATAAATAAGGAGCACCTCCTGGGCTCTAGAACTGCACTGTATCGCATTTTAAGGCGGCTTTTGGAGAGAAAAGTTTGGACCCTATTTGGATGATTCTTTCACCCCCGTCAGTCTGCTGTTTCCTATTTAGGAATTCGAGGAAGGCTTCTTGCTGGTGAGCAGAAAAGAAAACAAGCAAGGAATTAGCTCCAGATCTCCCGACAGCTGATATGAGCCGCAATTTAATTAGCTATGATTTGGCCACCGTCTCCTAGTTGGTAAACTGATATACTTTATGAGATGGGCTCCTAACAGGCATCACTCTTTGCCTTTTTAGGTGGGTTTACACAGTGTTGGGTGAACTTAATCTGCTTTTCAAACACATGGACATATCCCCACTGCAGGGACCAGATGCTGTAGAACTTTAGTGGCTCATTTGGGCATACTTTCTGATCTCTGGATTTTGCACTGCTTTTCAACGAAGGCCACTACTTTATCATAAAGCATTTTTTTCTTCTTTGGAATTGTATGGACACACACCAGCCCTAACGCTTGTATGAAGACCTGTTGTTGTATGGACACACCAGCCCTAATGCTTGTATGAAAACCTGTGGTTGTATGGACACACACCAGCCCTAACGCTTGCATGAAGACCTGTTGTTGTATGGACACACACCAGCCCTAACGCTTGCATGAAGACCTGTTGTTGTATGGACACACACCAGCCCTAACGCTTGTATGAAGACCTGTTGTTGTATGGACACACACCAGCCCTAATGCTTGTATGAAGACCTGATGTTGTATGGACACACACCAGCCCTAACGCTTGTATGAAGACCTGTTGTTGTATGGACACACACCAGCCCTAACGCTTGTATGAAGAGCTGTTGTTGTATGGACACACACCAGCCCTAACGCTTGTATGAAGACCTGTTATTGTATGGACATGGACACCAGCCCTAACGCTTGTATGAAGACCTGTTGTTGTATGGACACACACCAGCCCTAACGCTTGTATGAAGACCTGTTATTGTATGGACACACACCAGCCCTAATGCTTGTATGAAGACCTGTTATTGTATGGACATGGACACCAGCCCTAATGCTTGTATGAAGACCTGTTATTGTAAGGACACACACCAGCCTTAACGCTTGTATGAAGACCTGTTATTGTATGGACACACACCAGCCCTAATGCTTGTATGAAGACCTGTTATTGTAAGGACACACACCAGCCCTAACGCTTGTATGAAGACCTGTTGTTATATGGACACACACCAGCCCTAACGCTTGCATGAAGACCTGTTATTGGCAGCACTGAACTTGGATTCATCTCACTTGTGTCTCTACTAGATGCAGTAGATTTGACTTTGTTCTGCTTTTGTGGACCGATTGTTCTCACAAAGTGTACCATGTTTAGTTTGTGACCGAACAGTACCAAGAAACATTGAACATTCACCCCAGACAGAATGGTAATTTCAGACATGCTGGTGAAGTCGTAGTCCACAGAGATGTTGCATTTCATTCTGTTCAGCCCCTGTCATCTAAAGGCCGTTACGTCTCTCTGAATTCCACCGGTACCTTTGACTCTTTGAAATAGCCACCACAATGATGAACAAAGACTCTCGCTTCCCCAGAAAGGCTGTCCATAGCATCCCTTCCTCTCGAAGGCACTCGTGCATCGGGTATGTACAGTCCTGTACTGTAAGCTGTTTGTGGTGATGAGCTACTATACTGTATGTGTGTGTACTGTATGCATACTATATTTCGTATGCTCTGTGTTAGTGTTTCCCAAACCCCTTGGGATCCCGAGGACCAAGTTTGGGAAACACTGCTCTATGAAGTTATAAGTTGTTGATCATATACATTTCACAATACCAATTATATAATCTTCCTCCCTTAAACCAGAAAGACATAACGAATCGTAATTAATGGCCTTTATAGTGATTTGTTTGTGTTGTCTACCTGTTATTGGTTATACAAAAGGAAGTGTTGCGCGCTTTGTTTTCTAATGTCTTAGGGCATTTTGTGATGGCACTGTAGTGTGCGATATGATAGGTCCATAGTGCGTTTTGTCATTTGGTTGTGGTGCGTTTTGTCATTTGGTTGTGGTGCGTTTTGCAGTTGGGCTGTGGTGCATTTAGCATTTGGGCTGTGGTGCACTTTGTAGTTTCATTGCGGTGCATTTTGTAGTTTGGTCTTGGTACCTTTTGCAGTCTACAGATGACGGATCTTAATTTGACCTGTTTCGTCGCAGGAGGAAAATAATCCTTCGCAGGAGGATTTGAATATCTGAAGAAATATTTGGAAAATCGGCGCCGGGGGCCTCCCGAGTGGCGCAGAGGTCTAAGGCACTGCTTCGCAGTGCTAGCTGCGTCACTACAGATCCTGGTTCGATCCCAGGCTGTGTCGCAGCCGGCCGCGACCGGGAGACCCATGATGCGGCCCACAATTACAATTGTCCCAGTGTCGTCCAGGTTAGAGTAGGGTTTGGCCGGGATGTCGTTGTCCCATCGCGCTCTAGCGACTCCTGTGGCGAGCCGGGTGCATAAACGCTGACACGGTTGCCAGGTGTACAGTGTTTCCTCCGACACATTCGTGCAGCTGGCTTCCGGGATAAGCAAGCATTGTGTCAAGAAGCAGTGCGGCTTGGCGGGGTCATGTTTCGGAGGACGCACGGCTCTCGATCTTTGCCTCTCCTGAGTCCTTACTGGAGTAAAAAATAAATAAAGAATCGTTGCCAGAGGGATGATGGAAGCGGTGTTTGTATACATTGCAGTACCATACCTACATTGTACCTTAGACTGCAGGTCCACTGGGCGGCTACGTAAAGGCTACAGCGCGTCCTGTATGAATTCTTATGTGGATGATAATAAACTGAAAATATGTTTTTTTTAGATCAATTGTTTTTTTTAGATCTATATAGATCTATATGTTTAATGCAAGGAATAGGAAGAATACATTATTGGTGGCCTCGGTGCCTGTATTGTCCAGCAGCATAAAGCTCATCAGGAGCTTTATGAAATGGGTTTCCATGGCCGAGCAGCTGCACACAAGCCTAAGATCACCATGTGCAATGCCAAGAGTCCGCTGGAGTGGTGTAAAGCTCGCGACCATTGGACTCTGAAGCAGTGGAAACTCATTCTCTGGAGAGATGAATCAGGCTTCACCATCAGGTAGTCCGACGGAGGAATCTGGGTTTGGCGGATGCCAGGAGAACGCTACCTGCCCCAATGCATAGTGCCAACTGTAAAGGTTGGTGGAGGAGTAATAAAGGTCTGGGTCTATTTTTCATGGTTCGGGCTAGGCTCCTTAGTTCCAGTGAAGGGAAATCTTAACGCTACAGCATACAATGACATTCTAGACGATTCTGTGGTTCCAACTTTGTGGCAATAGTTTGGGGAAGGCTGTTTCCTGTTTCAGCATGACAATGCCCCTGTTCACAAAGCGAGGTCCATAAAGAAATGGTTTGTTAAGATCGGTGTGGAAGAACTTGACTGGCTTGCACAGAGCCCTGACCTCAACTCCATTGAACACCTTTGGGATGAATTGGAATGCTGACTGCGACACAGGCCTAATCGCCCAACATCAGTGCCGACCTCACTAATGCTCATGTGGCTGAATGGAAGCAAGTCCCTGCAGCAATGTTCCAACATCTAGTGTAACGTTTTCCCAGAAGAGTGGAGGCTGTTATAGCAGCAAAGGGGGGACCAACTCCATATTAATGCCCATGATTTTGGAATGAGATGTTCAACGAGCTACATTACCAAAAGTATCTCTTCAATAAAAGCTTAAAAATTACGAAAGGAGTGGGACTGCCCCACTCCTTAAAAAGTACCTTTAAGAAAGAATAAATCATTGGACAAATAACAATTAGATTGTGAGCGCACGTCCAAATGAAAACATGATCCATAATACATTAAAATGTAGGCTAAATTGATTCATAGAGAATGCACAGACCTATCAAGCAACAATAGATGCTATGCTAACTGAAATATAAAGCAACAATAGATGCTATGCTAACTGAAATATAAAGCAACAATAGATGCTATGCTAACTGAAATATAAAGCAACATTAGATGCTATGCTAACTGAAATATAAAGCAACATTAGATGCTATGCTAACTGAAATATAAAGCAACATTAGATGCTATGCTAACTGAAATATAAAGCAACATTAGATGCTATGCTAGCTGATTCCACCATTGAAAGATTAAATAAAACAAAGAAATAGAAAATAAACTCTTTATGCTGATTCAGGAAATTTTGAGGTGGAAATTAAAAACTTCAGAGGACTTTTAAGCCTTGTATACATTGCAAGTTTGCCCTTTCACTTTTGATTCACACACTGAATGATAGCCTATAGCCTACAATAGGCCCACAAGTTATTTGCATTCATTTAAATGATTACAAAAAGTTAAATTTACACATCAAAGAAATGCGTCTTAGCTCAACAAAATCATCTTTGGATAGGCTCAAATGCATAAACATCTAGAAAGCTTTACAGCATGCAATATTAAAAGCCACACAATAAAGGCTTTTAATCCACAACAAGGATGCCGGTATCAAACTGAAAGTACAGTAGGCCTATGCTACTGTAGCCGGCTCATAACAGCTTCACAATGGAAATCTCACCTACAGTAAGGGCCATCCACACCAAAGACCATAACTATGTTGACAAATTATACAGAGCCCAACTATAAAAGGTGGGCGAGCATCCACACTGGAGGAAAGTTTATTGTTGTACAGTCTTAGGAATGTACATCTTTCCCTTTCAAGACGATTCGATACATATCTACACTGAAAAAAATGATAAACGCAACATGTAAAGTGTTGGTCCCATGTTTCATGAGCTGAAATAAAAAATCCCAGAAATGTTCCATACGCACAAAACGTTTATTTCTTTAAAATGTTATGCACAAATTTGTTTACGTCCCTGTTAGTGAGCATTTCTCCTTAGCCAAGATAATCCATCCACCTGACAGATGTGGCATATCAAGAAGCTGATTAAACAGCATGATCATTACACAGGTGCAACTTGTGCTGGGGACAATAAAAGGTAACTTTTTAAAATGTGCAGTTTAATCACAAAACACAATGCCACAGTTGTTTGAAGTTTAGAGAGAGCGTGAAATTGGCATGCTGACTGCAGTAATGTCCGCTAGAGCTATTGCCAGTGAATTGAATGTTCATTTCTCTACCATAAGCTGCCTCCCAACGTCGTTTTAGAGCATTTGGCAGTATGTCCAACAGGCCTCACAACCACAGACAATGTGTAACCACGCCAGCCCAGGACCTCCACATCCGGCTTCTACACCTGCAGGATTGTCTGAGGGGGATGGGGGTGTGGGGGTGCTGAGGAGTATTTCTGTCTGTAATAAAGCCATTTTGTGTGGAAAAACTCATTCTGATTGGCTGGGCCTGGCTCCCCAGTGGATGGGACTATGCCCACCAAGGTCCACCCATGACCTCACCCCTGCCCAGTCATGTAAAATCCATAAATTAGGGCCTAATGAATGTTTTTAAATTGACTGATTTCCCTGTATGAACTGTAACTTAGTAAAATATTTGAAATTGTTGCATGTTGTTTATATTTTTTGTTCAGTGTAGATTCATAGGCTCCAATACGATACAGGAATGATGAAGTGAATTGATGTGATTCGGTATGATACGATACAATTCGATGCACTAATATTTGTTAAATAAACACGAATTTTCCATTAAAATCTGCATCTGTCTGGGCTGCAGGTAGGTTATAGGTAGGTTATAGCCAAGAGAGTTGTCTCCCGTAGCTTACTTTTATTCCGCTAAAACACAATTTTAACAGCGCATAAATAACAATAACCTAGCAAATTACATAGGTTGTCACTCAACTAATAAAGCATAATATCACGCATGCCATTTTAGCGTTTGAACGCTGAAGGTGCGGCGCAGATGTGCAAGATGAGGAGCAGGAAGCCTACCTTGCGATGGTCAGTGCGCGAAGCTGCATGGGCACAGTGAGCAGTTTGACTACTAAGCTACTGAGATTGCCTGGGGTTGTTCGGCATGCAAAATTAGTTGTAGATCAAAGACTGTCAACACAGTTACATGCAGTTCGACACTGAAGGACAGGGCGCATCAGTTGTCATAAAAGATTAGCTTTTCTGACTGATGCATGCTATATTTGGATCAGTTTGGGGTCCGTGGACCGAAGCACTTGCATCTTAAACATTTGAAACGTTTTCGTGAATCATTACATATGTATTATGCCTACATCTGTCAATCAACTAATGGCTCAAATCAGCTCATCAACTCACCCAGGGAAACACAAACCGTAGCCTATTAGCGGTTTTCACAGCTTTAATTATGTGACAATGGATAGGCTAACGGGCAGCCTACAGAATGTATTGGAATATAATTAAATAACAAGGGGCCTATTGCAGTCATCGATGACACTAAATTATCGTCAGCTGATGTCTCGTTAAACCATCAATACGTGCTAAATTCACTCGCAAAGCTGATCTCAATTGCAACCATTATTGGTCACCTCATTACCACTTCCTAACTTAGTCCTGTTTGCAACCGAAGTCATTCAATATATGTTCGCCCTCTGTTTGGTATTATCATGGGAACAATTTAGTACTTTTTTTTATCAGACTATGGGTGATTTATCTAGAATTTATCTACTGTGGCAATTGATCTGCCACTTTGTATGAATGGAAACTAATGTTTGTGTAGCCCACTGTTATTATTTTATTAGTTTCCTATTTATTTATGTTATCCATTAAATACAACTGTCTTTAAAATAACAGTGTCTGGTATGGTATTTTCTTATCAAGATTGGTGGTAAAATATCCCTGGACTGTCCATATTTTAAATGCGTCAATCGGAGGGTTTTAGTTATTCATCAAACCCAGGCTGACATGGTAGGCCTATGTGTGCGTGCAGTGAAGGCTGTGACCCTAACCGCAGAACCCCTAGATCACCCCAGTACACGAATGAACTACATTTTGAAAGTGTATTAATAACCTTAGCTTCGCTATAAACCATAAGAGGCATTTTGTTTCGATAATATATATAATGACGATAAAAAAATCACGAGTTGTGTTTTTTTGTTTTACAATCAGAGTTGCTCTCTTTCATGCGTCAATTCCATGCACCTCACTATTCTCAATTTAATATTTTCTTTACATCTGATCAGGGGTGCAACCCCCCCACATTCTGAAATTGCATCTTTGTCCCCCCGAATTTGAGCATTTTAATGTGATACCAAACAAGGCAACGGTGTACTTAGGACCATGCAGACGCCTCAAAGTGGTCGGTAGGTTGTTTGGAGTGTTTATTCGACTGGATAAAAAAAATAATAATAATAATAATAATGCATTTTGTAGTTTGGCTGTGGTGCGTTTTGTAGTTTTTACTATGGTGGGTTTTGTAGTTTGGCTGTGGTGGGTTTTGTAGTTTCACAATGGTGCGTTTTGTAGTTTCACTCTGGTGGGTTTTTTAGTTTCACTATGGTGGGTTTTGTAGTTTGTCTGTGGTGTGTTTTGTAGTTTGGCTGTGGTGCGTTTTTTAGTTTGGCTATGGTGCGTTTTGTAACTAAGCTGTCGTGGGTTTGTAGGTTGGCTGTAGTGAGTTTTGGTGTTCTGGGTGTCCCAGCCCGAGGGCGCTGGGGCCGGGAGATCGATGGCACAGCCAGTGTCCATTGATGTCTTTCCTTGGGGGGTTGATGTGCCGCATCCAAGCAGAGTCACGATGATCAGTCACGCCATGATTCCACACAAACACAGCAATAGTGGTGCGTGGGTGATCATGGAGGAAGCCAAGCCAGTAAAAAAAACATGTTAAAACCTATGTTGTGATAATTGTGTTGTTTGCTCTATAACCAGTTCATACACCACTGTGATATACAATAAGGCCCTGACAACAAAAAGACAACAGTCACACAGTGGTGGAATAAAGTCAACTACATATGTTTGTTTAATCACAAAACCGGAGAGCAACATCTGTCCGGTGAAGTCCATAAAGCAAATGATGCATACAAACAGTTATCACCTGCAGCATGGTCAAGCAAGTTAATGTTTTCGACAGTTTACTAAACAACTACTGATTTAGAACCACAGAGTTACCGCAAGTCAGCAGAAAGACAACAGACACCGCCTCTGCTATTCCAGCACCATTTCAACTTAAACATTTAAAGACCATCAAATCAACAACAATATACAGTATATGCTTAGTTTAATACACTTAAAACAAACTTAAAAATACCAAAAACAATTTAGTCCAATCAATGTTGCTAAATATCATGTGGCTGTCCATGCTCATGATTTGTGTGTGTGTGTGTGTGCATGTGCAAGTAAAACAACTATTTGACTCACCCTCGGGGACGTACTGGGAATGAAAAATGGCCCTGGACTAGACCGTCCCACCAAAACCCCCCCAGCAATACACCACCACCCACACAACCCACGCCACACTTTATGTAAACAAGATTACTTCAGAGTAGATAAGCTCCGCTCGCAAGCTACCTGTGTTACTGACAGGGTAAGTAGGAACTTGTAAGCAAGGCCCAGGATGTGGTATGCGTCGGTCAAAAGGTTGTACTGACTAATAATATGGTGGCAACACACTGGACAGTCCTTGCAAGATGAACAACTCTTGTTCACCATCTCCACCTCGTCTTCATTTCCTTCAGGTCTATGATCCTCCATAGTCCTGGTTGTATATTCTTCAAATCCTGATTGTTTTAACCTAGTCCACTATTCTGCCAGACTCATGAGCTCACTCTGTAAATTGGCCACCGTTGCTCTGATGTAAAATTTGATCAAACATTTGCTTTGTTCTTGAAGGGCTGTCTGTGGAAGGCCACTGGCACTGGATGTTAGCTGACTAAAGTTTTTAGGGTCCAGAAGAGCCATGTCGGCATACAAACTGCCATTACTCATAAATCGGCGATGGATGCTTTCTATAACTGTATCCAGAATTTGATTACGGACACCAATCCTGTATGCACTCTCTGCCCCAGTAAAAGTCTCATCTTGTGCCATCTCTCCAGGCATGGTTTTCTTCTTTCAAGACCTTTTCGTTGGCAGAGTGGTCTCTAACTCCAGCTCTGTTTTAATTTGAGATATTCTGAGTAATATCTGAGCTGTAAGTATCGTTTCGTACTTCAGCAACCCCTCAATGTATCCTTGTGCCTTGACCCGTGCAGTAGTGTTGATGTTTTTCTGATCTTGTATGGTTGAAAGAGTGAGAAGGACATCAACATACAGACCCTCATCTGGATTTCCAAAAGCTCAAAAGACCTTCTTTAAGGCACTGTCTTTAGCCCACCAGCGTGTCTCTCCAATTGGAGCAAGACGTCTGTGTCTTGGGTCATTGCTCTCCTTCTCCCAAATGTTCATCGTCTGGTAGGATTCACGGAAGAACACAGCTATGTTGTTAATGAGAGAAAAAAGTGACCCACTTGCTAAGACTCTCTCTGTTATGTCTGCCAAAACAAGGTTCAAATGTGTGCATAGCACCACACATGCACTTGATTGGTGGATTTTGCAGAGAGCAGGGCAGAGAAGCCTTTATACTGGCTTTGCATACTGGAGGAATTGCCAATGCACTTGCTAATGTCAAGTTTAATGTTTTCCAGTACTTCACTCAGTACCTGGACAGTATTGTCCAGTGGATGCCTCGCATTTCACCACAGCCACAAGCCTCTCATGGATGACGTTTGTCACATATCTGACTATGACAGAGCATTGATCTTGTGTTGTAATGTCCTGCGTAGTGTCAATCTGGACTGAAAACATACCAGCTTCCTGGATTTCACTTGCTATGGGGGCCTGCATTGTGTGTTGGATGGTGGTAATGACGTTATCGATGGTAGTCTTTGATAATAGAGTGATTAGAGAGCCTCTGCCCCCTCTTGACCCAGACTCATGCAGTTTTTTGCTTTTCTCTATGCAGGCAGTGAGATGCTCTTTCATACCAAGGTCATACTAGTATAATATTAATTCCAATTGGACAATACAGCAGTTTAAGAAATATACGACCAACATTTATAATTTTTGTAGGTTTTGTTCCGTCATTAAATCCTTGTGCAAGAAGAATGGTCTACATTGGTGGTTAGTCTCTAATTTGTTAATGCTAAGTACTAAATCGTCAATAATCATAACAATTCATGCATAACAATGAGTTCAACATTTTGCAAGTTTGCTGTAGCACGGCAACCTCTTTTTAATGTCCCGCCCCTCCAGGCTGTGATTGGTCGGTTCACGAAAAGTGACATTGACGAGAGCTTGTTTCAACAAAAGGCACCCGATTTAGCTAAATAGCCAGCCAGACAAACCCAAACATTGCTTATCTAATCCCTATTGTCTTCTGTCTTAACCGCTTCAGCTGAAAAACCTTGACTAACAGTTGAACTGGTATCGCTGGGCTCAATGGGCTGCTCTCTCTGCTCTCTCTTCTCTCTGCTGCCATTGCCTTCAGGCTCACTAGGCTGAGATGATTGACTGGTAACGGCACCAAATTAGTAATTTGTTATTTTAAAACATTTGGCTGCATCAGCCTCAAGGGACTTCAACCTCTTCTCTCTCCGCTTTTCAGCACCACCTTTACGTTTCTTTCTCTTTTTGTTTGTCCAGCTTGCTCCACTCGACTATTTATCCAAATGTCATCATTTAACAGAGATGGGAAAGATGCAGGGCCCAGGTAAAGTTAGAATGGACTGGACCAAAATAAATTGGCTGGGAGAGGGAGACTGACAGATGTAATACCCAACCGCAGTGGCATTGGGCCGGCAGCCCACTCACCTGGGCCAGTCAGACACACAGCACTTGGTTATTTTTATTGGTGTGAGGCCAAATCAGGACAACCCACAGTTGAGCTCAGCTCAACTCTGATTGACTAATTATTTTATTTGTATTTTTAATCAAGGGAGACCAAACGCTTGCTGGCATCAATCAATCAAATACTACAGCGACAACATGTCATACTATTCTGTTCCAGACAGCATCAGATACATGGGCTACACATACTGACATAGAGGGGCGCTGTTTCTCTCACTCGTATGATTTCTCCTGTGAGATTCAACCACTTGCGAATAGACAGAAAATTATGAAAACACATTTTTATTGATGAAATATTTGGGGAAGCCTGGCTTCCCTTGGCACACACACACACACACACACACCATGAAGGTTGGGGGCAGCCATAGCGTCCTACTACAGTAGTCACATTCAGAAGTAATTGCCACATGGGCTCATAGTAATGGATGATTTGGAATAAATTGAATGGTATTGAACACATCAAACACATGGTTTCCATCTGGTTGATACCATTCCATTCACTCCATTCCAGCCATTACTATGATCTGTCCTCCTCCCATCAGCAGCCTCCTGTGCCTGTAACAATCTAGATAATTACTTGTGGTTATGGAGTGCTTACCCCATTAGGTATAAGGTTTTTTGGTATAGTCATGAAACAGTATACTAAGGACTATGTAACTGCATCTGCATGTGCTTACCTACAGTACATGTAACATGTTAATTACTTCTGTCTGTGTATAGAGTTACCCGCCTCTTCAAATCCCCAAGTTTTGTCAAGGAAAAATATTGATGCTGGTTTGTTAAAAAAAACAATCACTCCTCTACCACGAGTTAACTGAGAAAAATACTCTAAAGTATAAAAATGTGCTGGGTGAGCTTTAGTGGTTCTGTCTTTTGATCTCAGTCTGAACCATTTTACCTCCAAGCTAAACTCTTCAAAGGCCTCCAGCTGTGATTATGTCAGAACCATATGAGCAGATCAAAGACGGAGATCTAGTGCACAGACAACAGAACAGAACAGAGATCTAACTCACAGACAACAGAACAGAACAGAGATCTAACTCACAGACAACAGAACAGAACAGAGATCTAACTCACAGACAACAGAACAGAAAAGAGATCTAGCCCACAGACAACAGAACGCATACCCATAATATGACCAGTTTTGTCTCTCCACACGTCAAGCCACAAACCGTTCCAAAGTGGAGATCATGTAGGGATTAGGGAAATCTAAATTGGTGTAATCTTTGTAGATGAAGTTTGTGAGAGAGTTTTGCAGGAGTTATTCAACAACATGGTATTATAGTATTATTTCATAGTTGTTCATGAGAATAAGTGTTATTAATGGTATTATTTATAGTTGTTCATGATAATAACATTGATTCATGAGAATAAGTGTTATTATTGGTATTATTAGTAGTTTATCATGATAACAGTTGTTCATGAGAATAAGTGTTATTAATGGTATTATTTATAGTTGTTCATGATAATAAGTGTTATTAATGGTATTATTTTTTTTTTTCATGATAATAACAGTTGTTCATGAGAATAGTTGTTATTAATGGTATTATTTATAGTTGTTCATGATAATAAGTGTTATTAATGGTATTATTTATAGTTTTTCATGATAATAACAGTTATTCATGAGAATAGTTGTTATTAATGGTATTATTTATAGTTTTTCATGATAATAACAGTTATTCATGGTTCTATTTAATTATGTCATATGTTTGTCACAGGGGTGCAATTTTGGTTTTAAAAGTGACGGTTCTCATTCAAGGGTTTTTCTTTATTTGCACTATTTTTTACATTGTAGAATAAAAGTAAAGACATCAAAACTATGACATAACACTTCATGTAGTAACCAAAAAAGTGTTAAACAAATCAAAATATATTTGAGATTCTTCAAATAGCCACCCTTTGCCTTGATGACAGCTTTGCACACTCATGGCATTCTCTCAACCAGCTTCATGAGGACCGCCACAGTAATGGAAGACCCAGAAATACCTCTGCTGCAGAGGATAACTTAATTAGAGTTACCAGCCTCAGATTGCAGCCCAAATAAATGCTTCACAGAGTTCAAGTAACAGACATATCTCAAAATCAACTGTTCAGAGGAGACTGTGTGAATCAGGCCTTCATGGTCGAATTGCTGCAAAGAAACCCCTACTTAAGGACACCAACAAGAAGAAGAGACTTGCTTGGGCTTTGAGATTTTTGGTTCCAACTGCTGTGTCTTTGTGAGACGCAGAGTATGTGAACGGATGATCTCAGCATTCCCACCGTGAAGCATGGAAGAGGTGGTGTGATGGTTTGGGGGTGCTTTGCTGGTGACACTGTCAGTGATTTATTTAGAATTCAAGGCACAGCATATTAAGCAGCGATACACCATCCCATCTGGTTTGCGTTTAGTGGACTATCAATGACCAAAAACACATCTCCAGGCTGTGTAATGACTATTTGACCGAGAAGGAGAGTGATGGAGTGCTGCATCAGATGACCTGGCCTCCACAATCACCCGACCTCAACCCAATTGAGATGGTTTGGGATGAGTTGGACTGCAGAGTGAAGGAAAAGCAGCCAACAAGTGCTCAGCATATGTGGGAACTCCTTCAAGACAGTTGGAAAAGCATTCCAGGTGAAGCTTGTTGAGAGAATGCCAAGAGTGTGCAAAACTGTCATCAAGGCAAAAGGTGGCTACTTTGAAGAATCTCAAATATAAAATATGTTTTGATTTGTTTAACACTTTTTTGTTTACTACATGATTCCATCTGTGTTATTTCATAGTTTTGATGTCTTCACAATTTTTTCTAAAAACCCTTGAATGAGTAGGTGTGTCCAAACTTTTGACCGGTACTGTATATATAGTTTTAACCCTACCATCCCTCCCCTAATTGGAGTAAACTTATGTCTCAAGGGAAAGGTTTTGAAAACAAAAGTTGAATGAAAACACACATACATCTACACATTAACACACAGAAACAGCACACCCTCCATATAATTCATATCATAATATTCATTCATAATAGTACTGTAGAGATCTTTTTACTTGCACACAATATAGCTGGGTCAGCCCGTCCTGCCTCTAGGGGTCCCTGTAGCACCCCAACCCTTCACACCCCACTCTGCTTTAGGATCTTAGTGAAACATTCATTACTAGTTTCAGGTGTGTTAGGACAAGGCCAGAGTGACAACATTACAACAGACCCTCAGGGCCTGGACTGAGCAACCCAGCAGCTAAGGATTGCCTAAATAGGTATCTCCCCTGACGTAGGCATGTTTTCAATACAGACTCCTTTTGTCGTACAGTATTCCATATAAGGCATCCAGAACTTATAAAAATTGCACAGTATATCCTTAATCTTAAAACAAATCTAGTGATACTGTACATAACTTGACATTTCTTCCATACAATGAATTTATTAGCCACTATAAATGCTAGGTTACACAGTTTCTTCTGATACTGTGTATCAACATTTCCTCTTTGGTGCTTTACCCCTCCAGCAGAATAGCAGCAGTGCCTGATATTCAGTTTTACTTGCTTATAGTATGTTCTATGGATGGTCTTAAACTGCAGTAATTTATGTCTGAGATTATATGAACATGACTGGGCATTCTAACATATTTGTATCCATTCATCATCATCAATAGCGTCTCCCAGGTCTTCCTCAAATTTTTGTTTTACATTTTCTGTGTCATCGGGAAAAAAGCCTCTATCAACCCTTGATACAGTTTGGAAATCAACTTTGGAGGTTTGTCAGACTGCCTTAAAATAGCATCTGGCTTGTCCAGTGTTTGCTGGAAAGAAAGAATAAAGTGTTGTATCTGCATTAATTCACCTTACCTCTGTCACAGACTGGTCTTCCCTGGCTACTTGACTCTGCTGACACCCCTGTTACCATCTGATCCTCCAAAATGAGGCATGACAAAGAATGACCTTGGTGTACATTTATACAGTGCCTTCTTAAAGTATTCAGACCCCTTGACTTTTTCCACATTTAGTTACGTTACAGCCTTATTCTAAAATGTATTAATTTGTTTTTTTCCCCCTTATCAATCTACACATAATACCCCCCCCCCCCCCTCTTACCAGTGAAAGTTCCGCCCTTGGTTGGTCATGAATATGTATTATTCATAGTAAATGAGTAATGTATAGCCATTAGAGTGTACATGTTCGGGGTTAAGAGCTAGATTGGGTGACTTAATAACTGGTTGGTTTATCAATTGTTTTGTCTGCCATTGGATATCATAGTAGAAACAGCTCCTTTTGAACTGATCTTTTTGGTGAACGCCGGGAACCAAATCACATCTGTGAAAGAGTGGTTCATTTGGCTCCATGATTTGCGTACTTCTGCTACTGCTTTATGAGCTCCAGACAATGATTATCTGCCTGCAATGAAGTTCTAATTTCTTACTTCCGGGACAACGGGTAGTGAGGATAGAGCCTAATTCTGGTCCATACTCATTTTTGCGAAATATAAAAAAAAAAAATAGAACCCTATATAATTTACTTACATTTCACGATCTGACATAATGGTAGGCAACCTTTTAGGCTTTACATTAGAAAACCTTTTTTTTCATGCATTTTTTTTCATGTTTTTCTACCATAAATGGATGGTATTCACTTCAGTTCGATACCATTCAAGTCTAATAATAATGCATTGATGTACATTGACGAGGTGCAATGGAATTGACAGTCATTAGTTCGGGTCTGGAAAGAATGTTTGGCATCCTAATAATGCTCTGTTATGACAAGGGTGTTTGTCCAGTTTTTAGCGAGGATCTGAAGTGGGTGTGAGGGGTGAGTGAGTGGCCAGAGATCGAGTGAGACACACTAATAGTCAAAGGACAGAGAGTGCTATAAAAAGAAACATCCACGTAGAAAAAGAGAGAAGGGGAGATAGAAAAAAAGAGAAGGGGAGATAGAAAAAGAGAGAGGGGGGTTATAATAAGAGATACAGTATCTACAGTGTCAAGCGAGGTAACCTAATCACAGGACAACAGTGTCAGTGTCCGCATGTCCTAAAAATAGCCCCCCTGAGCCCAGAATAGTCGATACGCGCTGCTGCTGTGGCTGGGCAATGGCCGTGTGCGTCACTGCTCTGCTCCATATTTTCAGCATGACTGATTTCCCCAATCACTTCCCCTCAAAGCACATCGATCCAGCGAGGCTGCTGCCCGGCCTAGGCCAACACTAGCTGTCACCGCGCTAAGCCGCCGCTTCCAACCTCTCTATTCCCCTTCCGAATTGTCCAGACCCAGAGCGCACCGTTGAATCACAATTAAACCAGACCCAGTCTGTGCCTGTCTGTAAGACGTTTTGGCAATGTTTAGGGTCTTATTTTGAAGAGTGTAACGTAATTGGTTATATAACCAATTCAGATCGTTCAGTTGTAGCTGTTACAGTCAATGGATTCTAACAAGGTAATAACCAAGCTCTAACTGTCTCTTGACACTCTTCAGTCCTGACCTGGCCTCATACTGAAACCTGTTCTGTTGGGAGGAGATTGTTGCTGTGGGTGTTGTGGATGTATCTGGGCACCAGGACCTGTTGTGACCACTAGAGGGGGGAAGTGTCTAGGTTTTAGACTGGCTGAGCAAGGGAACAACGGTTGGGAACAAGCTGTGGATTATTTATTGTTTTGTTATCAAGCTCACTTAACACGCACTCATACACTCACACTCTCAAACATACAAATGCACAAACACAGAAGCATCAAATAACACACACTTTTAAACACATCCACACACTCAAGATATCACAGGCGGCTGCCAGTTCAAATCCCGGGTCCGACGGGAAAAGATCTGTCGATAAGTGAGCTGACAACCAGAGGGTTGCTGGTATCAAATCCTAGATGCCATTGCCTGCCGCTGTGCCATTGAGCAAGGCACTTAACACCCACAACAACAGCTCCCCAGGTGCCCAGTGTGGCAGCCCCTACACCTCTCCAAAACCTGTGTGTTTGTGTGCAATTGACCAATAAAGCGATGGACGGGCTCAAAGTAATGGCTCGAACTGAATTAATGGAATGGTATCAAACACATCAAACACATGGTCCTCCCCTCACCAGCCTCCTGCACACACCAAGCCAGGCCAGGTGTGATCTCAGTTCCTTAGCCTGCCTGGCCGTGCTACAGAGGTGATACAGTGACTTGGGGACTATGATGTCTGGGCTTAGAGGAGGGTTGGTCAGGGCTACAGACCAGGGTGGATTAGGTCATGTAGCCTAACAAGTCCTCAGACCGCTCTGAGACACTGACAGATGTCAGTTTATGATTCATACGGCGACACACTGATACCCGGCAACACTACATGCCGTAACATGAGATTTGACCTCCCTGAGCCGTAGTTAAATATAGGCTTTGGCAAGCATTAGATTCAAGTCAGTTTGCTCCTAGCTGGGTGACAACTGGTTTGGCTTTTTGTGTTAAAGGAATAATCCACTCAGAAACTATCTTTTGGTGTTTGTTTAATTGTTCCACTGTTAATACAGTCCCAAAATGTTTTGCATGTCAGCAATCACGTTTTCAAGATAGAGAACTTTCAAAATGCTAATTGTCACTTGCCATATCACAATGAGTATTGTGACAAAACTCTCCCTCCGAACTTTCTCTGTTTCTCCTGTGGTAATTTTTTCTAGCATAATGCGATTTGTTTCAATGTTTCCTTTGGCTGTTCATGTTAATGAATGCCTCCGCATGGCACCAAAATCCCTTTTCAACTTGAGAAGGTCCATTAGTTTTGATGTATGGGGATGTTGTTGGCCCAGGCAGCCGGTGTTGCGGCGGCGGCCACAGACAGACACATCACCATTAAGTCTGGCTCATGCGGGCCAACTGTAACGTTCCCTAGTTTACAGTTTTGACTAGAAATTATACAGCTTTTGCGCGGCAGGTTAGGAGAATTAACATGGCAGGTTAGGAGAATTTACGCAGCAGGTTAGGAGAATTAACACGGCAGGTTAGGAGAACTTACGCAGCAGGTTAGGAGAATAAGGTTAAGGAAGTAATTGCGCTAATGCTAGTTAGCATTGGTTCGCAAAACTACCTACTGGACACAGAGACATACAATTTTGATCCACAAGTTCATCTGACTCTGAGGAAGTAGATAAATTAGGATATTAGATATTAGAATGACAAGGGAGAACAGGTCAGACACAATATCTGACACTTGATAGAAGCCTTCTGTACTCTGACTCAGCTTGTCAGAGCTTGTCAATAATAGTAAGACTTTGATCTACACCGGGCTAATAGTCAACATAGCAAGTAGCACATGCAGGAATAGTGGAAGTACACATACACAGTCACCTACAAAGCAGAGGAGGCTGGTTATGGGAGGCTGGGCCGTAATAATGAATGGAATGGAGTAAATGGAACGTATCAAACACATGGGGAACCAGTGTTTAAATTTCATTTATTTCGTAACAGCCATTACTATGAGCCCGTCTTCCCCATTTAAAGTGTCACCAGCCACCACTGGTACAACAACATAGTGAGATTTGAAACCAGCAACCTTGAGTTTGCCAGAATCTGTGTTGCTGGAAAGGGGCACCAGATTACCATGCAACACTATGTCTGTTTTGGCTCCAACATTCTATTTTAGAACCATTGTTTCAGGACAAAATGGGAAGATGTTGACCAGACTTAAACACTGGAGTCTGGCTTTCCTCAGACGTTCACCAGCTTCCAGGATTGTGACGTGGAGCCGAGTTCTCCCCAAGCCCTTTATAATAGTCAGTGCTATCCGAAATCATTGGGACGTCCCTTCCCTAAATCCTAACCCTAACCCTAACCTTAACCTTAACCTTAACCGTTTGAAATGTCAACTTCAATGGGGTAGGGATGTCCCAAGGATCCCGAATAGCACGGAGAGGAGGAGAAGACAGGAGGCAGTGTGTATTTACACCACAAGAAGAGATCTGAAATAATGTCTTTGACCTTGGCTTTTAGCTCGTTCTTCTTCTTCTTTGATTACCTGATTTTTGCTATGTGGTGAAATAAGTCCAAATATGTATTTTTTTTTCATTTATATAATATTGTTCTGTACCATCTGGTACATATCACATGGGCATTTACTTTTTTGTCCATTAATATGCCAATAACAAACCACCTGTCAAAGCACCAGCTACTGTGCTGATTAACTCATAACCAGATAGTACATGTGGCAGAGGGCTCTCAAACAGAGCAAACACTGGCGTCCATTTTACATGATTAATGTGTATACCCCTGTTCAGTTGAATTTATGAACAGCAACCGATAGATATGAGGAAGACCAGGCACTAGCAGACATGTGGGGGGTAATTGCCAGTAATACCCTGTTGCAACAGACTTAGAGTCTTAACATGTTGTTATGTACTGTACAGTGCCTTCAAAGTATTCACACTCCTTGACTTGTTGTGTTAGAGCCTGAATTTAAAATGTAATAAATTTAGATTTTGTGTCACTGGCCTACACACAATACCCCATAATGTCAAAGTGGAATTATGTTGTATATAAACTGGTGTTGCTTACTAAGACAACAGTGAATGTTCCTGAGTGGCCTAGTTACAGCTTTGACTTGGAAATCTATGACAAGACTTGTCTAGCAATGATCAACAACCAATTTGACAGAGATTGAATAATTTAAAAAAAAATAATGTACAAATATTGTACAACTCAGGTGTTCAAAGCTCTTAGAGACTTACCCAGAAAGACTCACAGCTGGAATCACTGCCAAAGGTGAATATAACACATATTGACTCAGGGGTGTGAATACTTATGTAAATTAGATATTTCTGTATTTATTTTTCAATACATTTGAAAACATTCATTATGGGGTATTGTCTGTAGATGGGTGAGAAAAAAATCTATTTAATCAATTTTGAATTTAGTCTGTAACACAACAAAATGTGGAACAGGTCAAGGGGTATGGATACTTTCTGAAGGCACTGTATCCTTGGGCCTCTTTCCTGTTGTGAAAGGCCTGGTTCCAATTAGAACTGTTGATAGGATATCAACACCCTTCTGCAGTATAAACAATATCAGATCTGATTTCCCATTATTATAAGTTGTATTTTTGATATCTCTGAATACTTAGACAATGAGATGTTTTATTGTGCGCCATTATTTGTGGCTTTTATATCTGTTCGATTCCATCCATTTCTGTGTTTTAGATCTGAATCACATTCATTTAGGGCTCACATCTGGTCTCTTGTCAAATAGTTGCCACAGTAAATTCTTATATTAAGAATAGAGTGGGTCAGTCGGGTATGGTTTCATATTTACAGTATATTTCAAATTTTTGGTCCTCAGAAATAAATTTCCTCTAGCCATTTCTGACCTTGACCACTACATGGGCTAGCCTAATGCACAAGGGATGTGTGGGAGGAAGTCTGAGTCTAAACCATAAGTCATTCCTTAGGAGGACCAGTACCCCATCATCATATTACCCTCCTGAAATGAATCACTACATATCCTTTGGGCAACCAGGAAACAACCATCCTTCCCCACCTCATCAAACCCTCCGCTATATCGGGAAAAGATAAGTTAACTATGCCCAATAAGAGAATATCGAGGAATATTGTCCTCAGATTTGATCTGCACAGGATGTTGTTCATATTACTGCCTTTATAAATTAGGAGCTAAACTAACCCATACTGCATGATTGCACTTCCAGAAGCTTTCCAGTTCCGTGGAAGTGCGATGAAGGGTTAATGTGTCAGACATTCTGAGTGGGCTGGAACCATGCTGTTTCTGGCCACGCCCCCTTTCTTAGCTGTGACCTCACAGTGAAACTTGCTCCAGTCTAGCACACACACACACACACACACACACACACACTCTCTCTCTCTTATACAGGCAGCATAGGGTCAGAGTGGCAGGCTGGTGCACAGGATCCACTGCTTCCATTCCTGTAGGACTACACTGGGAAACAGATAACGGTGTTCTGTTTGTGAACCTGAAGAAACCTGAACCATGGACAGAAGAATGGAGACGGAGAGCCACTGAGAACAATTAGAATGCAATGGACAGCAGACAGAGTCTGAGGTTTTCTGCTTCGTTTCAAGAACTCATCCATCTGCTGTCGTCATTGATGTTTCACACCAACACTGAAGAACTTAACTATATATATTTTTTTAAATCTTAATGCTTGAAGAACAGATCAAATGCATATTTCTATTATTTCCCCCATGTTTTGGAGCCTAAGAGACGATGAGAACCAAGGGTGAATCCAGAAGAGTTGGCCTTCTTGACAGAAAAAAAAAAACGGACCATGGGTTGTACAGGGATGCCAACCTGACAAGAGAAAAATGAGTGCGCCAACGAACTGTGGGTTCTATTTTTCTGCAGATCGGTCTTTCCAAGTGCGGAATGGGAATATCTGTGGATCGTCCTGTTCCGTCAACAGGCCTATTAACATCATACAACAAAGCAGGCGGTAATTATGCTATACGACTCTAAATGTTGTAATTATGCTATTCAAATCTAAATGGTGCCTTAATGTTGCCTTAATGTTGTAATTATGCTATACGAATCTAAATGTTGTAATTATGCTATTCAAATCTAAATGGTGCCTTAATGTTGCCTTAATGTTGTAATTATGCTATACGACTCTAAATGTTGTAATTATGCTATACACATCTAAATGTTGCCTTAATGTTGCCTTAATGTTGTAATTATGCCATACAAATCTAAATGTTGCCTTAATGTTGCCTTAATGTTGTAATTATGCCATACAAATCTAAATGTTGCCTTAATGTTGTAATTATGCTATACAAATCTAAATGTTCCCTTAATGTTGCAATTATGCTATACAAATCTATATGTTGCCTTAATGTTGTAATTATGCTATACACATCTAAATGTTGCCTTAATGTTGCCTTAATGTTGTAATTATGCTATACAAATCTAAATGTTGCCTTGCCGTTTGCATGCTGTTGAACAATGCAGTATCGTGGGAGTAGTGTCATTAAAATTGCTACGATGACTCAAAGGAAAGCTATGATAATGGTTGTTGAGATGACTCCAACTAAACTCACCTTCGTTCTTGTTAAATGTTTGCTGCAAAATCTTAAATTCCCCCCCACATTTTAAAATGTGCCTCTCAGCTACATTATCATGTAGTATACTCCATTATGAGCTTAACTTATTAGTTAGTTGGTTAGCTTTAATGTATCATTCAAAAAACGCATACTGTAGCCTACAGCCATATCACTTCAAGGATTGCCTTCTACGTACAAACAGTAGCCTTGAGTATAGCAGTTGAGACAGGCAGTTGAGATAGAGAGCCGGTGAAGGAATACAATAATCCAAAAAGAATCGCCAGGCAGGCAGTTCTGTAAACAGCACCTTAGAAGCGTCTCCAAGCGTCTCCCCTCCCCTTTGAGTTAGACTGTATGGACTGTGGTAGAACAAGTCTCACACACACACACACACACACACACACACATCTATGTTCATACCACAAGCTCTCCCTCGATTCCAATGAATCTTCTCACAGAGCTCAAGAAGTTGGAGATGTGCACGTCACATACAGTATAATCGTCAATGCCAGTGGGGAGGTTATTAGGGAGGACGTTGAGATAAAGACATTGTTGCATTTCATTCCTCTGTTCCTGTTTTCCTGCATGATCTATGTTTATTACATTGAATGTAGAACATTTGGGAGTATGGGAGTCTGAGGGAAATCACTAGCCTCCTGCATCTCCTGAACAATATGACATTTGGATATAGAGAATATATTTATTTTGTTCCACAAATGTTGTAGTATTTGCCTGAACAATAACCAAAAACTCTGCTAAATTCTGGAATAAAAGTAGTTGAATATTTAATTCAGTTAGATGGCTAAGGCTAACAGTTTACTGGAAAAAGCGATCACACTTGTACTGTACCAGAGCTTTTTCCTACCCGTTTTCACCCTCCTGTGCTGTATGACCATGAGATAGGCCCCTGATCGGCACTGTTTCCCCTGTATTCATTTAGCAGCGGCAGGCCTCAACTGCTAAATCGTGGCCGCCACTTCCAAGAATATGATGTAAAAAAAAATATTAATAATTTTGTTGTAGAAAAGATAATGCAGCTATCTATTTTTAAATAAGATCATCTTTGAGAACTAACAACCACCAGAATAAAAACCAGACAGTCAGGGAGAATCAAAGATTCCAAAAATGTAAATGCATGTTGCCCCCATTGATTTTGTTATAATGTTTGAGTCATTCAGATAGCATAAGAACACGGGATAAGCCATGGCAAAATGTGTCGAATTGCAGGAAATTAGCTCTAAAATTATATATTTTTTTATCTTGGCTCTATGACAAAATGTGTCGAATTGCAGGAAAGTAGCATTAAAATAGCAAAATGTTGTCACTGCGGCCAAGAGGAGTGCCTCCAAAATGTTAGGCCGGAGACCATGCCATTGGCCACACACACTACCACGTTAACATGGTTATTAAAGTACCAGCTGGAGATATAGGGCTTCGCACTACTGTCAGGCCTTTCCTGGCTACTCAGACTCCATGCTCCGGCCAAACGCTACGCCACTTCCACGGACGTTAGTTTCTTCTCCGCAATAAGTCTGGATCTGAGTATCTCCCCAACAATTTCTAGAATGCAAACACATTCTAACAGTTCTGATTGGTCCCAGAAACCGAAGGGTTGGGCCAGTGCCAGAACACACTTGGGTAAAGCATGCATTTCGAAAATTCGTCACTGGCTTTGATACTCTGATTAGAGATGATCCAATCGCTGATGACTTTGTTTTGTACAACACCCCTCATTTTGACGTCACCACAAACGACTTCAACTATGGCAGTCTCAGACTGAGACATAGAGCAGCGGAGGAATTCAGTTTGAGTCGTCAGGCAAGTTTAGGCCCTCTCTCATATATATTGTCCGCATGGGTGCCCCTTCAGATATAAACAGATAAGTTTATGAAGGGTGGAACTGTATGGGGAGGATGGATATAAATTAATTATGATTCGACTATCTATAAATAACGGTAGAAACATTCCACTCTAGTGCACAGAAATGAGATACATCTTTTTTTTCTCGCTATATGTCATGTTATGCTATATTTTATGTAATATATGATGTTATGATTAGGTGAGTTCCAAGTAGGCAGGACATATTTACACTGAACAAAAATATAAACGCAACAGGCAAATATTTTCTATTGATTTACAGTTCATATAAGAAAATCTGTCAATTTAAATAAATTAATTAGGCCCTAATCTATGGATTTCACATGACTGGGAATACAGATTTGCATCTGTTGGTCACAGATACCTTAAATTATCATGCTTAAACATCAGGTGATGGCGGCGGATTAATGACACGACAATGGGCCTCAGGTTCTCGTCGTGGTATCTCTGTGCATTCAAATTGGCATCGATAAAATGCAATTGTGTTCGTTGTCCGTAGCTTGTTCCTGCCCATACCAAAACCCCACCACCACCATGGGGCACTCTGTTCACAACGTTGACATCAGCAAACCGCTCGCTCACACGACACCATACACGCCACCGTACACGTCTGCCATCTGCCCGTTACAGTTGAAACCGGGATTTTTCAGTGAAGACCACACTTCTCCATTGTGCCAGTGGTCATCGAATGTGAGTGTTTTCCCACTGAAGTCAGTTACGATGCTGAATTGCAGTCAGGTCAAGACCTGTGAGGCCGGTTGAACGTTCTGCTAAATTCTCTAAAACGATGTTGGAGGCGGCTTATGGTAGAGAAATTAACATGAAATTATCTGGCAACAGCTCTGGTGGACATTCTTGCAGTCAGCATTCCAATTGCATGCTCCCTTAAAACTTGAGACATCTGTGGCATTGTGTTGTGTGACAAAACTACACATTTTAAAGTGGCCTTTCATTGTCCCCAGCACAAGGTGCACCTGTGTAATGATCATGCTGTTTAATCAGCTTCTTGATATGCCACACCTGTCAGGTGGATGGATTATCTTGGCAAAGGAGAAATGCTCACTAACAGGGATGTAAACAAATGTGTGCATGGGACCAACACTTTACATGTCGCATTTATATTTTTGTTCAGTGTAAGTTTTGGACACATCTGCTTCCCCCCATAACACCTGTTTTTTCTTGGAGGAGCTGTGATGGCATACTTCAGCTAACGGGGGATATTTTGGGTTATTCATAGAACATCACGGCCACTGTAAATGTATCACCTGTTTTTTCGAAGATAGGAAAGAATAAATATTTATTGGAATTCCAGAGTGGATCATGGGATCATGGTGATTCACTGTCTTGCTCTGTGAACATCCTGTGTGTGATACATGGATCAATCCCACTCTATTAATTGAAAAACCATTGCCCTTTAAAATCGTATTACCAGCTGCTGTAATATGCTTGAGACTAGATCATTCACAGTATATCCTCACTTTAAATTAAATGTGAAAAACCTATGTGAAAAAACCTAATCTGTTTTAGCTATGCCGTCCCACCTCTGTTTCAGCGGTCTGTCGAAGGCCCTTTAATTGAATTTCCCCCAACACTCTCCGCAAAAGGCCAAGTAGAAATACAAAGTGGCAATGACATTTATGCAAGTTATGGTGCAGGGAGAAGTTGAAAAATTCAATGGAGCCTTAGGATTATTTCTAAATGAGACATTGACAGCACACAAATATGAGGTTTGTGTGTCTGGTCTGTCTTCTTGGTGTTTGAGCGGAGATAATTTAATGGGTTTTAGCGCACAGAGTTTTGGCTAGTGGTAAGCGAATTAAGTAATTGAGGGTGCTTTTGTCGTGATCCCCAGTGTTCTACAGTATACTTTGTCCAAATCAATTTGAAGTGCGTGGAAAATATCTTAATGCTTGATATGTCAAATTTAGATAATATGAATCCTGGGCTCGTTCAGATTTTTTCGAGGCCAAATGCAGACAGAAATTGTTTTTGTCAGAATGTAGAAACACTTTCTAAGAAAACGTGAATAGATTAGTTTAGACTTAAATATTGCTTTGGCGCCATAGGTCGACAATTGATTAATTCCATGGAATCTTACATCAATGAGGTCTTGATAAAATATTTAAATCCAATAGCTGGCACACGAAACACCTAATTTACAGAGATTATAAAGTAATCAAGCCTCTGCCACAGAATATAGCTCTCATTCCTCTGGCAAGGGACGTGCCGGTAACAGCCAGGAGAGGACTCATTTTTATAAATGTGTCTAGAAGCACTTCCAAGCTTTTTTAAAAATCACCTCTGAGTAGGTTAGTAATGCTGGGTCTTGGAGATCCTCAAAGGAATCCATCTATCTATTCACAGACTAAGGTCTTGGTGGTATTGGGTTGCACTCCTATGGTGTGCACCTGGGTCATTTGTTACAGGCTCACTGAGAGTTCTGTCATGATTGAATTACTCTCTTGACTCTCCAGAGTGGATGCTTTCCCAATACCCCCGTACTTAACTGTCCAATAAGGAGATCTCCAGATTAAAGAAGATGTGAAACACTTTTATAGCCGTTACTGAGAAACCGTGAATGTGTGCCATAGCAAATACTTGATCATTAGCACATATGCTAATCGTTTCTGTGTAAATTCCTTGCTAATGCCACATAACGCAATGCTACATGCGTTAGAGCCGCAGATGTTTACAGTAATAATATCCCTATCCCAGCTGTTTTCCCTCTGCTACCTTTCCCCACACCAGTCATCCAAGTTTAATTCTAGACCGCCTCCCCTTCCCTTCACCTCAGTCCTGGAACACACACTGCAATAGCCTACCCCGAGACCCTGTCCAGTCTCAACTCAATCTAATGTTTTCTCTGGAGTGCAAAACGATTCTGGAGGATAATAGAGAGAGATAGCCCTCAGGGTGTCTCCGCCCCACAGGAGACCCTCCTGTTTTCACAGCCCAAGTCAAGTCTGGAACAGCCCGGGTCAGGCCCGGAACAGACCAGGTCAGGCTCGGAACAGCGCACGGCTCCAGAATGGAAAGACTGATGCACCCCCATTTGCTCTGTTTGTAGTTAGAAGGCTTTTTAATGAATTATGGCTCTGAGGTTCTCAACTCGCCGGCTTTTATAGAGGGCCTTCAGGCCTACCGAAGCAACCGTCCTCTTTACAAAACACTGTTATGCGAGAAGCGTACGTGAGAGCAGAATTGTGCTTATGTACTTTGTTTACGTGGGCCTCTTTTTGTTTAAGGCGGTATTAGTATCTTATTTATGTGCGTAATGACATATTTATGTGTTATGGCGTCGGTTAGGCTGGGCCAGTATTTGCTCAGTAGCACTATCCGTCATTACACATTACATACTAATTCACAAAATGTCCTCACCAGACCTCTCAGACTGTATGGGCTATGCTTCTCTTTCAGGCGTCCCTGTGCCGTAAGTCTTGTTTTTATTTGTGGGATGAGTAAAAGGCTTATGCTTGGAGACGGAGATTAAAACAATCATAGAGAACTTGGAGCACACATCCTCTGGGCTCCTCGCATCACCATACCATGACCCAGCACAGCCATGGATTTACCCGTCTAGGAACATCAGATGGTAATCTCACGTGTGTTTATAGAGACATACAGATGTATTGTGCCCAAGGAGTGTGTGCCTGCGTGTGTGCCTCTGTATAGCCCAAACACAACAGTTAATTAGCTGTCTTTTGGACGATGATTTACTGTATCTTAATGGGAAGTCTTGCAATGTCTTGCTCTGTGGTCCTTGGCATGCCAAATTCATTGAAGTTAATGAAATCTAGAACGTTGTGTACCCAGATTAAACGTGCAAAAATACAGGGAATGTACAGTATATAGCCGCCCAATAAAGTAATATACAGACAGAAATTGATGTATAACCATTCAACGGGCAAGCCAAAATGCAAAAGTGCTGATTATATAGACCCAAATTGTGATTTTTCATATTTTTTAGCTGCTTCTCCTCTTGGTTCCTCCTGCAATAAGACGTGCAAAATCAAATGAACAAATATGTGATATGACTTTGTTTGAGGGTAAATTGCTCATGAACCCTTATTAAATAGTTTATTAGCTATTAATTAACTCTTAGTAATTATTTACAATTACATGTCGTTTGTTTATATATTAATTCATATTTACAAATCATATCAGGCCCTAATACATATATTTTCTTGACTTACAAGTAAACAAACTATGTAATAAATCAAATCAAATCAAAATGTATTTGTCACATGCGCCGATTACTTACAAGGCCTTAACCAACAATGCAGTTTAATAAATATAGTTAAGAAAATATTTACTAAATAAACTAAAGTAAAACATTTATAAAAAGTAACACAATAAAATAACAATAAGGAGGCTATATACAGGAAGTACCGGTACTGAGTCAATGTGCGGGATACAGGTTAGTTGAGTTAATTTGTACATGAAGGTAGGGGTAAAGTGACTATTCATAGATAATAGACAGCGGGTATGCAGCAGTGTAATAATGTTTATAAGCAGTTTATAAGCAGATCTAATTAAGTGTTACAAATACATTAACAATTCTCAGTTATGTATTGTATAGTCCATTAAATAAATAGTCAGTGAATTGATTGTGTTCTCTGAGTCTATACTTAGACTCTGGTGGCCCAAGCCCATTCCCCCTGCGAGTGTCACGACCTCTTTAATGTCTGATTAGGAACAATGGAGACAGGCTGAACCAGGAACTGTGTCCCTAGTAGACCTCTTCTTCAACCTCAGCAGCCAGGGCCTAATCCAATGGGCCTATAGTTTCACCTCAGTACCCCTCGCTACCTCCCCTCCTCACCTTGCCTGCGACCTAACATCTAATGCCACAGGATGTGAAACAAACAAACAAAGTCCCACTCTCCCTCTGTCTGGGATCAGTGAATTGAGGACCACAACATTTGTTTGACATGCAACTAGAGAGAATAAAACGGAAAATCAAACAAAGTTTAGATGTGCACCAGACCTTGCTGTTTACGGTAGCTTTCATTGAGTTGTCAGTGGACACTTTTGTGTAACAATAACACCCTTGCTCATGGCTCTTGTTTTGTCTTGGCCTTACAAGTGTTTATGCAGTCAATCCTGTGTACAATACTAGAGATTATGTAACTCTGTTGCCCGCCAGTTTTGTTGGTGGATTGGTAGTGTCGCTCTTTAGTACCCTTGCAGGTGCAGTGGAGTTAATAACAAGACAATGCTAATTTCTGTTTACGAACCTTTGTCAGAGTTAGCACTTCTCATTTCAAGGAAGGGAGACACTGGGTTATATCTGTTTACCAGATATTGACATAGAAAATGGTACAGTGCTGACCAGACATCCGGTTTGGTGTAACTAACTGTATGGTGCTGACCAGCCGGTCTGGTGTAACTAACTGTACGGTGCTGACCAGCCGGACTGGTGTAACTAACTGTACGGTGCTGACCAGCCGGTCTGGTGTAACTAACTGTACGGTGCTGACCAGCCGGTCTGGTGTAACTAACTGTACGGTGCTGACCAGCCAGTCTGGTGTAACTAACTGTACGGTGCTGACCAGCCGGTCTGGTGTAATTAACTGTACGGTGCTGACCAGCCGGTCTGGTGTAACTAACTGTACAGTGCTGACCAGCCGGTCTGGTGTAACTAACTGCACGGTGCTGACCAGCCGGTCTGGTGTAACTAACTGTACGGTGCTGACCAGCCGGTCTGGTGTAACTAACTGCACGGTGCTGACCAGCCGGTCTGGTGTAACTAACTGTACAGTGCTGACCAGCCGGTCTGGTGTTACTAACTGTATGGTGCTGACCAGTCGGTCTGGTGTAACTAACTGTACGGTGCTGACCAGCCGGTCTGGTGTAACTAGCTGTACGGTGCTGACCAGCCGGTCTGGTGTAACTAACTGTACGGTGCTGACCAGCCGGTCTGGTGTTACTAACTGTACGGTGCTGACCAGTCGGTCTGGTGTAACTAACTGTACGGTGCTGACCAGCCGGTCTGGTGTAACTAACTGTACGGTGCTGACCACCCGGTCTGGTGTAACAGTGTATGTCTGGAGAGTTCTGTGGATGAGTATGATGGATGAGGAGTAAGATGAGGAGTAGTAGGATGACAGAACAGGTTTTAAGAGGCTACTCTTACTCTCCTCTGCCTCTCATATAGTACTGTGAGGTAGACCTTCCACAGTGCAGGCAGGGCGCTCCTGTGCTCTAATGTTCCCCAGCTGGAATTGATGCAGCTGTGACATGCGGTGACGCAGGCGGGGTGTCCGGTAACCAACCTACTGACAGGCTGACATCAATCACGCTTACTTACCAAGCTGCTCGTTAAGTAACACACCTCCTTTTCTTCCATGAAACGTTTCACCTGGAAAGTGGGCTTTTGAACAGAGGAGAATCAGGTGTGTTTCAGAGAAACATTATACTATGTCTGTCTGTCTGGCCCCTGGCCTAATGCATTTCTACAAACAAAATCTCTTGGATTGCACAGTAATTTACTTAAATTCTAGATGAGAATGAATTACTATACACTCACCAGACTCACTAGTACCGGGTTGGACCCCTCTTTGTCTGAGTTCTTCGGGGGATCGATTCTACAAGTCGTGAACATTCCACAGGGATGTTGGTCCATTCTGACGTGATGGCATGGTGCAGTTGCTGGAGATTCGACGCCGGTACACCACCACCACCAGCCTGTACCGTTGACACAAGGCAGGATGGGTCCATGGACTCAAATCCTGACTCTGGCATCAGGAACTGGGATTCGTCAGATGTTTTTCCACTCCTTCTTTGTCCAGTGTTGGTGATCGTGTTCCCACTAGAGACGCTTATTGTTGTTTTTAGCTGATAGGAGTGGAACCCGGTGTGGTTGTCTGCTGCAATAGCCCATCTGTGATGAGGATCGACGAGTTGTGTGTTCCGAGATGCCGATCTGCACACCACTGTTGTACAGCGCCTGTTAGCTTGCACAATACCTAATAAACCAGTCGGTGAGTGTAAGGTATTTATTCCCAGAGGGGGACATGTGTGTTTAGCACTACTGTAGTATCACGTAATCTTCTTCAATGTGAAGGCCTTATATCATGAGAATATCAATCGATGTTTTTACTACCATCTCTCCGTTGTTCTAGGGAACTCAGTTGAGTTAATTCAAGACTTGTGATTTCAACAAAGCCCTGTAGAGGGACCCTATCCCAATAAAAAAATAAACAGTCTTTTAACACAATACTACAGCTCTCAGATGACTCACTATGCCCATAGTGTTGAACACAGACTCCCCAGGATTAGTTAGGACGGCTTTCCTTTCCGTTCTTTTAATTTCTGTTCACACTTTTCTGGCTTCATCAAACAGCCAGTTCCCATAGTCTGACCAGCCAACACCATTCAGATACACTTTTCTGACGTAGTCAACTCCACAATGTATTATTATATGTTTTGTTCCTTCATATGGAGATGTGTTGGTGTGACAATGATGGGCTTTTTTTTGTATGCTGCCATTTCCTGTGTTTTTGATAAATCACCTTTGTTGTTGAAAGGGTTTGTACAATTATTGACGCCATTGATGTTTTTAGTTTGGGCTTCTCAAATGCACTCAATTGTGTTTGTTTGTGACTGAGGGTGTGACTGGTGGGCATGTGCATGAGGAAGACAATGGAGTCTGTTTTGTTTTTTCAAGTCCAGAAGCACAAAGAGCCATGGTGGTGCTATAGGGGAGCTTCCTCTGCTCTGAACTTGACCCTGAACACCAAACAAATACAGATCGGACATATTCAGCATTTCATTATGGTGTCACGCCTCTATATACAAGCCTGAGGTTGTATGTGTAGACTTGTGGTCTTGTGTCTATAAGTGTATGAACACCATTTGAAATGTACGTATGCATATCAACATACAAATGATTGCATGTGTGTTTGTTGTCACACAGAAATTGTCATACCTCCGCATGACTACACACTCTTAGAAAAAAAGTTTTCCAAAAGGTTTTTTTTGCTGACCCCATGGGAGAACCCTTTTTGGGTCCAGGTAGAACCCTTTTTGGTTGCAGGTAGAACTCTTTTGGGTTTCATGTAGAATCCTCTGTGAAAAGAGTCCTACATGGAACCCAAAGTGGTTCTACCTGGAACCAAAAGTGGTTCCTCAAAGGGTTCTCCTATAGTGACAGCCAAAGAACCCATTTTGTGTTCTAGATAGCAAAAACTAATTCTAAGATTGCACTCATGTTTGTTGATATGGCCAAAATTGGCCCACGCAACACTTTCAATGCGTCAAGTGTAATGGCAATTATATTTCATTTCAACGTACTGCTTGAACATTTCTAAAATAAAATAAAATACTTTCAAAAATACTTTCAATATTTATAGAACAAGGTTAGCTCGGCAGTGCGCTGAGGAAACTCTGCATGGTTTCCAGGAAACAACTACGCAAATGAACCTTAGTACTCTGTCACTGTGTAGTACTCAATTGAAAGGTAAACAAAGTCCAGCCTGATGATTAAGTCCACTCAGAAGGCTTTGAACCGGGCTTCTGAAGGGAAAGCTCTGTAAATTGCAGCAAGGGAATAACAGGGGCAGAGATTCTTTATGGAGACTAAATTTAACCTGGCATCTGCTTCAAATAGAAACCCGCCATAAATATTCATGAATGGAGGGACGAATCTGGTCTCGGTGATGCAGAGGGAGCGGGGGACAGAGAGAGAGAGGGAACCCGTTCCACCTGAAAACCTATTTTTAGAATCTCTGATTCTATTTCCTGCACGAAGAAGCTATTTTTAGCAGAGGCAGAAGCGACCATGCCGTCAGAGCGTGTGGAATCAGCCAGAGGAGGAAAACATGCACCATAAGGGAGGAGGGAGAGAGCGAGAGAGCGAGAGAGCGACAGCACAAGCTCCTGGCACAGATATTTTTTTAACACCTTCTCATTCTCACACTCTCACGCACACACACACACACACACACACACACACACACACACACACACACACACACACACACACACACACACACACACACACACACACACACACACACACACACACACACACACACACACACACACACACAGAGCTCCTCTCATTCATCTCTCTCTTCATCTCTCTCTTCATCTCTCTCTTCATCTCTCTCTTCATCTTTCTCTTCATCTCTCTCTTCATCTCTCTCTTCATCTTTCTCTTCATCTCTCTCTTCATCTCTCTCTTCATCTCTCTCTGCTTGTCTCAGGATTGAACAGTTTATGCTCTTACTCTCCCCTTCTGCCTGTCTCTCTCTGTGTATTCTGTCTCTCTCTGTGTATTCTGTCTCTGTGTGTATTCTGTCTCTCTCTGTGTATTCCGTCTCTCTCTGTGTATTCCGTCTCTCTTTGTGTATTCCGTCTCTCTCTGTGTATTCTGTCTCTCTGTGTGTATTCTGTCTCTCTCTGTGTATTCCGTCTCTCTCTGTGTATTCCGTCTATCTCTGTGTATTCCGTCTCTCTCTGTGTATTCTGTCTCTCTCTGTGTATTCTGTCTCTCTCTGTGTATTCTGTCTCTCTCTGTGTATTCTGTCTCTCTCTGTGTATTCTGTCTCTCTCTGTGTATTCTGTCTCTCTCTGTGGCTATGTATAGTGTTTTGTCACATTAATGGAGTGGGGCTTCTGCATCGATTACATAACACAATGTAACAGACCAGTGTCTTGTCTTCATACAACATCCCTGGGAATGAAGTGGGTGCAGAAATGAATGGAGTGCCTACTGTAGCCATTTTTACATTGTAGATTTGACAGGGGTAAATCCACATGGGTGTAGTTCCCACAATTTGACTTGCACGTGTTTGGTTTTAAAATGTAAAAATTTGTAAAAAATATAAAGTATTTGAATTAGTATGTGAAGATACACTCAGTGGACAGTTTATTAGCTACACCCATCTAGTACTGGGTCGGACCCCACTTTGCCCCGAGTGGTTCCAGAGTGGTGCAGCGGTCGAAGGCACTGCATCTCAGTGCCAGAGGCGTCACTACAGACCCTGGTTCAATCCCGGGCTGTATCACAACCGGCCGTGATCGGGAGTCCCATAGGGCGGCGCACAATTGGGTTTGTCAGGTGTAGGCAGTCATTGTAAATAAGAATTTGTTCTTAACTGACTTGCCAAGTTAAATAAAGTTTAAATATTTGTTTTTATTAAATTGCCTCCAGAACAGCCTGAATTCTTTGGGGAATGGAAATGCTGCTCAATTGGCATTAAGGAAAATATTCCCCACACCATTACACCACCGCCACCAGCCTGTACCGTTGACACCAGGCAGGGTGGGGCGATGGACTCATGCTGCTTACACCAAATCCTGACTCTACCATCAGCATGACGTAACAGGAACCGGAATTCGTCAGACCAGGCGATGTTTTTACACTCCTCAATTGTTGGTGATCGCGTGACCACCTGAGCCGCTTCTTCTTGTTTTTAGTTAATAGGAGTCGAACCCAGTGTGGGCGTCTGCTGCAATGGCCCATCCATGACAAGGACTGACGAGTTGTGCTGTTCTGCTCACCACTGTTGTACTGAGCCGTTACTTGTCTGTTTGTGTTCATCCTGTTAGCTTGCATGATTCTTGCCATTCTCCTTCGACCTCTCTCATCAACAAACTGTTTTTGCTCACTGGACTGCCGCTGACTGGATGTTTTTTGTTTGTCGCACCATTCTGGTTAAACCCTAGACATTGTCATGCGTGAAAAGCCCAGGAGGCCAGCTGTTTCTGAGATACTGGAACCAGCTAAAAGTCGCTTAGGTCACAAATTTTGCCTATTCTAACGTTCAATCGTACAGTAACTGAATGCCATGATACCTGTATTCCTGCTTTAAATAGCAAGCCACGGCCACGTAACTCATTGTCTGTAGGACCAAACTATTTTCGTGCAAACAGAAAATGAATCAAATATACCTTACAATGTGATGTATTTAATATAACAGGTGTTTCAGCAATATAATGTACTATGACCACAAGGATATATGAATGTATACATCTGAAATGACCTATTACATTAGCTAGTCTTCACATTAGCTAGTCTTCACAGCCATTACAGCTGTGAATCATTTTTATTAAGATTCTACCAACTTTTCACAACTCTTAGGGCAACATTTATCCATTGTTTTTGTCAAAATTGCTCAAGCTCAGTAACTTTGGTTGGGACTTAGGAGTCATTGATGGACAGCAATATTCAAACCTTGTCTCTGATTGTCAAGCAAATCAGGACTGAGGCTGGACCACTCAGGAACACTCAACACCTCTTGGAAAGTAATTTTTTCAATATGAGTGATGAAAAGAGAATCGTCCAGCCCATTGGGTATCTCACTACACCCCAATATGCCATGTTTAGAAATATGCAGACAGACGGATTGAAAGTAAGTTTACATTGTAATACTTCTTACAGACAACTTTTTAGCTCCGCCCATACCTTTTGGACTTTATAGCATTCCCAGAAAGCATGGATTATTGAGTCATTGTTAGTTTTACACTTAAGACATGACTCTGCTGTTGTGCTGTAGAATGTTTTTATTTTGTCTCTTGTATAATGAATTCTATATGTACATTTTCATTTGTTTAATATGCTCCAACATTCCCTCCGTCTTTTGCCAATATCAGTTATTTTTAAGTCTTGGTTTCAATAGTTTATATTTGTTTCTAAGAGAAGGTGGATATGCTCTCTGGTTTTTCTATCTTCCCTATCATATGAACATCCTTTTCTGACTCAAATACGAAACTTTTGTATGTATTTGGAAAATTGGTCAGTCCAAAATTGCTTTTTAATTCTGGTGTGTCTTTGGCATTAAACATTTAGTAATTGTCCTGCTGAAAAATACAACTCTATCCCAGGGTTAGCTTTTCAGAGGACTGAGTCTGGTTTTCCTTACATTTTTCTTTTCATATTTCATTTGATCCTAAGAAACTGCTCAGTCCCTGCCCATGACAAGCATAGGCCTACCCACAACATTATGCTGCCACGACAATTCTTGAAAATACAGAGAGTTTCACTCTGTGTTGGGTTGTATTGGATTTGACCCAAGACTTTAGTTTTTAATTTAGTTTTTTAATTTAGTCCGACTATCTGTTGTTCCATGTAATTAATCTGTTATTCAGTGCTTAGACAGGGCTTAGATTCTTATGGAATAACTGGCAGCAAAAATAAAATGGTGGAGATGTTGAGAAGGGATGTGTAGACTTTCACTAGGCACTGTATCTATCAATTCCATGTCTGAACCTGACAGGTAGCAAAAAATACCTCTAGTGGGGTTCCCAATTAGGTTCAGTTGGACCAGAGCCGAGAGTTTGAGTTTGCCATTATTAAAGCACTGGATGTCAGTTGTTTTGCTGTGTAATACCTCATCTGACAGACAAGAGATGTTGTGTAATTGTCTCATATCATTGACAGACATCTCCGGGGACAGTTTTGGCTCAGTTTCAATTCCATATTCCATAACTGCTTGCACTATTTTTTGCAAAGGGATCAAGCTACAAAAACAGCCACAGTTACTGCAATGGTTGTTTGCTAAAGCACTGATTTCGGCTCTGGAGTTCATCAGAACATGCATACCAAGTGGAGCTAAGCTTGGTGTTAGTGGAGGTTGTCGGAATGTGGATGTGGATCAAGGTGGAACCGCGCCGAGAATGAGAAATGCCTTTACTTGGCAGCTTCATTGAATAGTACCCGCAAAACACCAGTCTCAACATTAACAGTGAAGAGGCGACTCAGGGATGCTGGCCTTCTAGGCAGAGTTGCAAAGAAAAAGCCACATCTATGACTGGCCAATAAAAATAAAAGATTAAGATGGGCAAAAGAACACAGACACTGGACAGAGGAAGATATGGCTTTTTCTTTGCAACCCGGAGTCGCCTCTTCACTGTTGACGTTGAGACTGGTGTTTGCGGGTACTATTTAATGAAGCTGCCAGTTGAGGACTTGTGAGGCGTCTGTTTCTGCAACTAGACACTCTAATGTACTTGTCCTCTTCCTCAGTTGTGCACCGGGGCCTCCCACTGCTCTTTCTATTCTGGTTAGAGCCAGTTTGCGCTGTTCTGTGAAGGGAGTAGTACACAGTGTTGTACGAGATCTTCAGTTTCTTGGCAATTTCTCACATGGAATAGCCTTTATTTCTCAGAACAAGAATAGACTGATGAGTTTCAGAAGAAAGTTATTTGTTTCTGGTCATTTTGAGCCTGTAATTGAACCCACAAATGCTGATTCTCCAGATACTCATCTAGTCTAATCAGCACAACAGTTTTCAGCTGTGCTAACATAATTGCAAAATGGTTTTCTAATGATCAATTAGCATTTTAAAATGATAAACTTGGATTAGCTAACACAACGTGCCATTGGAACAAAGGAGTGATGGTTGCTGATAATGGGCCTCTGCACGCCTATGTAGATATTCCATTACAAATCTGCTGTTTCCAGCTACAATAGTCATATACAACATTAACAATGTCTACACTGTATTTCTGATCATTTCTAAGTGTCCACAAATGTTTGAACGGTAGTGTATATGGATCCGTTCATATCCTTTTGAATGGACTTAAAGATGGTTTATAGATCTGTGAGTCTGTGCGGCAGGTGCCTCAGGCCGACCCTCGTCATCAAACAGCCAGTTTCCATAGTCTGACCAGCCAACACCATTCACATGCACTTTTCTGACGTAGTCAACTCCACAATGTATTATTCTATGGGGTTTTTTGTGACAATGATGGGTCTTTTTTTTTTATGCTGCCATTTCCTGTGTTTTTGAGAAATCACCATCGTTGTTGAAAGGGTTTTGAGAGGTTATTGACGCCATTTATATTTTTTGTTTGGGCTTCTCAAATGCACTCAATTTGTTTAGAGAAGGAGTTGTTTGATTCCTTTGTCCTGTTGGTGATGTCTGGCTTTATGTCAGTCTCAAAGAAAAGGGCCTCGTTGCGAAAGATTAAAATCTGTTGTGTATTGTGCTGTAACTATCTGTGTGTGTGTGTGTGTGTGTGTGTGCTGTGTGCACAAGGTGTGTTCCATTGAGTGATGGAGCATCATTTGTGACATGGATAATTTTTGGAGCATGATTATTACAATTCTAAATGATGATGATGACGATGAGCTAAATCATGATATGTGTGGACAGCCACTATGGCCTATTCTCGATCACTCTCCCCTCTCAGGATACTCTTTGCTAAGCTCTGTTCACGCTCATTAAAGGGTGATACCCTTAGGGTGTTGTTTATGAAATGTTGTATATTTTATTGTAATTTGAACAGTTCTTACATTTTTATTGTCGAGTTGGAGCTTTGATTTAGGCTACAAGTTTCAAATAATTAATTGTTTTCTCATCTGCTCTCTCCTTCTTTCTCTCTCCCCCATAGTTTTGATGCTGAAAATGGATTGTCGGTGGGGCGCAGCCCCCTGGATCCCCAGGCCAGTCCTGGCTCCGGCCTGGTGCTCCAGGCCAACTACCACAGCCAGCGCCGCGAGTCCTTCCTCTACCGCTCCGACTCGGACTTTGACCTCTCACCCAAGGCCCCCTCGAGGAACTCGTCCACTGCCAGTGAGCTGTAAGTGCCCCCCCCCCCCCCCCACCCATTGGTACTGTCTCCCTCTGTGACCTTACACCTTCCGCTCATATCTATTGGGAAGCGTCATGGCAGAGATGTCTCACTGTAGGGCTTGATGCTGCAAGGTCTCCACTTTTCGTAATGTCCAAGGCTTTATACAGATATGGTTTTGTGGAACAGATACAATTATATGTAGATCACTTTCCAAAAGGGAATTCCAATAGCAAAGCATGGGGAATACGTTAGGCCCATTTGAAAGCTTTCCGTTGTACTGTATAATCACAGTATGGAATGGATAGAAATTGACAGAATTGTTACCTGGAGGAAAATGGGGGAGGGTCATACTTTTTCAATTTCAGTCAAGGGGAGTTTTTTTTTTTTTTTTTTTATCTAGTCCATGGCAGGGTCATGTAGTTTGTAATTTATGCAATGTCAATATTTCACAGTGTTTTAGAATTAGTTCCTTATTAGGCTATAGGCTATACTGTAAATCAATGTTAATACGAATCAAAATATGTTTTAGATTTTAGATTCTTCAAAGTAGCTACCCTTTGCCTTGATGACAGTTTTGCACACTCTTGGCATTCTCTCAACCAGCTTCACCTGGAATGCTTTTCCAACAGACTTGAAGAAGTTCCCACATATGCTGAGCACATGTTGGCTGCTTTTCCTTCACTCTGCAGTCCAACTCATCCCAAACCATCTCAATTGGGTTGAGGTCGGGTGATTGTGGAGGCCAGGTTATCTGATGCAGCACTCCTTCACTAACCTTCTTGGTCAAATATCCCTTACACAGCCTGGAGGTGTGTTGAGTCATTGTCCTGCTGAAAAACAAATGATAGTCCCACTAAGTGCAAACCAGATAGGATGGCGTATTGCTGCAGAATGCTGTGGTTGCCATGCTGGTTAAATGTGCCTTGAATTCTAAATAAATCACCAACAGTAAGACCAACTCATCAGACCAAAGATTTCCACCGGTCTAATGTAGATTGCTCGTGTTTCTTGGCCCAAGCAAGTCTCTTATTATTATTGGTGTCCTTTAGTAGTGGTTTCTTTGCAGCAATTTGACCATGAAGGCCTGCTTCACGCAGTCTCCTCTGAACAGTTGATGTTGAGATGTATCTGTTACTTGAACTCTGTGAAGCATTTATTTGAACTACAATTTCTGAGGCTGGTAACACTAATGAACATATCCTCTGCAGCAGAGGTAACTCTGGGTCTTCCTTTCCTGTGGCGGTCCTCGTGAGAGCCAGTTTCATCATTGCGATTGACTTACCTTCATGTCTAAAGTAATGATGGACTGTAGTTTCTCTTTGCTGTTCTTGCCATAATATGGACTTGGTCTTTTACCAAATAGGGCTAACTTCTGTATACCACCCCTACCTTGTCACAACACAACTAACTTTTAACAAGGCACACCTGTTAATTTAAATGCATTCCAGGGGACTACCTCATGAAGCTGGTTGAGAGAATTCCAAGAGTGTGTAAAGATCATCAAGGCAAAGGGTGGCTACTGAGGAATCTCAAATATAAAATATATTTTGATTTGTTTAACACTCTTTTTGGTTACTACATGATTCCATATGTGTTATGTCATAGTTTTGATGTCTTCACTATTATTCTACAAAGTAGAAAATAGTAAAAATAAAGAAAAACCCTTGAAAGAGTAGGGAGTTAGTCTCTCCTGACAATAAGCCACATTTGAGTAACTTACATTGTGGTGCTGAAACTTGAAGCTGCAGTTGCGGCACAATCAATCGGAAATGGACAGCTCATGGTGCTGAAAGTAGGCAAATTCGAGTAGGCATAATTAATTTCCTTCTTCATATTAATTAGACTCACTAACAACGTGCCTTGTTTCCATTGGCACTTTAAAGTCAACCCAGGTTGGGCTGGCCTTGGTGGGCTAGCTCACATTGCGTTTCCTCTGCCTCCAGAAATGAGAAATTATGTCATGTTACTTTGTAGCCAATATGTGATTGCAGCTGGCTTCGCTAATGTTGCTAGCTAGCTAGCAAGATGTTGAAAAATTGAATTCACCCTCACCATGCTGTAACGTTTCCCCATACTCCTGCCCAGTGGCCATGTTAGCATATAAACCTTGGTGGAGCAAACTCCCCCAAATTGTATTTTCCAGCAAAGCCACTACACAACACAACACAACACTGCGGCCCCAACAGCGGTGTCCCAACAGCAATCCAAACACTTTACCAATGCTGCACCTGGCTATCAGCGGAGCATTGTCTGGCAGTGAAACATAGCTCATATGGCTGACTTGATTAAACAAATGTGGTTTTTACTGCAATTGAGATGTACAAACTATGGCATAAGGGGACGACGAGCAGATAAGAGGCAATCCGTAATTTCGAAATATGTGTTATGTCATAGTTTTGATGTCTTCACTTATTCTAAAATTTAAAAAATTGTGCAAATAAAGAAAAACCCTTGAATGAGTAATATTCCAAACTTTTGAATGGGGGTGCATATACAGTTGAAGTCGGAAGTTTACATACATCTTAGCCAAATACATTTAAACTCAGTTTTTCACAATCCCTGACATTTAATCCTAGTAAGAATTCCCTGTCTTAGGTCAGTTAGGATCACCACTTTATTTTAAGAATGTGAAATGTCAGAATAATAGTAGAGAGAATGATTTATTTCAGCTTTTATTTCTTTCATCACATTCCCAGTGGGTCAGACGTTTACATACACTCAATTAGTATTTGGTAGCATTGCCTTTAAATTGTTTAACTTGGGTCAAATGTTTCGCGTAGCCTTCCACAAGCTTCCCACAATAAGTTGGGTGAATGTTGGCCCATTCCTCCTGACAGAACTGGTGTAACTGAGTCAGGTTTGTAGGCCTCCTTGCTCGCACACGCTTTTTCAGTTCTGCCCACAAATGTTCTATAGGATTGAGGTCAGGGCTTTGTGATGGCCACATCAATACCTTGACTTTGTTGTCCTTAAGTCATTTTGCCACAACTTTGGAAGTATGCTTGGGGTCATTGTCCATTTGGCTTTAAGCTTTAACTTCCTGACTGATGTCTTGAGATGTTGCTTCAAAATATCCACATAATTTTCCTTCCTCATGATGTCATATATTTTGTGAAGTGCACCAGTCCCTGCTGCAGCAAAGCACCCCCACAACATGATGCTGCCACCCCCGTTCTTCACAGTTGGGATGGTGTTCTTCGGCTTGCAAGCCTCCCCTTTTTTCCTCCAAACATAACGATGGTCATTATTACAAAACGGTTCTATTTTTGTTTCATCAGACCAGAGGACATTTCTCCAAAAAGTACGATCTTTGTCCCCAGTTGCAAACCGTAGTCTGGCTTTTTTATGGCGGTTTTGGAGCAGTGGCTTCTTCCTTGCTGAGCAGCTTTTCAGGTTATGTCGATATAGGACTCGTTTTACTGTGGATATAGATACTTTTGTACCTGTTTCCTCCAGCATCTTCACAAGGTTCTTTGCTGTTGTTCTGGGATTGATTTGCACTTTTCGCACAAAAGTACGTTCATCTCTAGGAGACAGAATGCGTCTCCTTCCTGAGCAGTATGACGGCTGTGTGGTCCCATGGTGTTTATACTTGCGTATTGTTTGTACAGATGAACGTGGTACCTTCAGGAATTTGGAAATTGCTCCCAAGGAGTTTGAAGGTAGGCCTTGAAATACATCCACAGGTACACCTCCAATTTGACTCAAATTATGTCAATTAGCCTTTTAGAAGCTTCTAAAGCCATGACATAATTTTATGGAATTTCCAAGCTGTTTAAAGGCACAGTCAACTTAGTGTATGTCAACTTCTGACCCACTGGAATTGTGATATGGTGAATTATAAGTGAAATAATCTGTCTGTAAACAATTGTTGGAAGAATTACTTGTGTCATGCACAAAGTATATGTCCTAACCGACTTGCCAAAACTATAGTTTGTTAACATGAAATCTGTGGAGTGGTTGAAAATGAGTTTTAATGACTTCAACCTAAGTGTATGTAAACTTCCAACTTCATATACAGTGGGGAGAACAAGTATTTGATACACTGCCGATTTTGCAGGTTTTCCCACTTATAAAGGATGTAAAAGTCTGTAATTTTTATCATAGGTACTCTTCAACTGTGAGTGACGGAATCTAAAACAAAAATCCAGAAAATCACATTGTATGATTTTTAAATAATTAATTTGTATTTTATTGCATGACATAAGTATTTGATACATCAGAAAAGCAGAACTTAATATTTGGTACAGAAACCTTTGTTTGCAATTACAGAGATCATATGTTTCCTGTAGTTCTTGACCAGGTTTGCACACACTGCAGCAGGGATTTTGGCCCACTCCTCCATCCAGATCATTCAGGTTTCGGGGCTGTCGCTGGGCCATATGGACTTTCAGCTCCCTCCAAAGATTTTCTATTGGGTTCAGGTCTGGAGACTGGCTAGTCCACTCCAGGACCTTGAGATGCTTCTTACGGAGCCACTCCTTAGTTGCCCTGGCTGTGTGTTTCGGGTCGTTGTCATGCTGGAAGACCCAGCCACGACCCATCTTCAATGCTCTTACTGAGGGAAGGAGGTTGTTGGCCAAGATCTCGCGATACATGGCCCCATCCATCCTCCCCTCAATACGGTGCAGTCATCCTGTCCCCTTTGCAGAAAAGCATCCCCAAAGAATGATGTTTCCACCTCCATGCTTCACGGTTGAGATGGTGTTCTTGGGGTTGTACTCATCCTTCTTCTTCCTCCAAACACGGCGAGTGGAGTTTAGACCAAAAAGCTCTATTTTTGTCTCATCAGACCACATGACCTTCTCCCATTCCTCCTCTGGATCATCCAGATGGTCATTGGCAAACTTCAGACGGGCCTGGACATGCGCTGGCTTGAGCAGGGGGACCTTGAGTGCGCTGCAGGATTTTAATCCATGACGGCGTAGTGTGTTACTAATGGTTTTCTTTGAGACTGTTGTCCCAGCTCTCTTCAGGTCATTGACCAGGTCCTGCCGTGTAGTTCTGGGCTGATCCCTCACCTTCCTCATGATCATTGATGCCCCACGAGGTGAGATCTTGCATGGTGCCCCAGACCGAGGGAGATTGACCGTCATCTTGAACTTCTTCCATTTTCGAATAATTGCGCCAACAGTTGTTGCCTTCTCACCAAGCTGCTTGCCTATTGTCCTGTAGCCCATCCCAGCCTTGTGCAAGTCTACAATTTTATCCCTGATGTCCTTACACAGCTCTCTGGTCTTGGCCATTGTGAAAAGGTTGGAGTCTGTTTGATTGAGTGTGTGGACAGGTGTCTTTTATACAGGTAACGAGTTCAAACAGGTGCAGTTAATACAGGTAATGAGTGGAGAACAGGAGGGCTTCTTAAAGAAAAACTAACAGGTCTGTGAGAGCCGGAATTCTTACTGGTTGGTAGGTGATCAAATACTTATGTCATGCAATAAAATGCTAATTAATTATTTAAAAATCATACAATGTGATCTTCTGGATTTTTGTTTTAGATTCCGTCTCTCACAGTTGAAGTGTACCTATGATAAAAATTACAGACTTCTACATGCTTTGCAAGTAGGAAAACCTGCAAAAACGGCAGTGTATCAAATACTTGTTCTCCCCACTGTATATATATATATATATATATATATATAATTTACATTTTTTTGCTAAAAATGTGGGTATCAAAACAGGTGTCCTGAATGATGGGTCGCCACTGACATAAGGGCATGAAATCAGCAGAAGTAAAGGCAGGTTGACGTGCTCAGAGTATATTTATTTACAGGTCTTGGTGATCCAATGGTGAAAGCGCCATATCATACCAAATATTCAAGTTGATGTACAAAATATAAACAGGCAATAATATCCTAAAAGAAATAGCCTCTGCATCAGGCTTAAACTGTCCTATCTGAACGGACACAGGTAGAGGGCAAGACTGCACAGCCTCCACTTGAGAAACCAACTCAAATCTGTCTAACAGGAGCTCAAACAGTTACATAATATAAGCACTTGGCCCCCAGGACCATACAATTACCCAATTGCCAATTACAACCAATAAACGGGTTCTACTGTGTATTAGGCCTTTTCCACATGCATTGTTACATTGGTACATTCGTCTTAATCAGACTTAAGGATTACTAATGACATTTCAACACCATGCATACATGAAACAATCATTTTCTCTTATTCAATGTTCTGACTCCAAAGCATGGTGTGCAGACCACGTAGCCTATTTCTATGTGCACTGAGGCACTGGACACACAGACATAGGACACACAGACACACAGAACTCCGACATAACCCAGGAGATTCATGAAATGCTTTTCTATAAAGGAGATCTTTCCACCCCTACTCTTGTCCTCGGTGGTCTGTGAACCCACAACCTTCTGGCCTGTGAACCCACAACCTTCTAAATTCCGGCATTACCATGTAATGCTTACAGGATGAAGAACAGTTTCTAAATCTGCTAATCTAAGGCTCTGTTCTGTCCAAGAAGTTCTCTGCTAACCACTTTGTTCTAATTATTATTTTGGGTATAGGGCAGGATCACAATGTTCAGGGAGGGTTTAGGTCAAATATATTTTGCTGAAGGGAGGTCCATCCATTTTAATTTCAGAGAGGTCTGATTTTCTCCATGTAACCCCATACTATAAATACTGTTCACTCCCTTAAAGTATCTATTTTATGCAATAGTTTGTGTGGTCCCTAAAGATATCCTTCGAAAAAGCATATCTTAAGCTCATTACTGTGCTTTTTTTCAAGAGCACAGTTTTATTAGGACATGCTATATGCTATATTAAACCATATTGCTCTGCGGGTTTGGACAATCTAACGTCCTCCGATGATTTGATAGCCCCTATTACTGCAACCAGCTGTTCTTTCCATCCCAGCATGCTTGCGTGTCAACTCTGCTTCGGCACGATTACACAAAGGCTGCAGTCCAAACTCAAAGTAGACAGCCCTCTGCCATAAACCCTCAGCCCTTGAATGACGTTTTACATCGTCACATCCGAGTGTACCTTAAATGTCCCTTGCCCAAGCAAGGGAGAGTGATAATCTGAGAGGCATCACTCCCCCTCGAGAGTTCTTGGTGGAAATCTTGAAGTTGAGCTTAAAAACAACCAACCTGAAGCTATTAATGTACTTTGCAAGCTAACATATCTAGCTAGCACTGCTGTCAGGTAGCTAGCTACTCATAGCTGGCAAGCTAGTTTTATAGTTTGGTCATTTATTCCAACACATTTCAGAATTCCAAAAAATATGGAGCTAGCTTCATTTTATAGGCTCCTCACTATGAGACTAAGCCAATTTGCCAAAGCTAAAATCATTGTCATCTATATTTTTAGCAAGCTAGTCATAATTGTATTAAATGTGAAACTTTGCGGCCACCGAAGTTTGACAAGTGACTCCAGTTTGCATTGAATTGTGTGTCATATCAACCCCACAAGTGATCAAAGTTCTTCACTCGCTCCTTCAAGGGAAAGTGTCTAGCACGAGGGCTGAGGGGGTCAAAATAATGTGTTTGGACTGCAGCTAAAGTTGAATTTTTTTTTTACTTATTCTGCTGTTTGTTTTTCCAGCCTACATCAGCCTAAGACAGTTTCCCTGTGTCTAAACACCTTAGTTTGTGATTAATCGGTTACAGGTCACCAACTCTTGCCTCTGTTTTTAAAGGGAAGAAAGCTTGAAGCACTGGGAAGTCAACTGGTTGTCTCGGTGAGAAGAACTTGACAAAACGCTGATTTGTCCCCTCAAAGGCCTGTCCCGCATTCTCCATTACAGGTTTCAGAGCCACCATCCCCTCCCCATGGCACCAGTGACAAAAAATTGACCCCTCCCCCAGGTTTTTCCTGAGACCCCAAGAAAAGCCTTTTTTTCGTTTGCATGTGAAGCTTCAAGAAAATGACCCTAGCATAACCCCAGCCCTGTAACTTTACCAGTTGGACTTTCATTTCTCCCTACCTCACGGTTCCTATAATGTGCAGTGCATGGCATCCTTTGTTTGACCTCAATTTCACCCTGTCTGGTCTACCTTTTTTCGTTTGCTTTGATGTCAATCTGTAGGTTGTTGAAGTGTTTTTTTCACAGACACTGATCAACTGTCTTTATTAATGATTATGATTAGATGCAAATGTTTAAAGTGCACAGTAGAAATTAGTGTTGGATTTAACCTAAATATTGTAAGCACACTAAATGGTTGTAATTTTGTTGAACTTTTTCACTGTTTGAAGACCAGAGCCTAAACCAATATCTGGATTGAACCACATTTTGATCCTTTTTCCCCATTATAGACATGGAGAAGACATGATTGTGACACCATTTGCACAGGTTAGTTTTGGAAATATTCTGCCCTTTTCAGCTGAACAAATGAATTGGCCTGGGGTGGTCTAGCGGTCTAGGCCACTGCCTCTGGAGCACATGTACAATGTATCGCTGCCAGCATGGGGTAGGATCTGTCCCACTGCTCTTTAGGCACTCTCTGGTTTGCCAAGACAAATTCTCCCTGTAATTTGGAATGTGCCCTCTAATCTTCCCAGTGGTTATGTAACGTCACCTTCATTAAGGACACCAACACAACAAGGAAATAAACAATGTAACTGAACACTGACTGATTCTGAGTAATGTTAGGCTTTTAAAAAAGAGACCTACAAAAGGTTGTTGCCAGTGAAGTCACAGCTGTCACTATAGGTGCCAGTGACACTAGTAGAGGGCCACCAGAACAGCCTTTGGCATGCGGCTGGCACATCGCGGCAGCCAGGCCTGTGACGGAGGACGTGCGTCACAGCTGCACTCACTTTACTAAACCAGCGAGGAATCCAATATGGCGTACGGCTGCTGACTGATAAGAAACCCACCCCGGCCGGGAAACCAGATACCGTCTTTTTTCATGTGCTGACTCATGATTTAGACTGGTGCCCAGACTCTGACATGGGAGGGTGGGGGCTAGTGAGGGGGCTCACTCTTCTAACCACATTAGCCTGTAATTATGATGGCTCAGGGGCACTGCTAGTGCTTGCTTGTTTTGTAAAGTGTTGAAAATGAACTATTGCAAGCCACTATTTAACACTAACGCCTCGATCACACCAACAGCGTCGTTGCGTTTTGGTACACCAGAAGTGCATTCATTTCCAATGGAACGCTGCATTTGCCTTGCAGCATTGCATTGTACAAGTTGGTGCATACATTGGATTTATCGAACGTATGAGTCAAACTGTATGTGTACAACAACTTGTACAACTTATGTGTACAACTTTTGTTGTACACATATCCAGATGATGCTGCGTACTAATTTGTGCAATAACACTGTTGGTGTGATCAAGGCATAAGAGAGTTTAAATGTACTCCGTTGCAATGTATGCGTAGCTCTTTTGTAGTGTAAAATGTTAAATTGTAACACTTCACGGAGTATGTATATAACATATTCTAAATGTTTTTAGTCATGCATGAAGGACCTCGACTATCACAATGAGGTAGTAGAGAGGATTTATATTAATCTTGTCCGTTCTTGTAGGTACTTGCCAGTTTGAGGACTGTAAGAAGCAACTTTGCCGTTTTGACCCATCAGCAAGATCGTCAACCCAGCAAGTAAGTTAAGTCTACACCTCTCATCCCCAAACCCACGAGCCCCCCAAATCTGTTGACTATAATGATGAAGTGAACAATATATATACATAGTAGATATTCAGTACATAGATATACACTTTACAGTAGATATTCAGTACATACAGGTAGATATAAACTTTACAGTAGATATACAGTACATAGATATACACTTTACTCAAACTGGGATGTCTGTGTGTCCGCAGGAGAATTAGCAGTAATCCACCGTCCATGTTCAAGACAAGCTTAGCAGGTGAGTCTTTGAAAAGGGTTTGCTTGGTTGAGTTCTATACTACACAAAAAATACAGACATTTCATTCAGCCATTTAGCAATTAGGGTAAGATTAGGATTAGATTCAATCTGATATTAAAACAAACTGATAATGTAACCATCAATATAAACAGCAAAGGGGACTTTTAGATTGAATAATTGATTATTGAATTAACGTTGAATGTTGAAAGAATGTTAAATTGTGTGCTCATCGCATTGTGTGTTGTCCTTGTGTGGGTATGACAGAGGAGCCGTTTCAGCAGCTTGCCGTGGAGACTCTGGACGAGCTGGACTGGTGTCTGGAGCAGCTAGATACTCTGAAGACACGCCACTCCGTCAGCGAGATGGCCTCCAACAAGGTACAGTCACACACACACACATACACACACACACACACACACACACACACACACACACACACACACACACACACACACACACTCGCACACACACACAGACACACACGGACACACACACTCATAACCATGGGAGCTTTCATGACTCACTTGTACCCTTGACTTTAATGGTAAAGCTACTATTGTCTTACATCAGTATTTGGTTCAGTTTGAGTTAATTCACTATGATGCACTTAAACAAGGTACAATACAAATTGAGTCAGCGCCACTTTTGCATTATGAAGAGTTGTCATGAATGACTACCATGTAGAACGATGTATGCATCATGACTTGGCCAAATTCATCTAGGGGAATTTTTTCTCACATTTTCTGTAGCTGCAGAATATCTATAAAGACTCTTTTTCAGACTTTGATTGAATGTAATTTCTTTCTTGTTGAGCCAAAACAAGTGACCTTTCCCCTCTCCATTAAATCAAAAGGGATATTATTATTTCACTCTTACGTCAAAGTGAGCAATAAAAAAATATGTATGTTTATATTTTGGCCAATGCACATTCGGTAGCCTCGCAATTTAAAAAAGAGCCCACTAAGCAAGTGACAGTGTCTCTCTGCAAACACATTTTGTGCTGATCCTGATTGGACAAAATGTAAAAGGCCACTAATACAATGAATTCCATCAGCGATTAGGAAATATGACTGAAATCCCTTCTGGATATGGATGGATATGACTGAAATCCCATCCATCCATCCATCCATCCATCCATCCATCCATCCATCCATCCATCCATCCATCCATCCATCCATCCATCCATCCATCTATCCCCCATCCCCCCCTCCATCCATCCATCCATCCATCCATCCATCCATCCATCCATCCATCCATCCATCCATCCATCGATCCATCTATCCCCCATCCCCCCCTCCATCCATCTATCCCCCATCCCCCCCTCCATCCATCCATCAATCCATCCCCTCCATCCATCCATCCATCCATCCATCCTCATCCCTCTCTCTCCTCCCTCTTTCTTCAAACTGGGGTTTATAGCTTGTGTTAGTCCATGAGTAACCTCCCCACGCAAGAGCCATGTGCGCTGGGTAAACACACACACACATCTACCCACCACACACAGGCTCTCCCTAGATACACACACCACACACACATGCCAGGCACACACGTGGTGGTGCGTTTCATGTGCTGTACCTGCCATTGCTGCCAACCAGTCAATGAAAAGGGAGTCAGTGGGGAGGAATCATCCATGCTGGCACCATGAAACAACTCACAGGGGATGGCTTGGTGGTGTTTCTGCATCACTTGAATTTTTTCATCAAATTTTTATGTTTGGCATTCTAAACATTTTACCCTTTGTCGTTCCTCTTTGTGTGGTTTATTTGACCAACGTTGCATATTTACCATCTTCACTACATTCTATCGTATGGGAAAATACAATGTGCAACGGATTTTCCTGAAAATCTCTCATTCTACCTCTCAGTGAGTTCTCAAAAAAATAAATCTCTATTCCGCTTTCTGCAAACGTTTGTGTTGTTTACATTCATAGTAGGATAATGATATGTTGCATATCGTGCTGAATCATCCTCTCCTCCTTTATCTCTCTCTCCTCATAGTAGGATAATGATATGTTGCATATCGTGCTGAATCATCCTCTCGTCCTTTCTCTCTCTCTCCTCATAGTAGGATAATGATATGTTGCATATCATGCTGAATCATCCTCTCCTCCTTTCTCTCTCTCTCCTCATAGTAGGATAATGATATGTTGCATATCATGCTGAATCATACTCTCATCCTTTCTCTCTCTTTCCTCATTGCTTGGATCTACAGATACTTGTTTCATCGTCATTCATGTAATTTAAAGTAATTCATGTGTTCACATATACAGTATATTAATTAAAATACCTCAGCCATTCAAGGCATCAGATTTCCTCACAGCATCTTTAACTTGGTGCGCATGGTGCAGCCTCCAACCCAACCAGCCCCTGCCTACTCTCCCCCACCGTGGGCCAATCAGCTCCATTCCCCTGTCCCAGCCTCTGATGCAGCAGGCTGCTGATTGGTTCCTTCCTTTCGGTGGGGGGGGGGTAGCGTGTGCTGCTCTCCTCTGTTTACACACGGAGCAGCAGGCAAGATAGTGTTGCTGAGGGAGAGAAGAGAGTAAGCGGCTGGGGAGTCGCTTCTCTGCCATGCTCCCAGCTCCCTGCATCTTCAGCCTGGCTTCCACACTTCTTCCACCAAGGCAACCGTCTTACTTGCCCATTCCCGCCAGAGTGTGTGGATTAAACCTGTCTCCTTGCAGTGGAATTAAGGAGCTCAGGCAAGCAGGACAGGAACACAGTACGGACTGTAAACCCAGTACAGTAGCTACAGGAAGGAATCTGCTCTTTTTTTTCGACCAATGCTTTATTTAGTGCTGAAATGCCTGAAGTCAATTACTTGTTCTCTGTATCGAGGATGTACATTCAGGTAAGACGGGTTGCTTGGTGAATGAATGTGTAGTACAGGTGTCCGTCCTTGTTTGCAGAGTTATTTGCAATTAGTTGGGGAGTGATGCTGTTTTTGCAGTATTTGTGTGTGGGTGTGTGTGTAGGAGTGAGTCCATAAAGGGCATGTGCAGATACGTGTCCATTCATCTTTGTGTGTGTGCAATAGTATGTGTGCCCGTATGCACAGTACATGCAGTGTGCACAGTGTGTGTATATACTGTATATCTGTGTGTACATGCGGGAGTTGGCGTCTCAGAGCAGACTTTTGGTGTTTCAGAGAGGGGGAAATGTATTATCCTTGTGTATGACGATTATACAGTATAATCACTGGTGTAGCAAACCCCTGTGCAGCTTTGGTGGAAAAAACAGCTCTAAAACATTTTAAATTGTAGTAATTTAGCAGACGCTGTTATCCAAAGCGATTACAGTTAGTTGCATTCATCTTAAGAAAGCTAGGTGGGACAAAGCCATATGCATCACACATGCAAACGACCAAATGTCTCACAGTGTACATGTGCCTGTCATGTGTATGTCCACTGTCTACAGTAGAGACTACAGTATATTGTGACAGTCTGAGTGATGCAATGTAATGTTGTTTGTCTCCCCAGTTCAAGAGGATGCTGAACAGAGAGCTCACTCAGCTATCAGAGACCAGCAGATCAGGGAACCAGGTGTCAGAGTTCATCTCCAGCACCTTCCTAGGTATGTCTCTCTCTCCACCACCCTTCAATGTCTGACTGTCTTAGTAGAGACATCTATCATATGTGCTGTAATGTGAACCTAATAGTTACTTATTGTATAGTTACTGTTACGTTCCCCAGCAAGAAAACCAAAAAGTGTCGCTCAAACAGAAAGGGGAACTAACAAAGAGTCACTGACAACCACAAAAATTAAACAGGTGGGGTTCTGAAAGACACTCATGGGGGAGTCCACTGAAAGTTGACTAGCAACAACAACTGGGACCTAAAAGACACCCACCATGAGACCCACTAAATTTGGCTAAGACGAGGTAAACAAAATAAAAACCCAAACAAAACTTAAAGACAGGAAGCAAACCAAAAAGTGGAGCAAAACGAAAACAGGGAGGGTCAGATAAAGGATTGTTTGTCTAGAAATCAAATAGGGCAAGCCAACTAAAGGTGTTAACCCTCCACTCTTAAATAGCACCTGGGCCAGCACAGGTGAAACACCTTCCCCCTAATGAGATGACCAACCAGCACAGGTGTAGTACATACTGACTAACGAGGTGACACCAAATGGTGTGCCCCACGTGCTAACGTGCTAAATGGAAAAACCAAAGCCTGTAACATTACATGTGATTACGCCAAGACAATACGAATCCAGGCAACTACATGATATTTGTGCAATTTCAACTCAGTGTAAAGTGTCACTAGCCTTGGTTTCAATAGACAACCCTTCTGAACTCTACATTACTGTGGAATAACTGTGGAATAACTGTGCACCACAGAAAAGCAACATGACATGGAGATCATGTCTCCGCCCACGAAGGAGAAGACGGACAAGAAGAAGCGCCCCATGTCTCAGATTGTGGGGGTGAAGAAGCCCAAAATCATCCCCAGTATGGCCCCCTCCAGCATTCCCCGCTTTGGGGTCGCTTCCACTCAGGAGGGCTTTCTCGCAAAGGTAGTCTACACAACCCTTCTTTTCTGACGATTTAACTATTAGAAAGTACTTCACTTTTAGGGTTCTGTTCTGCCACAAGTTCTGTTACTGTTAGGATCTAATAGTCCCCAGCATGTTTTAGAGTTAAATGATCTGCTGTTTTTTTCTAACTTAAATGTTTTTCCATCTGGCAGCAGTTGGAAGATATAAACCGATGGGGCGTGGATATTTTCAAAATATCTGAATATTCTGGGAATCGTCCGCTGACGGTGGCGATTTATTCAATTTTCCAGGTATGTCAACCTCATTTTCCTCTTCTAAATGGGCCCTCTTACATGGCTAAACAATTTACAAAGTCACTGCTAAAAAAATATGAAAATTATACAGTATATGTATTCCATATAGGAGCGAGATCTGCTGAAGTCATTCAAGATCCCTGCAGACACCTTCATCACCTTCATGATGACCCTGGAGGACCACTACCACCACGACGTGGCCTACCACAACAACATCCACGCTGCAGACGTGATCCAGTCCACCCACGTCCTCCTCTCCACCCCCGCCCTGGAGGTATGTCAATACAATAAAAAAATGTAGCTTAAAACTGACAATACTGTATATATGTTTTTTAAAATATATTTTTATGACACATTTCAAATGTTACAGGTTATTTTTTGGACAATACTGTTTTTTGTTTTGTTTTGTTTTTTTACTGTAAAAAAAAAAGTTAAGTATACCACGATGCATTGTAATGGTCAAAACAGTACTGTAGGGCTCTACACTACATTAAATAACTTCAACGTTTTGGACATTAGACAAAAGGTGTTTTGAAAATTGGGGCGGACATGTGTCCCACCTGTCCCATATTGTTGTTGCGCCTATGAACAAGTCCCACACATACATACTGTACAGCAGTGGTGACCAACCCTTTCTGAGTGAAGATCACTTTCTGAAAATCACTTTCTGAGTCAAAAAGCAAGCCGAACAGTCCTAACAGGACTTTAAAAAAGTAAGCCTATACCACATTATCCAATTAAAAACAGTTCTGTAGCAATGAGGTTTGTACAGTAGGCTACAGGCCCAATACATTATCACTGCATATTGAGGTTCGGAACATGTTTTTAAATTATATTTCAAAATTTGAGGTAGGCTATATGATCACACTGGTAATAGATCAGTTGTTGTATTACTTGTGAGGCACAGCTGAGTGAACATACGTTTAAATATTTTACTTGGCTGATGGTGCCTTCAATCGGGTGACCTACGGCCAACAGCGCAAGACAAAAAAAAAAAGGACCGCAAGGCTTTATCATTGTTTTTTTTTTACACAAATGTTTGCCGATCGACTAGGAATTCCATGGAGATTGACCAGTCGATCGACCGGTTGGTGACCCCTGCTGTACAGTATTTACCTGCATTAACATCCCTGTGTTCCTCCCATCTCTACAGGCTGTGTTCACTGACTTGGAGATCCTAGCTGCTCTGTTTGCCAGTGCTATACATGATGTGGACCATCCAGGGGTATCCAACCAGTTCCTCATCAACACCAGTGAGTTCACATATCCCCCAGGGCACTAGGACGGAGATGTTTAATATCTTGGGATCCTTTGTGGTTGTGTGTCCACATTAAATTGTCTCAATCTGGCCCACACTCCGCCAGTTTGAGACCCCTGTTGTAAAATGTCTATCTTTGTGTGTTAGCACTGTTCCTCTCCTGTGTGTCCAACCAGACTCAGAGCTCGCCCTGATGTACAACGACGTGTCGGTCCTGGAGAACCACCACCTGGCCGTGGGCTTTAAGCTGCTGCAGGAGGACAACTGTGACATCTTCCAGAACCTCAGCAAGAAACAGAGACAGTCCCTACGCAAGATGGTCATAGACATGGTGTTAGCCACAGACATGTCAAAACACATGAACCTGCTGGCTGACCTGAAGACCATGGTGGAAACTAAGAAGGTGACCAGTCTAGGAGTACTTCTACTAGACAACTATGGAGATCGTATCCAGGTAAGACTCACAGAATGTTAAAATTCACTCTCTTAAAAGGGATTCATATTCAGCATGTTGCAATTTGGCTGACACATCTTACAATTAACACATGAATTGTATGTGGCATATTTAGGAATTGAACCCAAAATACTTTTGACTGATAGCACTCTGCTCCAGTTATTGTCATATGATTGTAGGGTCATTTTAATTTCCTTGATGCTCAATAAGTACTGTTTTTGGTTTCTCCAGGTCCTCCAGAACATGGTTCACTGTGCAGACCTCAGTAACCCCACCAAGCCCCTGGAGGTCTATCGCCAGTGGACTGACCGCATCATGGTGGAGTTCTTCACCCAGGGGGACAGGGAGAGGGACAAGGGTATGGAGATCAGCCCCATGTGTGATAAACACAACGCCTCCATCGAGAAGAACCAGGTACGGTTATTACACACACGGGCACTGAGACACATACAGTACACATGCAGAGGAGAGACACACAGACAATAATAATAATTATAATAATTATAATACAATTATAATAATTAGGTGGATTTTTTAATGTGTCCTATTTCACACATGTACACGTGTGTACTGTACACGTGTGTATTGGAAATGTTTTTTATGCATATCCTACTCCCCCTGAGACACCCTTGGAGAGTGGGGTCACGTCCAGGGATCAGCAATTATTGACAGTGACCCTGGAGTAATTAAGGTTAAGTGCCTCGCTCAAGGGCACATCGACAGATTTTTCATCTGCTCTACACACACTCACAGTCTGGGCTAAAAAGTCTGCCTATTTTACTGATATGTCTATGACTATAATCTCTGCAGTCTGAGATAAAAAGTCTGCCTCTTTTACTAATATGTCAATGACTATAATCTTCTCCCTCTACAGGTGGGTTTCATAGACTACATCGTCCACCCTCTGTGGGAGACGTGGGCAGACCTGGTCCACCCTGATGCCCAGGACATCCTAGACACGCTGGAGGACAATCGTGAGTGGTACCAGAGCATGATCCCCCACAGCCCCTCGCCCACCCCTGAGGCCCAGGACAAGGGGGGCCTGCCTGGGGGTGCCATGGGGGCCGGAGGGGGTGGAGGTGGATCCTCCACAGGAGACAAGTTCCAGTTTGAGCTGACCCTAGAGGAGGAGGAGGGCGAGTCCGACACAGAGAGCCCTCCGGAAGAGGAGGAGGGATACAGTAGCACTGGGATTGAGCCTTCTAGGTCTGACCCGGACAGCAGACTCCATTCCGTGTCTGCCACTGCTCACCCACACTCGCAAGTACTCTCCAAAATGACCATCTCTGTCCTCAATCTTGGTGGCAGGACTTTGTCCACAGACTCTGACCCAGAAAGGGAGGCCACCGAAGACAGAGAACATGACCAAGAAGGTAACGCTGGTGTGAGGCGCTTCAGGCTAGGTACATAACATCAGGCTAGGTACATAACATCAGGCTAGGTACATAACATCAGGCTAGGTACATAACATCCGGCTAGGTACATAACATCCGGCTAGGTACATAACATCAGGCTAGGTACATAACATCAGGCTAGGTACATAACATCAGGCTAGGTACATAACATCAGGCTAGGTACATAACATCAGGCTAGGTACATAACATCCGGCTAGGTACATAACATCAGGCTAGGTACATAACATCAGTGCAATGTTCTTTTTTGTTTTAGTTTTTTTGTTGAATTTCGGCGCCTCCCCCCTGACCCCTTCAACCCCTATCTCTGGCTTCCTTGTACTGAATGGCAGGACAAAGCTGGGGTAGATAACGTAGGGGGGGGGGGGGGTCTGCACTTACACAGCAGTCACCTTGCACTGGAGAGAGGAGAGCCCCACTGTTCCTTCTTGTTTGGTTGCGGAGAACAGGAAACCGTATTTTTGAGCTGGTATTTTGTGTTTCACCTATATGTCTCTGAGTTGGATGTGTCCCGGCGTTCGGCTTATGTTTCTCAGAGACACAGGGAAAACCAACCTTCCTGTTTTGCCAGTCAACCCAAGGTCTACAACAAAAGAGCGAGGAATTTTGCAGAACACGTCTTCCTTTTGACTACTTATGACCGCTTGAAACAATTGACAACGCGATGACACAAACACCACAAAGGCTTTTGAGACATTATGCCAAACAGATGAATTAACAGGGACTTGGCCAATGGCAATATTTGCCTGCCTTTTCAACTGTTGGTCGTTTTGTCTTTTTTTTTTAAAGTCCTTTTAAACTAGTGCCGAAAGTGGTTTAAACTGGTAAACTGCAGACCTTACCAAATATGTACTAAAAAGGACAAAGTACAGAGCTGGACCTCAGAATGGCTTGAGGAAGAGATTGTTTAAATGTAGCACAATACATTTTGGGTACCCCTGTTGTAACAGCTACTAGCTGCCTCGCTGGGGGTCTCTCATCAGTCACACTGTTAACAACTGGTTTAGGGTCAGTTCTTCCTCCCACAGTCCTAACCTGAACTGTTACGTGTAAACTAACAAAACCAACCCTCAGCCAGTCGTTATAGGGGAATAGAAGTAACCCAAAGCTATGCGGTGTGCACCTGGCGCCTCCCAGTGTTGAATATCGGAATTAAAGTCTGAACGTGTACTGCAATTCAAGGCATTCAAAATGCCCGTACCTACAGTGCAGTAAATTGACTATAGGTATGTTAAATGGATTGGTTTTAGCTGTGTTGCTGGTGTAGGCAGGGGTATCCAAAACAAGCACTTCAGTTAAGATTTACCACTTGTCTGTATGATTTGATGTTTTTCTTTTTGAAGTCCCTCAAAGTGTATGCACACTGCAATTGTGTGTATCCTTAACCTTTTTATGGCATCAGTCTGCCTCCACTTTCAGCACTTTACAATTTTACTCACAGCCAATCCCCATCCTGTTTGAAAGGGCTTGAACCAATCCATAAACACATTGGAGGCAAGTGACTGAGAATTTTTTTTTGCCACTGGCAACCTGGTAGCCAGCACTTACATACCCTGGCACATTAGGATAACTAGTTGCTTTGAGGGAACCTGGACACAGTTAAGTTAACTGTTTGACAGTACAGTAGGGCTGTGGGACATATTTTACATTTACATTTGAGTCATTTAGCAGATGCTCTTATCCAGAGAAACCTGCAGTAGTGAGTTCATATATTTGCATACATTTTCAAACCCAGTGGGAATTGAACCCACAACCCTGGCGTTGCAAGTGCCATGCCCTAACAAGTGAGCCACAGGGAACAATGAGCCAAATTGAACAATGAGCCAAATTGAACAATGAGCCAAATTGAACAATGTCCTTTCATGTCCATTATTGTTGTTACAGTAACAGGGCTCACGTTTCCTACTTATTTCAGGCACCATCATCTGGTCACACCGTCAACCAGTTAAACTAGTAAACAAAAAGATACATTGGTAGCATTTACATATGTTATCTCGGTTTGTGAAGACAATAGCGTAATATTTGCCAAACTATTTCAGAGATGTGTGAAAGATGTGCCACTCAAGCGCAATTCTCTGTAAAAAAAAAAAAAAGGTCAGTTGGCCACGGGCCAGTTTTCTGTGCCGGAATTTTTACTGCCTTTTCGTTTTGTAATTGGTCAATATTCTGCTCTTCACAGGGACATCGCCAATGGCAGTACAAGTGCCAAGCAAGCATGACACAACTCGTACTGTAATTTCCATTTTGCCCCTGGCTAATTTCCATCAATGACTGACTGACAGCAATGTTGATCATGTCGCCCTCCCTGTGTAACCTTTCTGTCCCATAGGTTTTCTGTTTCAGAACAATAATCCATTGATAAATGTACTTAATGTTTGAATGGTTGAACATTTTGATTTATTGAATTCGCAAAGAAACCAAATCACTTTGTATAGTACTTTTACAACTCTGGGCTTCAAGTACAGTTGAGTGTGACTAAGCCACATTATTATTCCGTATTCTGTGGCTTGATTATTACAATTGATGCATAGCACAGGCTGGACCACTGAAGCTAAATTGGGGGACTTGTGTTATGGAATTAAACCTTTTTTGTAACTACAATATGTTTTGATAAAGATTAATGACATTGGCTGCAATATTCATAAAGAGAGTATTCAAGTATCGAAAACACAACATTTTGAACTGCCACCGTGGAGTAAATTTATGTTGTGATTTTACGAAAGAACCAGAAATGTGACTTTCTGGAGCCTTATATTTGCATAAGTTTTCTTTCCTCATATATTGTATACTAGATATGGTGAGACACCAGTGCCATGCACACAGTAGTTAAGAAGTACAAACAGTTGAGAACTCAAGCAAGCCTTTCTGTCTTCCTCAGCTGTCATGCAAAATGTATTCACCTGCCATTGTTATGACAGTATTTTCACAAGAGGATTCAGTTATGTTCTCTGTCTACCATTGATTGCTTTTGTATATTTTCCTCACAATGCGTTGTGTACATTTTATTTATTATTTCTATATCTGTCCAAAATGAAGAACTACAGACTCTGTCGGAGGCTGAGTATTTATTTGTAGCTACCTTCCGAGCTTTGGGAGAAAAAATGGGACAAATTTCTACTATAGTACTCAACCGAGGAGGCTGGAGGCTGGGTCTATAGGAAGATGGGATCATTGTAGTGGCTGGAATGGATTAAATGGAATGGAGAACAACATGTTGGTTTCCATATGTTTGATGAATTTGATACCGTTCCATTTGATACCGTTCCATTTGATACCGTTCCATTTGATACCGTTCCAGCCATTACATTACTAAAGATCTTGCCACTAGCCTCCCCTGGTACTCAACCAAATGTTTTAGTTTCATTATGTCTGCCATAAAAGAAAGCAAAAATAATCAAACTTTCCGATTCCCTTTCAGTCGGTCACTCGGTATAACATACCATGTGGGGTCAACGACCAATCCTATTCATCTGAAGCAAATTGAAATCACGCCCAACGGGCCAATGAATGCCGAGCCTGCCCTCGGAAGCCCTGCCTTCCTGGCTGTAATACCAGGGCTCGCATACATTTATTAAATTCTTCGCTCTTCACCTCGTCACTATCCTGGCTGTGGGGGCGACGGTGGTGGCTCAGCGCCGTCGCCACTTCTGGTTGACGTTGTCCCAGATTCCTGAGAGGGGCAGGCGGATGTATTTGGATGAGACAGTTTAGTCAAAAAGCTTGGCAATGGAGTCGTTACAGGCCAGAGGAGAAACAAAAGCAGGACGTAGCTCTACTGGTCCTTTTCCCACTAAAATCCTTTACGGAGGCATCTCGGCAGTTCCCGAGGCATGAAGGAAAGGGTCCAGGCCAGAGGCGGGTTGCCCCAGGCCAGGGGGCGGCTTTGAGGTCGGTTTTTGACCGCTTTGGTGCTTCTGGGCAGCGGCGGATGTCTTGGCAAAGACATCGCGCTGGATCGAAGGAGATCAGGGTGAACGCTGATTCTTCCGTGGCGCGTGGGAGGAAGCAGATTCCTGAAGAGGGAGTGGGTTCTCTGGGCCCTCCTTCTCAAGCATTTATTGTGGCAACAGTGCTCCCAATTGGCTCGGTCAATAAGGGGCAAGTTACTGTTTGCTGAAGTCCCCAAACCCGGTGTAGGCATAATAAACACAGGTCCTTCCTCACATTCAGACACACGGTTGTCAAGAGTGGTAGAAATGAAAAACAAGTATAATTTAAAAAAAAATATTTAACCAAAAGAAATGAACCCATGCTCAGTTTCACCATGGGTGACAAGGACGGGGAAAAGGGGGTACGGCCTGGAGTTGGCTGTTCCCCGAGGTCCTAGTGCCTGTCTTGAAAGAGGAGATTTCCTCTCTCCTTCTAAGCAGGCTATTCGGGGGGTCCCTGTGTCAGAAGTACAGAGTGGTTGGTACAGCTGGTACTTCTTAGTTCCCAAGAGCGATGAAACGTTGCGTCCTTCTGGACTTGTGTTTTAAACAAGCACCTCAAGGTTTGCAAGTTCAAAATTCCCACACTTTGCCGGCTATCGCTAGTGCATCCCAGTGATAGAATGCATATTTTCATGTGGCTATACATTCTCCCCATGGAACGTTTCTGAGGTATCAGAGTCGAGGGAACAGGTGGAGCTCCACACTGCCACGCTGATTTCCCATATTCAGTCTCTGGGGTTCATAATGAATCATAAGAGAAGTTGTTGACTCCGGCTCAGCGCATTCAGTTTCTGTATATCGTTCTGGACTCGGTTCTGAATCATTTGTTTTTTTGTCCCAACCGAGGAGGGTCACATTCCGGCTGGGGCAAATGGTGCCTTTTTGCTTGTGCCTGCGGTTACTGGGTCTAGTGGCCTCTATGGTGGTTGTGGTGCCTCTGGGACGTCTAATGCATCTGTTTCAGCACTGGGTGATTGCTAGTGTCTGGACACATCGTGCCACTGCCATCGGTTGCTTAGGGTTTCCCCGTCGTTGCTATCACTGAGTGGTTTCCTTCCGATGTTTGAGGGTCAGCATGTGTTGGTAAGGTCTGACAACAGGATGATGGTGGCGTACATCAACAGGAGGGGGGGGCACGGGGTCTCCCTCTCTCCTAAACCTGGCACGTTATCTGCTCGTATGGAGCAATGCACATTTCCTGTCGCTCAGGGCAAAGTATCTTAACGGATCTCTCAACGTGGGTTCGGATCTACTTTCCGGGGGGGGGGGGGGGGGTCCTATCTCTACGGAGACTGCACCCCTCAGTGGTTGCCCGTGGAGGTTATTCCGTGTCGTCAGGATCGATTGTCGCAGGCGCACAGGAGAATATGGCACCCACGACCACAGATATGGATCTGTGGGTTTGGCCCCTGAAAGGTTGAATTTGACGCCAGTGGTTTACCCTCAAACATGCGTGTGCGCACTCTACGAGAGGGTTGTATACATATAAGTGGCACGTGTTTGAGATTTGGTGTCAGGTTAAAGGAGTTTCTGATGTTCTTGCAAGAGCTTTTTGAGCAGGGCCTTTCTTGTTATATATTCATGTTTATATGCCAGTCATTTCGTCTTGTCATGTAGTTTTGGACTTGCGGTTCCTCGTGTGAGTTCTGGCATTCCAGACTCCTTGGGTCTCTGAGTGAGACTTTTTGGAACTGTGAGGGCATAGCTGCGGGAAGTAGGGGTACTAAGGATGCTGCAGCACCCCCTGAAAAATCAAAGTAATAATTAGATACTTTATATATTTTTTTATCTTCACAAAAGTAGTGACCTGGGCCTTTACTAGTCCTGTATTAGCTGACTGATAAAGTCGTTGACAGAATAGCAGCACCCGCACCCCCAAACATTTTTCCAGCGGCTATGCGCGAAGGTCTATGGACTTGGGCCACCGTGGTCAATGTTAGGCAGCGTTTTGTCCGGGTTACCACAGTTTCCCTGTGGGTTTGAGCCTTGGGCTGCCTTGATGGGCGGCAGCATGCAGAATGCACATTTATCGGTGTTTCCACAGTTCCCTGTGTGTTGAGCCTTCTGTAAACCCATTTTGGAGCCGGTGGAACCTGTGCATGCTTGGCCTGCCATTTGGTACCCTCTGAGCCAGCTTGGGGCATGATTGTATGTCCCCATAGCATGTTATACCGAGTGACCGACTGAAAGGGAACGCACAGCTATGGTATAACATATTTTGACCCCACGCCATCAGGGGATTTGGGCTCGCTGAAGAGAGGTACTGAATTTAGGAAATGTATGCGAGCCCTTGTATTATAGCCAGGAAGGCGGGGCTTCCAAGGGCGGGCTCGGCATTCATTGGCCCGTTGGGCTTGATTTCAGTTTGCTTCAGGTGAATAGGATTGGTCGTTGACCCCACATAGCATGTTAAACCTTGTTCCCTCCTTCAGGGAAAAGTAGTTATATTCGTAACTGTATGTTTTATAGATAACATCAGTATAGTATGAGATTCCTCTGAGTTTCAGGTATGTTGGTCCAACATACCAGACCAGAACTATTAAGTCTGTAGTCTCGACAATCCAAACACAACTGTTTACTATGGGTTTCAAAGCTCTTACTGTAACTGTACGCCTGTCCACCATGCCAATAAAGAAGTCTTCATGCTTTTGACATCATGGATGCTTATTGGGAATAACGTTGACTATGGAATGCTTCAATGATATGCATGTTTTTTTTTCAAAACAATTCAGATTACATGGTTATCTGAACGTATTTCAATAGGACAGTCATTCTAAATCAAAACATACATACATCTTTTTTTATGAATCAGGAGAAAATGATTGTACAGTTTGACAATCGAGTTTTACCTGTATCCATAACTAGTCCCCTCAAGAATGGATTACCTTACAGAGGTGTTGGGGGGTGTGCCCTAGAACACCCAGCGAGCGTAAACAGTCTCGATTGGTATTCAAAGCTGCCAGTCATCCTCTACCTCTACTTTGAGCCCGCCCCCTCGGTGACAGCCCGAGCTTCTGCAGGTGCGATACTGGGTACTGCTGCAAAGGAGCTGCACATAAAAACAGACATTTCACGGTAAGCCGCAAGATGTATTATCTTGCGAGGCATTTAAACACCTCATAATAGCACTATAAAGTGTTTGATTATGTTGCCAGATGTAAATCAAAGAATTGTGAGGACTAATTTAGTCGCAAAATAAGGAAGAGTAACCTTCATTTGACATATAGCGAGGCTAGGATGCTTCGCTAGCATCAATAGCATAGTATGCTAGCTAAGCCTAATGCAGGGAGCCGTGTATTTTCAATGGGTGAACTGATGTTTATGCTGTCAATGCGGCTGTTTGAATTAATGTAGCCTAATCGTTCTGCCATTACAACAGCAATCCTATTGAATGACCAGGAGCAGTTGTTATTCGGGAAATAAACATATTTAGAAGTAGTTTTTTTTCTTCCCATTGAATGGTGCGCGAGCCATTCGAGCCCCCTTTAACAAGCTTGAGGAAAGCAGTAGCAACTGGCTGGCTAGTTAGATATGCGTCAAACTAGCGAAATAGGTAACGTTAGCTAGCTTAACAGTGGTGACCCAATGGGATGGTCTTAGCCTAATTGATATCCCGGTGACCAAGACCGCTTACCCATGTAAATACAATTAAAGCAAACTATAGCAAATGTCAAGTCAAACCGCCTGATGTAACTGCATGTCCCTGTCCATTCAATTATACGACATGCGCTAAAATCTATTCCCAAGTCACCCAGCCATAGCTGGTTAGCCAGTTTAGCCGATGCTTAGCCTAAGCCCCGCGGTATCCGCCTTCATTATCTTGGTCAGGGTGCGCATAGGCGATTTTACTGTATGAAATGTCCAAGCAATGATTATCCATCTACATTGATCTATAACAAAATGTTGTTTTCATTACATTGCTTTACTATGAATGATATAAAGATTATTACAGCAACGTTTATTTATGTTTAAACGTTATAAGCGCACTAGAATGTGCAGGGGCTGACCATACAGCGCCACAGGACTCCCACCTCTCAGGATAGTGTTATGGAAATGTTATGGGGGTCATTTGATCCTGTGCTTTAGTGGATGGATTGCTTTGAAAGTAGGCTAGGCCTGTCCTCACCACCGTTAGTATCAATCAAAGATGCCTGTAGTATCATATGACTGAAAGAGATATGTGAGGAGTCCAAAAGTCCACTGTCAAAATCATTATTGTTATGGTATTACTCAATGAACTCTAGTTGTATTTTAGATTCTTGAAAATCAAGGATATACAATGACATTCAAGCCATCGAAATCAATACTCATGTGTATATAGGTCCATAATACTGTAATAGGCCATAGAATCAAAGCATACGCCTATCTCCAAAATCAACTGTATTTTGGTTTTAATTCAATATGTTGTACCATACCATAGCATTCCACAAAAAAATATATTGCTTTAGGCTATTTTAAAACATCCTTCTCTTTAGTTGATTAAATAAATGTGAAGGGTGTTACTGTAATCTCAAGTCAATCATTCACTAAAAGGCTTTATGGCTCATTGAACATAGTCAACATCAATCAGTATGATCTGACGCACTGCTGTTTTTATTGATTGTTGTCCGTCCCTTTTCCAGGGAGTTGTTAGATTATATTACTCATTCTATTGACTACTGCCGTTGGAAGCATCTAGAAAAACTACTCCATAGTTATTAGTTTGATGTCTAAACATGCTGTCTTATTTTGATGTTGCTATGCTTCCTAGAGTAAGTAGATGTTGAATATGAGTGGCATGAGTGATCATCATTTGGTAGGTCTACTTACCTGCCCATTTCCTCAGACATTTACCAAAGAGGAATGGATTTCTCTGAAAAACGATCCTCTGATTGTTTACAACGGAAATGGATAAATCTGCCATTTTGACTGAAGAAATGTTTCTATTTTAAATGGGCAACAAAGATCCCTCCAAAGATGGCCTCCGCAACAGCCACCTATGGACAGAAGGAGTCCACAGACCAGAACTTTGACTACATGTTCAAGATCCTGATCATTGGCAACAGCAGTGTGGGTAAGACCTCCTTCCTGTTTCGCTACGCAGACGACTCATTCACACCGGCCTTCGTCAGCACAGTGGGCATCGACTTCAAGGTGAAGACCATCTACAGAAACGACAAGAGGATCAAGCTGCAGATCTGGGTAAGACACTGACCTTAACTGATTATATTATCTCTCTGTTGAACACAAATTAGCTCATGTAAGTTATTAGGGGTATTCTTGCTTTAAAGGGATTTCACCTCCAAATTAAAAATTTACCTCATCTAATGGATGTGTATTTGGTTAGTTTGGGTGAAGAACAGACATTGACGTGTTCAACCACAGTGGTATCTAATCCCCAACCCTGGTCCTGGAGAGCTACTGTACAAGGTATGCATGCTTTTGTTTCAACCAAGCACTTAACACACCTAATCCAATGAATAAACTGCCCGACAAGAGCATGATCAGTTAAATTGGGTGTATTAGAGCTGGACTTGAACAAAACCCTACGTAACTTGTAGCATTCCAGGACCAGGGTTGGTGACTACTATTTTAACTTATGAAATATGAATGAGCGCAAAGGTCTCTGCAAGTAATCTAATTCTCCAAATTTGATATCAATAGGCTATACGTAAATATCCCATGACAATAGGCTAGACTTGAAAGTTACGCTTTTTTAGGGGGTGAGTTTGTTTAGGATTTTGGTCAGTCAGACCCCCATACTTTCCTGCACTCATCTCCATTTGAGGCCTATGACAGCGGAGGGGGCAGAGAGGAGCAGTATCGGACACTAGCAGGAGGTTTGTGTCTCCAGTTCAGTCTCGCTCTCTCTCGCTCTCTCTGTGTCTGTGTCTGTGGCTCCTGTGAGGAATATGTTTAGTTCTGAAGAAGACTGGTTGTGACACTACGTGCGTCATGGTGGGTCATCTGCATCCACCCCCTTTAGCAGAGTAGACCTCGCTATGGAACAGCGCACACAGCTCAGATAAAGGGTGCTACCTTTATACACAAGATAGATATTCTCATTATAAGGATTATGATTACTGTGTCTTGAAAAATGCAGTTTGAGGATTTGATGACACATGCAATGCGCATTTTAGTAAAGCGAGCAAATCCACTCTCCCAAGATATAATCTTGGTTTATATGCTCCTTGACATATATGGAATAAATCAAGTTTATATGCTGTCAGCGTGGGTTTACTCTATTCATATGATCCTGTGAACATGACCATGTCTTTGTGTTATAAGATCACTGAAGCCAAAAAACAAACGCGTATGCTGATAAATGTGTCTGGTTTTCCTAAATCGACCTCAATTAATTGTCCAAAGCGCCTGCCATTGCTGTCTCTCCTACGTGCAATGTCGTTATGGCCTGGTGAAGCCCAACCCATAAAACCTGCTTAAACACATCAGAAAATCGCTTCGAGAGCTATTGCATCTCTGCATGTTATTTTACAAGAGTGTTTATCGCATTGCCACCTCACAGCTTGTTTAAAACAGAAGCTTACACTGATATACTGCACTGCTGCATGTGCTGGCTATACATGGATACTATAACTACACTTCTGACATCACACAGAATATTAAAGTTAGTAACTGTAATTTTTCTTTTTTATCCACTACTACATTGTTATATGCTGCTACAATGTTTTAAATATGGATGTGAGGTTAAACTTAGTGCATTATTTTATGTGGTAGTACATTGGAGGGCTATTTTTGTGCCTGAGTATATGTGTGCGTATGATATAATGTGTGCTTCTCCCAGGACACTGCTGGCCAGGAACGCTACAGGACCATCACCACAGCCTACTACAGAGGAGCCATGGGCTTCCTGCTCATGTATGACATCACCAACGAGGACTCTTTCAATGCTGTGCAGGACTGGTACGGGACCACTGGGCAATAGCGTTTGTGTGTGTGTGTGTGTACAACGACTGTACTTTTGTCCATGGATTGTATTTATGTTCTGCAAAAGTTGAAAATGACAGCACCAATCAAGCGTCAGTTACTTTGCCTGCTTGGATGAAGGTCAACTAAACTCAACTAAACATTTTTAGTATCTGGGATGTTATGATAGGATCTTTAATATAACTCAATTTTTAACGTGTGTGTTCAGGTCCACCCAGATTAAGACGTACTCATGGGACAACGCCCAGGTCCTGCTGGTGGGAAACAAGTGTGACATGGAGGATGAGAGGGTAGTGGCAGCAGACCGAGGCAGGCAACTCTCTGACCAACTTGGTGAGTTGGAACACTGTACCTAATTACCCAGGAATATAATAATAATAATAATAATAATAATAATAATAACAAGTTATCAGTTTCCTGAAAATTAGTTTTATGTTCCTAACCGGTAGTAGTCTCGAAAACCCAATCGTAGGCAACAGTGTCTAGGCTCTTGTTTGGCGCCCGCCCCCAAAATATTTTGGCACAAACCTTTTTGGGGGCGGGTCCTCTTCAGACAGACAACTTTACCAACAAATTACGAGGCAGACATTCCAGAGTCTGGCGATTCAAAACCAAAGTTTGCAGGCAAAACCGTTGCAGTGGTTTTAGTGAAGGTATTTCATCTAAACTAGCCACTTGTGAAATGCACTTAAAAATAACCTCTGATCTCCATCTTGCTAGCTACTATTTTGTATTTTATTTAAGCAGATAAAGTAGTGTTGTAGGCAGTGACTTAGTTCCTCTATGCCATAAAGAGTCCATAATTGAAACCAGACCCTAGTCACTGTTGACTAGGTTCGGGTTATCAAGGCTAAATCTGCAGTTACAGTGTACAGTAGAGTAATGGCATTCTATTAGTTCTGGGTCAACTTCACGACATATGGAAAAATGTATGTAAAGTGTTTACAACAAGTGAATCACTTGTTAGATTAAAAAAAACTCTTAATTAATCAGACATCTCTGGCTTTCCTCTCCTCTGCAGGCTTTGAGTACTTTGAGTGCAGTGCCAAGGACAACATCAACGTGAAGCAGACGTTTGAGCGGCTGGTGGACATCATCTGTGAGAAGATGTCGGAGAGCCTGGACAACGCCGACCCCGCTGTCACAGGGGCCAAACAGGGGCCCCAGCTCACCGAGCAGCCTGAACGCCCTCACCAGGACTGTGCTTGCTAAACACACACCATACACACACACCTGACCTCTCACACACACCCTTCCTACAGCCTCCTCAGCTGGTGGAAGAGGTCTGTGATGGGTTTGTGTTTTGATGGAATAGCTCCAAACTTCATTATTCTGTATTTCAGTCCCTCCGTCTGTCCATAGGTGTTCTATTCACATTCCCTACTGCGGCCTCGAACCTGAAAGGATTTCATGTCTTTTTTTCTAAAGGAAACATTGCTGATTATCTGTTTAACCGTTGATAGCTTTGCTGTTTTTTTTATATGTCCCCGATTGGCTGGTGACAGAACATATTAAGCCATCAAATCCATTGGTGCGAGTGAATGAGGTATGGTCCAAATTTGTGATAACAAAAAAAATTGATGAGATTGTGTTTTCGAACATATCTGACCAAAATCCCATGCATATTGGTTATCAATCATGGTCATTTTCTAATATTTGATCAATGCTGAATTTAAGAAAAAGTAAACATGATGATGTGTTAAGTACTGGTCCCTGTCACAGTTTTATATATATTTTTACTTTTTTTTACTTTTTTTTTTTTTTTTTCAAACCTTGATAGAGAAAATATTGATTGATGGAGAAAGGTGTCTTTATGTATATGAGAAGAATAGTATGTATAAATGTTCAGAGTAATGAATATTCATTTTAAAATTAAAAAATATATAAATAGTATACAATTACAGTATTTATGTATCTGTGCTTTGTGAGGTGCATGTTGTTTTTGTTTTTTGTTTACATGGAACTTCTGTAAGAGCTGTTGTCGGCCACGCCCTTCTAAATCAAACTGGTTTGTTTTGTTTTAAGAATGTAGCTTGTGTGAAGAACAGTTGAAAAATAAGCTTCTAATTTCTTGTCAGTGTATAACACTGCTACTTTACGGCACAATTACCTCTTATTCATGTGTACAACACACACACAGTCAGAAAGACACTGGGTTACTTTAACCATATACTACCACACTGACCAATTTTTACATCACGTTCCAATCACTTTCCGATGTCTGACAGGCAGTATGGTTTGTTTTTTTATTTTGTGAGGAGGAAATTATGATTTTGTTGAAGCATGTTCAATGTCATGTTTGTGTGATTTTGCTCTGTTTCAGTGTAGAGACAATTGCTTGTTGGCATATACAAGGAAAACATGCCTAGCTAGAGCCAAAAGAAATGCACTCAGGCCCATGAAGACATTTTGTCAATTGTCTCGACCATCTATATTTACACACAGTATTTATTTATTTATGAATTATGTTCTTCGTAGATTGTTATATGTGGGCACTATCAGAGTTAAAAAAATATGGTTATATAATTATTGTATAGAGAGATTGGTTCAAAACCAGGATGTCTTTTGAAATTAACTTGTGTTGACATACTCCTGCTTAAGACACTTCCATTTCACTGTATGTTCTCCTGATCATGTATGAGCTGTTTCAATGGGAAATACTTTTACGTCCATTTTCCATATTTTTAAACCAACTCTGAAGCCGTTAGGCTGGGTGTAATAATACCAGTGTAAATACTGTATTCCTCTCAGAGCAATAATGTGTCAATTTCCGGTCTCCTGTATCTCCTTGATGGAAAAATATTAACAGCCAACAAACCTGCTAAAGGGCATGTCTTTAACAAATACTGTTTGCATGAAGGATTTAGGCAGGGTTCGTACTATCCGGAATCCTTGGGATGTCCCTACACTAAAGTTTACCTTAACCCGTACCAATACCCTAACCTTTTAACCATAACATTTACCTAACCATAAACTTAACCATTTTAAATGTCAACTTCAATGGGGGTAGGGATGTCCCAAGGATCCCCCATAGCAAGGACCCTTTAAACAGCTTTGCTTTGTCTTCTATCCAAAAACAACTCCAGCTGGGACAAGACTTGTTAGACACATGATTAGAGCTCAGTAAAAGGCCTGCCAAATTGTAGTTATGATAGAGAAGCATTTGGCATGTATGCCTACACTGTGGCAGTTTTCAAAAAGGGAAAAGTGTTTGTAGTAGGATCAGTACTTATCACGTCCTATTATTTTTACTGCATTGGTTAACTTTTGTTTTTTGTTAATTGTGTTTTGCTACAGCTGTACATTTGCCTCTGACTTAGGTATCTGTTGAATTCAGCTAGCTCTCTCTTAGCTCTCCTCTCCGTCCTGTCTTCCCCCTGTAAATATATATATTTTTTCTTGGGTTTTAGTCGTGTGAATTGTGCTGTAATACTGTAACTCCAGGTTTGCTAAAACAAGGAATTAATAAACAAAACATAAAAGCAGTATGCATTAAAACTTAGTCAACATTTATTCAAATCTGTCTTTGATGCACATTTTTGTGTTGGGCGTACAGTAGCCTCTTGGACCAAACTGAAACAGGAGAAGCGAGGAGGACAACCCCAAGTGAATTTTGGGGGGGGGCTATGGGGGTGGTCTGGCCGAGAGGAGGAAGAGCCAGTACCACTCTCCATGTGGAGTCGAAAGGAGGTGGAGCACCGATGGGGGACTGATCCGGAGGAAGAGGAGCAGTACCTGACTGGAGTTTTCAGGAGCATAATGGAGCTATGCAGGCGGAATTGGGGAGGTTGAAAACGAGAAGACGGAGTTGGCGTTAATGGTGCCCACAGTATGCATCCCCAGTCCGGGTCGTTCAGTGCCTGCCTTCCACGCACCAGGCCTCCAGTGCGCCTCTCCAGTCCAGTCCGGTACGTCCCTTGCCGGCTCCCCGCACTTGCCCTGAAGTGCGTCACCAGTCCGGTGCAACCTGTGCCGGCTCCACGCACCAGGCCTCCAGTGCGGCTCTGAAGTCCGGTACAACCCGTGCCGGCTCCCCGCACTCGACCTGAAGTGCGTGTCACCAGTCCGGTGCAACCTGTGCCGGCTCCACGCATCAGGCCTCCAGTGCGCCTCTCCAGTCTGGTACGTCCTGTGCCGGCTCCCCACACCCGACCTCCAGTGCGTGCGCCCAGCCCGGTGCCTACAGTGCCGGCCCCACGCACCAGACCTCCGGTGTGCCTCCACAGCCCGGAGCCTCCCTTGACGGTCTACGGCCCGGAGCCTCCCGTGACGGTCTACGGCCCGGAGCCTCCCGTGACGGTCCACGGCCCGGAGCCTCCCGTGACGGTCCACGGCCCGGAGCCTCCCGTGACGGTCCACGGCCCGGAGCCTCCGGAGACTGTCTACAGGTCAGAGCCTTCCGCTGTACCGGTGCCCAGTCTGGGTCCGGTCGTCTGCCCCGCTCCATGGCCGGAGCCGTTCGCCACAGATCGTCAGAACAGATCCAGGGAGGAAGCAGAACCGCCACCGACGATATTTTCCCTCCCTAACCCTCCCCCATGTAATTGTTTTTATTGTCTTGCGGTCGGGAGTCCGCGCCTTTAGGGGGTACTGTCAGGCTCTGGCCATAGAGCCTTTGGCTCATCTATTTAGCCATGGTCAGAGCCTGACAGATCTAGTTTATCTAGTTCTGTGTGGTGTTTTGTGTTGGGTCCCCAATTAGAGGCAGCTGCTATGCATTGTCTCTAATTGGGGAGCCTACTTATATTTGTATGTTCCACACCTGTGTGTGGTTCATTGTCTTCTATGTCCGTTGACGTGAGTAGTGTTTGTAAGTACCTGTTCTTGTGTTTGTTAGTTATATATCTTTCTTTATTAAATGGATATGTCGAACAACTACTGCGCTGCACCTTGGTCTGTTTACACACCCCGCTGTGACAGTAACAAAGCCTGTAATACAACAAGATAGAGAAAAAACTATAAAATGCACCTATTCTACACCAATCCATCTCTGTTAGAGGCTATAATAAATAGCTGGCACAGTGTGTTAGCACAGGAACTGCAGTGAAGTACAGTTGGTCCACAATAACACTTGACAACAGATTAAATAATTCATAGAATTTAATAAACAGCTTTGAGAGGTAAAATCCCATTCAAAATGGCTACATAGGGCCAACAACAAAGGCTACATTCGTGAATGGTGACCGATAGTTGCACAACATTAAATTACTGTAGCCAACACAAGAGATTACAAGACATGCACAATTCATATTTGCATACAATTATAAAGACAGTATGCAAAATAAGACATGTTTTGGTAAATAAAATATACATTTGTCATTGGTAAATAAGTGCTTGTAAACAAGTAAGGCACTATATTACACAGTGGATGACATGCACTCAATGACATCCTGGTGTTTAGTTGCACTCATTGAGATTGTTCATCTTACATGCAGATAACGCTATCGTTGTTGGCTATGTATTATTGTCCATTGGAGAGCTGACGTTCGTCCAAAGACTGCAGCAAAATGTGTCCGTTTGCTACAAAATTATAGTCACGTTTTTTAAGAGACCCATAGTGTTCCAGTTCTAATCGATTTTCAGCAATTAATTTGTATTCTATTAGAAAAGGCAAATTGCCTACTGGGTTTCAGTTAGTCCATATCCCCAGAGGATAACTAACCCATGATGGTGTATGCCTCATAGGCCTACACTATCCTCTAGTAAGCTTGCACTTGGTTTGGGAGAAGTTGACATCCATTGCTGACATGGTTCATAACCTTTTGTTTCAACTGGGCCACTTGCTCTCTAAGTACACTGGCTGTGGAGGCAAGTTCAGTGTTCTGAGTCTTAAGGTTTTTGACCTTGTCTTCAAGACGAGATATTCTCTCCAGCTTTCTTTTGCGGCACTTGGACGCCGCTATTCTGTTGCGCAGCTTTTTCCTCTCTGCTTTGATGCGCTCCTGGTTGTCCATGTCAATAGGAGACAAAGGCGGGCTGTCTCCAAAGTACTGCATGTCGGGGACCGTCTGCGGTTCGTCCTTCAACGCCTGGAGTCGTGACAGGGCCACCGCAGCCGCCTGTTGATGCGCGCTCATCAGATGAGAAGGTGGTGGTGGGAATGGAATTGTATCCGTGGAATAATTCACCGTGGTGCCCAGTGGGCTATTTCCATAGCCGTTCAACGTCGTGTACACTGGCAGATCTAACGGCATGCCGACCGGGGCTGCGTTGGAGCCGATAAGGTCCAGTCTGTCCGGCGGTACGCAGGTCCCCTCGTTCAGCTGGTTCTGCTTGTGAAGATCCTCAAGCGCCTTCACAAAACCTTCCGCGAATTCCTGTTCGTCGCTGGCTGACTTTGGGTAGAGGAACTGAGAGGTTGGGATCGTGGTAACCATTCCATTTGATTGGATAATCAATCGTTCTAGGTCCGGAGTCGCCAATTTCAAGAGTCCCAAGTCCGGGGAGTTCAGAATTCCATCTGTGTCCCGGAGATTCGGTTTCAGATTGGAGCTTTGGTCATCCAGGTTTAGACTCATGTCTTTCTTCATCATGCTGTTGCAGGAATAGAGGCTTGAAATCCCTCGAGTATTCAACACATTACAAGGGTAGAGGGTTGTTTCCATGCATTCTAACCCCTCACACGAGGGTATGTTGAGGTTTACCATAAACTAAGACTATTCAACCGTTAAACTCCGGCAATAAAACACGCAGTTCAGGTTACAGTTTCCTGTATCTTCAAACGCTGATTCAATTAATCGTTTCCCTTTACCTGTATGTCTGGGGCTAAAACAATAGTCGTGGCTTGGCTTTTCCTGTTCTTCTCGCCCGTACTAAGGCTTTTCACAGATGGCACAACTCCTATGCGCACACCCAACCCTCCGCTTGCTTTCTATCGCTAAAAATTCCATTATGTCACTTTAGCACGCTAAGATTGGCCCAAAATGACGTTTGTTTCCGGTCTAATTTAAATAAGGGGTCGAACCAGTCCATATTGCCATGGAGACTTTAGGTAAACTGCAAACAGCGCAGTGCATTGTGGTTTGATGTCATAAAATAGAAAGCCCAGGGTCGCCAAAAGAGACTGGGCAGGGAAGGAACTAGGGAGGGGCACAGAATGTTCCTTCACCTCTCTTGACTAGCCCAGTCTTTAGAGAAACTTAGACAATGTTCCCACGCCAACGTTCACAGCTGTATGTGAATGAACACACACAAACTTTCATTTACCACGCCTAAACATGCTCTCTCTCTCTCTCTCGCTCTCGCTCTCTCTCTCTCTCTCTCTCTCTCTCTCTCTGTGTGTGTGTCATTGTGTCAGTCTATTCTAAATTGCAAGAGATGTTGGTTCCAATTCCAAACATTCTTACAGCTCTGTCCAGTTTAGGATGTATTATGACAACATTCACACAGATCTGTCCAGTTTAGGATATATTGTGACAAGATTCTCACAGCTCTGTCCAGTTTAGGATGTATTATGATAACATTCTCACAGCTCTGTCCAGTTTAGGATACAGTCATGTGAAAAAGTAAGTACACCCCCTGGAAAGTTATATTTTTTTTTTTTACATGTTTGGACAGATGGATATGTAATCTTCACTTCAACACTATTGACAGATAAATGTTACCCAATTTAACAAATGTTATGCAATTAATTGAAAATGTTATGCAATTAAAATAAGCAAAAATGCCTTTCCCTAATGGGGAAAAAGTTAGTACACCCCTACCTTTACATCACATAAAATGGCTAAAATTAGAATTAGGTGTACCAAAACAAGTGCAAATTATTAGAAAACATTAGAGAGAAACTTAGGAGGGTCCAGCCTTCCATAAAGATAAGAAATTTGGTCTGGTTTGGTCTTAACCATGTGGGTGTGTGGTAACACATCATTCAAAGATCAAAAGACCTACCGAGGCCCTCAGAAGAAAGGGAGACCACAAATCCATTTCCAAGCAATTCGAAGTACATCATTCCATTTCCAAGCAATTTTGAAGTACATCATTCCACTGTCCGATGAAAATTCCCGACCACTGGCAAACTACCTAGGACAGGTCGTCCCACCAAAGTCAGCCCAAGAGCTGACCGAAAGATGCTCATAGAAGTCTCTAAGAACCCCAGGGTAACATCAAGGGATCTACAGGCCTCTCTTGCCACAATCAATGTCGAATTGCATGGGTACACTGTCAGAAAGAGACTGCACAAACTTGGCCTACATGGGAGGTCAGGAAGGAAGAAGCCTCTGCTCTCAAAAAATAATAGGTTTTAACAGAAATGAGGAAGGAGATGCTGCAGAGGCATAAAGGAACCATGGTTTATTTTTAGCAGCCAATGTTTGACAAAGACCTCAACTCAAAATTCTTAGAATGGTTAGTAGCCTATACACTGAGTGTACAAAACACCCATTCTTTCCATGACATAGACCAACCAGGTGAATCAAGGAAATCTATGATCCCTTATCGATGTCACTTGTTAAATCCACTTCAATCAGTGTAGATGAAGGGGAGGAGACAGGATTAAGAAGGTTTTTTAGCCTTGAGACAATTGAGACATGGATTGTGTGTGTGTGCCATTCAGAGGGTGATTTAAGTGCCTTTGCATGGGGTATGGTAGTAGGTTTTTATTTTTTATTGAACCTTTATTTAACTAGGCAAATCAGTTAAGAACTAATTCTTATTTACAATGACAGCCTACACTGGGCAAACTCGGAAGATGCTGGGCCAATTGTGTGCCTCCCAATCATGGCCGGTTGTGATACAGTCTGGATTCTAACCAGGTTGTCTGTAGTGACACCTCTAGCACTGAGATGCAGTGTCTTAGACCACTGCGCTACTTAGGTTCCAGGTACACCGGTTTGAGTGTGTCAAGAACTGCAACGCTGCTGGGTTTTTCACGCTCAACAGTTTCCAGTGTGTATCATGAATGGTCCACTACCCAAAGGACATCCAGACAACTTGCCACAACCTTGGGAAGTATTGGAGTCAACATGGGCCAGCATCCCTGTGGAACGCTTCCGACACCTTGTAGAATCCATAGCCCAACGAATTGAGGCTGTTCTGAGGGCAAAAGCGGGTGCTCTATATTAGATAGGTGTTCCTAATGTTTTGTATACTCAGTGTATAGCTCCTCTGTTGGTTATGGCAGAGGATAATGTACACTACATGACCAAAAGTATGTGGATACCTGCTCGTCGAACATCTCATTCCAAAATGATGGGCATTAATATGGAGTTGCTTCCCCATTTGCTGGTATAACAGCCTCCACTCTTCTGTGAAGACTTTCCACTAGAGGTTGGAACATTGTTCCGGGGACTTGCTTCCATTCAGTCACAAGAGCATTAGTGAGGTCAGGCACTGATTTTGGGCGATTAGGCCTGGCTCCAGACCATTTTTCTTCCTCCGCCAAACTTTAAATTTGGCACTATGCATTGGGGCGGGTAGCGTTCTCCTGGCATCCGCAAAACCAGATTTGTCCGTTGGACTGCCAGATGGTGAAGCATGATTCATCACTCCAGAGAACGCGTTTCCACTGCTCCAGAATCCAATGGCGTCGAGCTTTACACCACTCCAGCCGATGCTTGGCATTGCGCATGGTGATCTTGTGTGCTGCTGTTCGGCCATGGAAACCCATTTCATGAAGCTCCAGATGACAGTTCTTGTGCTGACGTTGCTTCCAGAGGCAGTTTGGAACTCGGTAGTGAGTGTTGCAACCGAGGACAGACGATTTTTACGTGTTATGTGCTTCAGCACTCTGCAGTCCCGTTCTGTGAGCTTGTGTGACCTACCACTTCGCGGATGAGCCGTTTCCACTTCACAATAACAACACTTACAGTTGACCGGGGCAGCTCTAGCAGGGCAGAAATTTGACGAACTGACTTGTTGTAAAGGTGGCATCCTATGACGGTGCCACGCTGAAAGTCACTGAGCTCTTCAGTAAGGACATTCTACTGCCAATGTTTGTCTATGGAGATTGCATGGCTGTGTGCTCGATTCTATACACCTATCAGCAATGAGTGTGGCTGAAATAGCCGAATCCACTAATTTGAAGGGGTGTCCACATGCTTTTGTATATATAGTGTATCTGCCCAGAAATAACAGACATCTGCTGGTTAAGGCATGAGAGATATACAACCTCGAACAGAAAGCCCCAAACAGTGATGGCTGTCTGCTGTTGCTATGAATAGCCCAGCGCAGCGGGTGGTACTGGACAGCCATAATAGCCAATAACCCCCCTGTAGAAACGGATGATGACCGTAGACTGTCTGCATCAGCACCACAGCAAGGGCATCATTTGTTTCCATGGCAACGTTGACATAGGCTGTGACGCAACAGCAGGTGAATGAATGGGGGAAGGGGATTGAGGTTAGGATGTGAGGGTGGTGAATGGGGGATCGGGCTGTGTGGAAGTGTGTGGGAGTGTGTGTTTGGGAGTGTGTGTGTGTGTGTGTGTGTGTGTGTGTGTGTGTGTGTGTGTGTGTGTGTGTGTGTGTGTGTGTGTGTGTGTTTATTGGTGGCCGTCAATATTCAGATGTACATCTTCCAGAATTCTGCATATGGTGTATTAAATAGCCTATGATGGCTCGTTCAGGGAAAATCTGATGTCATCAATTGAAAGTAATCTCCCTTTGAAGTCTCTTTTCTGGAATAGATTACACCTTCCTTCACAGCACATTAAAAAACAAATCCCAACCAAAAGCTTCCTATTTTGACAGGAACAACAGCCTTTTATTTTCCATCCATATTCAGCATGGCATTTATAATCAGGCGTTCAGAAGGCAGTGGCTAGAACGTATGAGTCATGTCCTGAAACAGGGGTGTGGACTGAAACAGGGGTGTGGACTGAATACAAACCATAAGATGTCATGGTGAACAGATATCAAAATAGGAATGCCTTTATGAAAACATAAACACCAACCAGCTGGTTTTAAAGTGTATTTCAATATAATACAAATGTCTTTCATTATATATTTTTCCACTCAAATTCAATTTACGGATTCATTTCTTGCTTTACAGAAATGTGATAAAGCTAAGATGAGAGCTAAAGTGAGATTTAACAACATTTAAGTCCTCATCTAGTAACACCAGTATACACCAATGCCACATGAAGAAAAACAACTATTTTTTAAAGCTGTTTATCACTCTTGGCCTATCTAAATGAAAAGTCACAGTAATCTTGATGGTACAATAGCTGACACAATGAATACCCTGCCAGGTGCTATGTATTTAAAGGTGTCTACAGCTGGGATTGCTAAATTCTGCTGAAGCTGTCCCAATTTTGCAAGTTGGGAAAACATTCGATTTTACTATGGGCAAAGTGTCAATGTTACCAAATAAAGCGATTATAAATGCATGTGGGAAATAAATCTGATTCTGAACATAAGAACTAAACAGCCTAATTTAAATTAGCTATCTTATGGCTTTGGAAAGCCTTTAAAAATGTATGAATATGTATTTTAAGGTCTCAGAGGGAGTGAAGCCACAGATTGAATGCTACTAGTGAGCACCTAATTAGCTAGACATTTTACATAGGTTACACTCATCCCCCTTTGACCTCCACCTTCTCTGTAGCACTCCCAGCAGCTGGGGAAACCAGAGAGGAAGAGGCGAAGAGAGATTATTTACTCCGCCAGGGAAAGCCTACACGAAACACAGACCTTATTGTAAGTGTTTCTAAAAATCCCCTTTGGTTGGAACCATGTCCCTGTTTGACCGCTAGGCTTTATGGGTTTTATGACTCATACTGTTTACTATTGGGGACATGTATTTCCACTGTTAGAGTGGTCACTGGGCTATCTGGACAATATAATAGATAATCTTTGGCAGAGACCAACTGATTTATCCTGGTCAACAGCATTAATATAACAGATATTTGCTTATGTCCCTCAACCTGGCCTCGGACCAGGAACCCTCAAAACATATCGATATCAGTGACCCAGGAAGAATAGCTACCTATTGCTACACAAAAACCACGGCCCGAACAGACTTAATGGAAACAACTACTTCAGTCTCAGAGTGAGTGACGTCGACGATTAAACGCTACCAGCGCGCACCGTTAACTAGCTAGAAGTTTCACGTCGGTTATATTATGTCATTTCAACAAAAGATTGAGCTAAATTGGTCAAGTCAATAAGCTCATGCGCTATGTGGGGAACATGAATTCCATTGCAGTAGATGGCGATAGGTGGCTGGATGTTGAGGTATAGACTAGTGTTGTCAACAGCGAAGATTAGAAGGACTGGAAAAAACCGAGAACGCTCGCTCGAGCTCTTGCAAAATAATGAATAGATAGTGGAAGAGAATCGAGGAGGAACTCATCAGGGTTTAAAAAGAGTAGATTACATTCTTGCAGAATTTACTATAACTCACAAATGATGGCGACTAAAAGGACGGTAATAGTGACCGGTAAGTAATTGATGTAGCCTATACTGTCTTATAGTTTGCTCTCAGTTCTCTATAAACTGTTGATTAAAATTAGTTGCCTGGCTATTAAAGGTTGGAATGACTTGTATATTGTGTCATCTTGAAAACGACATTGTTCCTCAACTACTGTACAACTACTGACAGTCTACTGTACAGTATTATACATCTTCATCTTACATTCACAATGTCTGTCAGGTTGAAATGTAATGGTGAGGCAGAGGAGCAAACCAACATATGATAGACAGATCAAGGCAGAGGCGACAATGTAGCCATTTATGGATCGTTGTAGCCATTCAGCCATTTATGGATACATTTTTGCCTTGTCGTGATACTATTGTGAATGACGAAGGCTACGTTCGTGTTAACAAGAAGCATATTCTTAGCCTACTCTTCTCCAAAATATAACTTAAATGGAAATTGTAGTAAAGTGTCATCTCATCTATAAAACCCATGCACTCATTTGCATATATTGTGTTACAATTGACTGCACGTGTCATCTGTTGTAATAGATAATATTTAACTTGATATAACCTTTAGACTTCCAATTCAGATTATTGTGATTTAGTGATAAGCCGGTTTAAAAAAAATAGTTGTTTGTCAATATCATATATCTTTTTTTTTAGGGTTTGAACCTTTTGGCGATCATACGGTGAATGCTAGCTGGGTGGCAGTGCAGGTAGGTTTGTTGCGTGTTCTGTGTGGTGCATTATTAAGAGGTCTATTCTTATTGGTAACACCTTAAATTGATTTCCACATGAGTAGTAACACAACATTTTATCATATTATATGCCATTTAAGAATAATTACTTTATTGCATAGTAGGGCCTAATGGATATAAACGTTTCATGTTAATAATACACATGTGGATATTAGCGTTTCATGTTAATAATACATAAGTGGATATTAGTGTTTCATGTTAATAATACACAAGTGGAATAAGGAATGGTCCGCTTTAGCACTTCTGTCATAACAGCAAATGCTTAATTACTTAACAATAAATAAGTAATCACTTTTCATTATTTAACAATGTATGAATACAATGTTGTTACTATAGTAATTCGTGTTATCACAACAGGTGTAAAAGCAACTGTTTTTTACAACCATAAGGCCCAACAAATACCTCAAAAGGAACAATAAAGCTTTATCGAATTAAATATGGTTTGTGGTTCCTTACACACATTCCTGTTTCCTCTGCGTATAGGAACTGGAGCGGTTGGGCTTGGGTCAGAGTGTGGACCTATATGTCCGTGAGGTGCCAGTGGAGTACCAGGCAGTTCAGAGTATACTGCCATCTCTATGGAAACAGCATCAGCCACAGGTAGCCACAGAAAATTACAGCAAATGTTGTGTATTCCTCACAGTATATTTTTTTACTGCATGGTAAAAGGCATTAGTAATAGTGTTCGGCGGGTCCACCCTTACTGTTTGACGGCTAGGCTACAGTTTTAAATATAATGACATGATGTAGAGTCTTTATTGGTATAACTCATTTAAGAGTTGCTACATTTAACACACATCCTCTTCTCCATGGGTCAACAGTTGGTGGTCCATGTTGGGGTCTCTGGGATAGCCACCACGGTCACCCTGGAGAAATGTGGCCACAACCACGGCTACAAGCGGGTGGACAACTGCAGCTTCTGTCCAGACTCTCAGTGCTGCATGGACGGTGGTCCTGACTGCATCGATTCAGTAATAGACATGGACATGGTCTGCAAGAGGGTCAACTCCTCAAGGCTGGGCGTGGCAGTGTCAGTATCAAAGGACGCAGGCCGGTGAGTGCTGTGCTCGACTCGACTTGACTCTCATTCAACCAGTCACATGCCACTATTTATGATCTCATGCTTTTTTTCAATGAATCTACATTAAAGTATCCAATATTTTAATTTATTTATTCTTAATTTAACTAGGCAAGTCAGTTAAGAACAAATTCTTATTTACAATGACAGCCTACACCAGCCAAACTCAGACAACGATGGGCCAATTGTGCACCACCCTATGGGACTCCCAATCATGGCCAGTTGTGATACAGCCTGGAGCCTGTAGTGACACCTCTAGCACTGAGGTGCCGTGCCTTAGACCGCTGCGCCACTTGGGAGCCCATCTATGAACGTCAAAATCTTGAATTGTAGCATACTCTCTAGGTATTGATAAGATAGTGTTATATAATAATGTGAGTTGTCTATCCTTTTGTTATCTGAAGTTGCCGCTTCAGAAATCCCATTTACCTAAATGGCAAATTCATTGATTCTGATAAAATATAATGTCTTCTGTTGTCTCTTGAACCCTAACTTAAATTTTGTCCCGGTCAGATACCTGTGTGACTACACTTACTACACGTCACTGTACCTGGGGAAGGGCAGGTCAGCGTTTGTGCACGTTCCTCCTCTGGAGAAGCCCTACAGTGCCCAGGACCTAGGCAGAGCCTTGCAGGCTGTAGTGGGGGAGATGCTGGAGCTTGTGGGTCAAGCTGAGGATGATGACCACGACCACCACCACTGCAGCCACCAGCACCATCAGCACGCTCACTAAAGAATGACTTCCGGTGACCTCTGTCCTCAACTCGCTGCTCCTGTCCTCAATTGACAGATAAAGCACTTAAAGCTGGAATCCTTAATTGAAACAATAACAACGTTTTGGTAAAAAGCTGAAGAAATGTAACCACTCTCAGATTCATAGGCAGAGCTGTGTAAGGACTGATCATCCATGATATCAACATTATAGTTTTAAACATGTTTTGATGCTATACAGTGTTTATTTACATTTAGTTGGTTTACAAACATTGGAGTACAAAAATATTACATTTTGGGTTCTGATGTGGCATGAATGTTGAACTAAAATCATGAGGCATTTATAAGTTATATTCATCAACAATCAATGGTTATATAGCATTCATTTAAAAGTAAATGTGGTAACTAAGGATTCTAGCTTTAAGGACATATAAAGCTGATACCCTTCTCTTTACCAGTAGCAATAGCTAAAGAAAGAGCTATCAGCACTCACCCTGAACTAGAGAAAGGGAGAGTATGTGAATGAGCATAGGCGAGCCATAGATATATGTATCAGAGGAGGCTGGTGAGATGATATATAGGAGGACAGGCTCATTCTAAAGGCTGGAATGAAATCAATGGAATGGTACCAAACACATCAAACACCTGGAAACAGTGTGTTTGACTCTGTACCATTGATTCCATTCCAGCCATTACAATGAGCCCATCCTCCTATAGCTCCTCCCACCAGCCTCCTCTGGTATCCACAAATAGTATATCTATGGCTCTGGGCAGGGGCGCCGTATGGGGGGGAAAAGTTAGGATGATTCTAAGGGCCTGTGACTGACAGGGGCCCTAAAATATTATTCCAGCATTAGGTAAAAACATTTTGGAGCCCAATGTTATATATTTTCATGGGGCCCAAAATCCCTGGAGGCTCCCCTGGCTCTGGGTATGGATATTTGACTGTATTTCATAAAGAAACTGTAATGGTCCAATGAACGGTGCTGTAGATGAGAGAAACATCTTTGCATATCCAGTGTGCACTGATGTGTGCTTTAAAGCCACATCCTCCTTACAGATGTATGACTGGCAGCTCCTCACTATTTTAAATAGTTCCCTTTTTAGTTCCCTATTCCCCTCGCCAATCACTCTTTCTCTTTGACATAATGGTTAATGTAGCGTGCCATTTCTTATATCATCTCTACCACCCCCACCCCCCCTTGTAATGTGTTTATATTTGTTGTGAAATTGTACAATAGCTGTAAATTATATTGTGTACAATATAAGGACGCAACTAGATGCTGTCTTTGATTAATGTACTTCAATCATGTGTTATTATCTCAGGTAATTTATTGCATATACAATTAATATTTGTAATGTGATGATTAGCGATATAGATATGTTTATTTTGTCTTCGGTATTCTCTACTTCGGAATATGGAACAGGTCTAATGCTGTGATTAAACAATTTAAAGAAACATTTGCCAATAAGCTTAATCCATACCAAGTAAAATAACTATTGGTATACCCGTAGTAGGCTACTGTATGTGCTCTTTCTCCTATGAATTCATTATTTACATCTATTGCAATAGGAAATTTCATCTGACTTACATAATATTATCCGGAAAGGGTAAGCATATGCAAGGCGTTAGGTAGCCCAACGGTTATGAGAGTTGGGTTTGAAACCAAAGGTTGCTTGTTCGAGTCCCTGAGTCAACCAGGTAAACGAAATTTATCAATGTGCCCTTTGAGCAAGGCATTTAACCCTAACTGCACCTGTAAATCGCTCTGGATAACAGCATCTGCTAGATGACTGAGCTTGATAAACAAATTCTGACTGTAGGCCTAATCAAGGATTGTGAAAAATATTTACTTTTTGTGTAAACGTCATGCCATGTAAACTCTTTGAATGTGATTATGGCTAGAAGGGATCCAGCTTTTTTTAAATGTAGCGACATTTATGTGCTCTATGCCTTTTGTGCGGTGTGCAAGGTGTTACGTCATTACTTCTTGTGGGAGTTGAGGTTCACGAGCTTGTGTGTTCTCAGTTTATTAATGTGCTTAGGTTTTTCGATATTTGTTAAAGTTTAATTTTGGCAGGGATATCTACACATTGCTGAGTTAGCTATTGAATTTAAAATAGAATTCTAAAATATCACTGTTGGTGGATAAAATGAGTGTTGAGGCGTACGGGCCGAGCTCGCAGACTCTCACGTTCCTGGACACCGAGGAAGCGGAGTTGCTTGGAGCAGATACGCAGGGTTCAGAGTATGAGTTCACGGATTTTACCCTGCCGAGCCAGACTCAAACAGGCCAAACGCAGAGTCAGTTGGACAACCAGGTTCGTGTAATTTGTGTTGCCTGTTTTGTTTCAATCTAGCGAGTAAAAACTCGCTAACAAGCTACGTGGTATTGACAATACGGAACCTGGAGGTAGCTAGCTAGCCAGCGTGCTAACTAGTTTAGCAGAAACAGCTATTAGCACAGCTAGCACGCTAGGAGCTGTATAGTTACAAAGGAAACATGTATCTGTCCCAGAGGCCACGGAGCTGGCTACCCAGTTAGCTTAGCCAGCATGTTTACATATAAGTTAGCATGTTAGCATTAGCTAATCTGCATGTACGCGTTGTGGGATGGACACCAGTGCCAAGCAGCCTGTCATTTTCTTTATAACGCCATGGCAGTATTCTTACGTTCATTCTCTGCCTGCTTCACATAACAGGCATACTATCTAAGTTAGCTGCTGTGAACTTGCTACAAGTTCATTTGATAGCAAGGTAGTTAGCTAGCTGTCAAATGGACTTATATAAAACGTTTTTATCTGTGGTGGTGTCCATTTCCAGGTTATTTACATTATTTTGCCCGCTGCTATTGTCTTGACATTTCCATGTTTTCTCCAGGTGAATGGGCCAGATGGAGTTCTGCAGAATGGGGATGACCCTGTTGTGAAAGCAAGTCAACTTCTTGCAGAGTTGAACTTTGAAGAAGACGAGGAAGACAGCTATTATACTAAAGACCTCCCAGTCCATGCATGCAGGTAATGTTCAGAAATACATTTGATGCGTCTTTTAGTGCTGTCTTGCATATTTTTAAAGAAATATCAGTTTTCCTACCCGTAAAGTTTTGACAGTTGTGACATTCTTCTCGTTTTGCTTTCCCCAGTTACTGTGGCATTCACGATCCTGCTTGCGTGGTGTATTGCAACACCAGCAAGAAGTGGTTTTGCAATGGACGCGGCAATACGTCTGGCAGGTAAGCATCAAAGACCGACCAACCAACCAACCCACCCCTGTCTGTGGTGTACTTAGCTAAATGTAGTTGTGGCGTCTACATGGTAGACTATACACACACATAAAGTAGAACGTGAGGCACATGTAGACTTGGGAGTCCTAAAGGACATTTTATAAATGTCTATCAGAAATGTTGTTAAATCTCTTCATATTCTTCTCTCAGCCACATTGTGAACCACCTGGTCAGAGCCAAGTCCAAGGAGGTGACTCTGCACAAGGACGGTCCTCTGGGGGAGACTGTGCTGGAGTGCTACAACTGTGGCTGTCGCAACGTCTTCCTCTTGGGCTTCATCCCTGCCAAAGCAGACTCTGTGGTGGTACTGCTTTGCAGGTAAAGCAGATCTATGGTGTTTAGTAACCTTCTTTGTACCATTTCTGTTTCACAATGATCAGATAACCTATTTCTCAAAGCGTTCTTGGCCCTTTTTAGACCCATAGTCCAATAGCTCTTATCATTGAATCAAAGGGATTTTGTAAGTAGAGTGCGTTGATGGACATTTTGTGTTTGTTTTGGTAATACAGGCAGCCATGTGCCAGTCAGAGCAGTCTGAAGGACATCAACTGGGACAGCTCCCAATGGCAGCCGCTGATCCAGGACCGCTGCTTCCTGTCCTGGCTGGTTAAGATCCCCTCAGAGCAGGAGCAGCTCCGGGCCCGCCAGATCACCGCCCAGCAGATAAACAAGCTGGAGGAGCTCTGGAAGGTTCATAAGCTACCTTAGTTACCTTATGGTCCCGTGTGGCTCAGTTGATAGAGCGTGGTGCTAGCAAGCCCAGGGTTGTGGGTTCGATTCCCACGGGTGACCAGTACAGAAAAATATGAAAATATATGCACTCACTACTGTAAGTGGCTCAGTATAAGAGCGTCTGCTAAATGACTTGAATGCACATTTAGTTAACCCATTGTTTTACTGTAGGCCAGTGGCCTTTTTTCTTTGGTCGTGGAGAGCTACTGGCTTTTATTTTGGAATTCTAAATCTCAGAGTAAGCAGCACTCTTTATCTGTTGTTTGACTGTCTTTCTGGGGTGTCTTCAGGAAAACCCCACAGCTACTCTGGAGGACCTGGAGAAGCCCGGTGTGGACGAGGAGCCTCAGCACGTGTTGCTGCGCTACGAGGATGCCTACCAGTACCAGAACATCTTTGGCCCCCTGGTCAAACTGGAGGCAGACTACGATAAGAAACTCAAAGAGTCCCAGGTAAGTTCTGCTGGAGTGTTCAGGCTAGCTCCTCCTGCTTTTGGATGTCAAGGTAAAGGCAGTTTTGTTTTAAATGGTTAATTAATTACTGTCTCTTCTGTTTCACAGACCCAAGACAATATAACTGTCAGGTGGGACTTGGGACTCAATAAAAAGCGGATTGCTTATTTCAGCCTTCCCAAGACGGACTCAGGTGGTAATTCATTTTTTGTTCATCAACGTCAGTGTCCACGACTCGTCCATGTCCATTCCATTCCGGCCACTACCTCCCTCGCATTCTCACTGAAGAGCATGCCGGAGTGTCTTCTAGTCTGTGTGTTGTTAATGTCCTAAAATCTATCCATTCTAAATTGTCTTTCATCAGCTAATTCCCTGGGCCTCGTTCTTCTTTTGTTCCTACTGTTCTCTGTATTTCTGTAGACATGCGCCTGATGCAGGGGGATGAGATTTGCCTGAGGTACAAGGGAGACCTTGCTCCACTCTGGAAAGGCATTGGACATGTCATCAAAGTCCCAGACAGTATCCTTTTTCTGTTATTGTTATGCCTCTTCAGGTACTCATTTGATTCAACGTGGAGATTATTGTTTCTCTGTGTGACTTTACTCCTTTCAATAGCACCACATTGATAGCGCCCCAAATCTGCATTAGTCGCTGGAAGGAATAGGTGTTTTGTGGCAGGTTGTCCTTAATCCTGTGACAATAGACTATGGCGATGAGATAGCCATTGAGCTGAGGAGCAGTGCTGGGGCTCCCGTGGAAGTACCACACAACTTCCAGGTTGACTTTGTGTGGAAGTCCACCTCCTTTGACCGGTAGGAATCTTCTGACAACAATCAATATGAAATGCAACAAATGGGTTGAGCTCGGCTTGCTTGGCAATGGTCTTGCTATTACGCACTGTTTCAAACTTTCCTCCAGGATGCAGAGTGCCCTGAAGACCTTTGCCGTGGACGAGACCTCTGTGTCTGGGTACATCTACCACAAGCTGCTGGGTCACGAGGTGGAGGATGTGGTCATCAAGTGTCAGCTGCCCAAACGCTTCACTGCCCAGGGCCTGCCTGACCTCAACCACTCACAGGTGGGTGTTACTATATGCAGAAGTTATGAGTAGATTTGAGTTATCCCTTCTAAAACTATTTGCTGACAGTTTGGCATTTTTAAAATGTGTCATCATATAGGTGTATGCTGTGAAGACTGTGCTGCAGCGTCCTCTCAGTCTCATCCAGGGGCCCCCTGGCACTGGGAAAACTGTCACCTCTGCCACTGTAGTGTATCACCTGGCCAGACAGGGCAACGGGTAAGATGTGCTCACTTAATAGGGGACACCATATACAGCACTTATAAGTAGCTAACTTTCACTATAAGAGTAACTACATTAGTCTTGGCAGAGGTCATCATTGCAAAATACATATTTTTCTAACCTAAAGGTTTATAAGCACTTTGTCCATTCCTAACACCAGTTGTGTCCTCAGGCCTGTGCTGGTGTGCGCTCCCAGTAACATTGCGGTTGACCAGCTGACTGAGAAGATTCACATGTCAGGTCTGAAGGTGGTGAGGCTGTCTGCCAAGAGCAGAGAGGCCATCGACTCCCCTGTGTCCTTCCTGGCTCTGCACAACCAGATCCGCAACATGGACAGGTAACCTGGGACTTCTACCAAGAGAGGAATGGTGTCATTATCTTATCAGGTGTCCTACTATTTCAGGAGACAAAGGATCGATTCCACTTGAGAACTTGGCTATGGGCAATGAGAGTTGCCTCAGTTTGAAAGCATAGATCCTCAGTTCATGTTCAGAGGCCTTTCCTCTGTCTTGTAGCTTTTCTGAACCTTAACCTTAATCATAGGCTACATAAGTTCTCCTCACTAAAGAGTACTGGTTTCTCAGTTTTGTGTTTTTGTTGTATCTCTGTGCAGTATACCAGAGCTTCAGAAGCTCCAGCAGCTGAAGGACGAAACTGGGGAGCTGTCCTCGTCTGATGAGAAGCGCTACAGGGCCCTGAAGCGCACTGCAGAGAGGGAACTACTCATGGTAAAACCTGCTTCTTTTCCACACTCCCTTAAAACAAAGTCCTAAAATTGACATAATTCAACTGTAAATAAATGTCTACTTCCTCAAATTGATTACCACTGACCACGTCTCCCATCTCTGCTCCACAGAATGCTGATGTCATCTGCTGTACCTGTGTGGGGGCAGGAGACCCCCGCCTTGCAAAGATGCAATTCCGCTCCATCCTCATCGATGAGAGCACCCAGGCCACTGAGCCAGAGTGTATGGTGCCTGTCATACTGGGGGCCAAGCAGGTATGTCTCAGGGCAATCTCTCAGAGAAATTATGTCCAGTCAGTTGGCTCCATGACAGGTCCCAACTTCTCTCTTTCTTGCACAGGATGTTTATCAAAAGTTGTTGCTGAGGGAAAAGTGCAGTTACATTTATCGCCTTGCTCCGGATGTCTGTGCTTGGTTGAATTTGACGTTGTTGCAAGAGCAGAACACTGAGACAGGCTCTAATTTCTCTGAGATGTGATATGCAAACGCTACACCCAATGCTAGTTCCCACACCACACATTGGATTTGAATTGGAATGGCCTTTTTCTATTGGTACTAAATCTCTGGTTTCTCTCCAGCTGATCCTGGTGGGAGACCACTGCCAGCTGGGTCCAGTAGTAATGTGTAAGAAGGCAGCCAAGGCGGGCCTGTCCCAGTCCCTGTTTGAGCGTCTGGTGGTGCTGGGCATCAGGCCCATCCGTCTGCAGGTGCAGTACCGTATGCACCCGGCCCTCAGCGCCTTCCCCTCCAACATCTTCTACGAGGGCTCCCTGCAGAACGGAGTCACCGCAGGTAAGTCGGTGAGGAATGGAAGACTGGGCCAGTGTGTAGTTGGTTGTTTAGTGACAAAACCGCCGCGTGTGAAACTACGGGGAAGAACAGACTGGGTTGGCTTAGACTGTTGACAACATGTAAACTATATTTAGTTTCCAAATGCTTATTGAAAACACATTGTCTCTCAAATACATTGTCACAGTTGCTGGTTAGTTACCTAGCGAAGTTCAGCCATATTAGCATAGACATGACATGAGTCAAGACATGGTATCAGTAACAAGATACAACGAGCTGACACAAGCCAACCATGATTTCCCACATGGCAGCTTCTAGTCATTGTTGCATGCTATCTAACTGTTCAAAATCATAACACCACACTGCCTACGCACATCATCTTTGGCACGTTGTCAGCCAACCCGTATATAAAACCCTCATAAACACAGGTGACGGTTGGCTAGTCCTGCTGATGTGCTTGGCCAGCAAGAGGGGAATGGGCTCCCTGTTGTCTACAAACTGGTTGGGTAGTTTAGATTAACCTGAGTCGAAGGACCAAGAAAACAGAACATCATAACAGCTAGATTTACTCAGTTTGTACCATAACAAAGGTAAAATATGACTTTGGCTTCATTTACACTTACATCTTCACTTAACCTCCCTTGACCCATTTCTATTTTATTCACACAGCTGACCGCATCAAGAAAGGCTTTGACTTCCAGTGGCCACAGCCAGACAAGCCCATGTTCTTCTACGTGACCCTGGGCCAGGAGGAAATCGCAAGCTCTGGAACCTCCTACCTAAACAGGTATTTGACAAACGGAAGCATTTGTCATGTCATTTCAGTGCTTTCGTACACCGACCAAACGGACAGACTCCAGTCATAAAAAGGGTATGTTTTGTGAATAAGCTTTTCTTCTCTCTCCTGCTGTACAGGACGGAGGCTTCCAACGTGGAGAAGATCACCACCAGGTTGCTGAAGGCTGGGGCCAAGCCTGACCAGATTGGCATCATCACCCCCTATGAGGGCCAGAGGTCCTACCTGGTGCAGTACATGCAGTTTAGTGGCTCCCTCCACACCAAGCTCTACCAGGTACAACACACAGGCTTGGGTGTATAATATGTGATCAATCTAGTCCGCTGCAGCACTCCAGTCTGTCAGTCATATTCTCACTATAATATAGCAGGTTTTAAAGATAAATATAGTTTTGTGTGTGTATAAACAAACCCGTCTTACATTGGTTAGTAATGTGCTCATGGAATCATTCATCCATTTGAATGTTTTAAGTGAAGGCCAGATGATGACTGGAATGGTGCATGCATCTATGTTAGCTTATCTAATTGCTTCCCTTTTTCTTGGCTGTCCCCAGGAAGTGGAGATAGCCAGCGTTGATGCGTTCCAGGGCAGAGAGAAGGACTTCATAATCCTGTCCTGTGTCAGAGCCAACGAGCACCAGGGCATCGGCTTCCTCAACGACCCGCGCCGTCTCAACGTGGCTCTCACCAGGGCCAGGTAAACAACACCTGGCCCATTCTCTCTGTCTCAACAGATAATGAGAAAAATTGTAGCATTATCCTGTTTTGCAAGCACTATTTGAATATTTGTCTTTGGAATAATGTTTTGCTCTGAGGGTTTAGAAATGATCGTTACTCGGGCAGTAACAAAGTACGGTCACACTGCAAAGATGATACATTTACTTCATTATTTTCTATATCTGTGAAGGAAGTGTTTGTAAGGAACTGTGTCCTATCTGTGTGTGTAGGTATGGGGTTATCATCGTGGGCAACCCCAAGGCCCTGTCCAAGCAGCCTCTGTGGAACCACCTGCTCAACTACTACAAGGAGCAGAAGGTTCTGGTGGAGGGACCCCTCAACAACCTGAGGGAGAGCCTCATGCAGTTCAGCAAGCCCCGCAAGCTGGTCAACACCATCAACCCCGTGAGTCTAACCCCCCCCCCTAAACACGTGTGTGTTGGATTATGTACATGTTTGTGTGGTGTTTCACTTTGATGATCTACTTTGGCTGTAGACAGTACACCATTCTAAAAAGAATATGTGCATAGGCTACTGTGTGTGTGTTACAGTTTAGAATTAATGAAATATTTGTTCTATGTGTGGGTTCTCCAGGGGGGCCGTTTCATGAGCACAGCCATGTATGATGCCAGGGAGGCTCTTATTCCTGGATCTGTGTATGACCGCAGCAGCACTGGTGAGACTGTCAAACTGGAAACTTGTGTCGCCATCTCTGTTTTGCCATTGTTCAATATGGTCTCTTTTTTTTTTTTTCTTGTAGGACGTACATCCAACATGTACTTCCAGACCCACGATCAGATGGGCATGATTGGCCCAGGCCCCATGGCCTCCATGAACATCCCCATCCCCTTCAACCTGGTCATGCCCCCCATGATCCCGCCAGGCTACCTGGGCCAGGTCAACGGCCCCCAAGCAGGCCGTGGTGGAGGTATGAAGGGTAAGGCGGGTGGCGGAGGGGCACGAGGTGGGCGCCAGAGGAGCCGTGGCATGGGGAACCACGGCGGGGGCAGCGGGCAGCACGGACTCATGAGTGGCAGCCAGGACCTGGGCTCCCAGCCCTTCTCTCAGGGCCCCCTCACCCAGGGATACATCACCATGAGCCAGCCTGGCCTCTCTCAGCCTGGCCTCTCTCAGCCTGGCCTCTCTCAGCCTGGCCTCTCTCAGCCTGAACTCTCTCAGGCAAGTCAGCAGAACCTTTACATTTGTGTCTTATAGCAGATGTTCTTGGTTTGACATAGACATGTACATGCAGGCTAATAGCTTCTCCGTTGTTGTTTTTCTTACAGGACAGCTACCTTGGAGACGAGTTCAAGTCCCAGATTGATGTGGCTCTCTCCCAAGACTCCACCTACCAAGGGGAAAGAGCCTATCAACATGGTGTGACTGGACTGTCCCAGTACTAGAGTGTAAGAGACTACATTTGAACTTTTTGCTCTATTCTATGAGCTAAGCCAACTGTTACTGTAGTAATATCAGGTGGAGTAAATAGGATACCTGAAGCTGTTAAATATCTGGTCTTTTTCAGGGTATAAAAGTAATCTTTGTTTTATTTGACTCTTAGGTTGTGGGAAAAGGAACTAGGCCTGTGCTGAGCTTAGTTTGTCAGCATTTTAATCTGGGTAATATAAAAAAAAGAACAAATATGGATACCCGTTTTCCACTGCTACAACTGAAGCACCACTGTGTGAAAGCAACAGGAGAGAGACCGAGAGAAACCAACCAATCACAAGAGTGAGAGCAAAATGGGAGTAGAGCTGGACAGGACAAGAGCGAGGAGGAGGGAGACCTTAAGAAGGCGCTGCTCGCACACAGAGAATAGGAGAAGCAGCACACGTCGGGGTAGTGGCATCGGCTCGACGAGCCCTTTGATGATGAGTCTAAGGGTGAAGGTCGTGGATCCTCATTGGGGACACAGGAGTCACATCCCTGCCACCTCTCCTCCCCCAGGGACCGCAAATTAGTTGGCTGAGGAGTTCAGAGACTGAGAAGAGGAGTTCTCACACAACCCTTCAACCTCACTCTACAAAACCGTCTCCTGCCAGCCAGAGGGACTAAAGGGGACAACTCTTGAAGCAGTAAGTCGATTTGGGAAAATTTCTAACCTCAAAGTTGATCCATGCTCTGCATTTGAACATGTTTGAGAGAGAGCAGGAGAAAGGGTTTGGCCGGACCAAGAGTGGTCTTGTTGAGCGTCTCAAATGGAATCAAATGGTGCAGGAGTCGGAAGAATACTGACCATTCATCTTTTTCAACTTTGAGTTGGAAAGTTTTCTACATGAGGTCTGTTGTCGCAGAGGTTCTGAAACGGAACGCTGGTGAATTTCACTGGCTTTCCGCTCTGGTCTTTCTGAAGGAAAAGTGGTGGAATGGCTCTTGAAACAATTAAAGGAAAACATTGTCTCGAGATCTGAAGTGGTGGACTTGAAAGATCTGTTGTTTGCGAGACAAGTATATATATATTTTTCTTTCTTTCTGTAGTTCAAAAAGGAGAGTAAAAAGAATACCACATAACCAACTTATTGTAATCGAAAAAAGCAGTAATCACCTGCTCTTTAAAATGAATCACAGCTCCACAAAAATGAAATGCCACAGAAAGCACATGTAGAATGCACATATCTTTTGCATGGTTACATGGCTAATTCATTCATCCACAGTAAGCAGGTTATCCCTAGAGCCCCAAGTTTAAACATGAAATGATCTATTAAATCATGTGTTACTTTATTGGTCAGCTAGTCATAAGAGTCGTTGCATGGGACATTCATTTATGTTGAGAGAGGTTATAGACATGAAGTGTGTGAATACTACTGGTATAAGACTCAGTGGAAGTCTGGACCTCACTACTAAGGAAGGTTAGAAGCCTCTGGCAGCTGCTAAATGTTGGTGTTCAGTGCTGTCTATCATTGGCCCATGTGAAAATCATAACCGAATGAAGGTTATGAACTCACTTTGAAAAATATATAATTTTTGGCCATACCTTGATGAGTTTGTCAGTATGTGGCAGAGGACAAGAACAAATATTTGTATATTGGTGTTGTAGACCCAGTAGGTAGTTTATATTTAGTGCCCATGAAAGGATATGGTGTAGCCCCAACCACAGATCTTGTCTCAAACCTGACCCTAGGCAACCCGCTGGGCGTGTTCCTCTGCCCGTTGCTGACGCAGGCCAGATCTTACAACGCCTGGATAGATATTTGACGTGTCAGCTAACCACATCATATTTCTAGCAATCTGGTGCCTGACGACACAGTCGAGGACATGGCATGCAACCAACGGTTGGCGCATGCAACGTCTGAGCAGGGGAACGCGACCAGTGACTAGGGTCTGGTTTCGATGTGTTCTGCTCAGACATTGCATGTATCAACCAATGGTTGGCAATGAGGAACTCACTACTTACACTATATATACAAAAGTATGTGGCCAGCCCTTCAAATTAGTGGATTATATTTCAGCCACACACGTTGGTGACAGGTGTATACAATCAAGCAGTCAGCCATGCAATCTCCATAGACAAACATTGGCAAAATAATGGCCTTACTGAAGAGCTCAGTGACTTTCAACGTGGCACTGTCACAGGTTACCACTTTTCCAACAAGTCAGTTTGTGAAATTTCTGCTCTGCTAGAGCTTCCCCGGTCAACTGTAAGAGTTCCAAACTGCCTCTTGAAGCAACATCAGCACAAGAACTGTTCGTCGGGAGCTTCATGAAATGGGTTTCCATGGCCGAGCAACCGCACACAAGCCTAAGATCGCTATGCACAATGCCAAGCGTTGGCTGGAGTGGTGTAAAGCGCGCCACCATTGGACTCTGGAGCAGTGGAAATGTGTTCTCTGGAGTGATGAATCGCGCTTCACCATCGGGCAGTCCATCGGACGAATCTGGGTTTGGCGGATGCCAGGAGAATGCTACCTGCCCCAATGCATAGTGCCAACTGTAAAGTTTGGTGGAGGAGGAATAATGGTCTGGGGCTGTTTTTCATGGTTTGGGCTAGGCCCCTTAGTTCCAGTGATGCTGAATCTTAACGTTACGGCATACAATGACATTCTAGACGATTCTGTGCTTCAACTTTGTGGCAACAGTTTGGGGAAGACGCTTTGTTTCAGCATGTAGTGTTTGTTGATAAGGGAAACATTTACATTTTCCGGGGACTCTCCAAACAAACCACGAGGCAGACATGCCAGAACATTGCGATTCTAAACAGGTTTGCAGGCAAAACCTTTACAGTGGTTTTATTTAAGGTAGTTTATGCAAACTAGCCACATGCTAAATGCACTCATTTAAAATAACTTTTGTGATCTCCATCTTGTTAGCTACTATTTGTATTTTATTTAAATGGATAAAGTAGTGACGTGGCTCCATTATGCCAAGAGTCCATACTTCAAATCAGACCCTAGTCACTGTGTTGCCTAGAGTCAGGTTTTCGAGACTACCACATGTCTGGTAGATTGGGTGAACCCTTTTATCCAGTTGAAATGTAACTTTCCCCTTTGAATATCCTTTAGTTTTGATTAACCTACCAATACATACATCTTCAAACATGTAGTAGGCCTACCCTGTCACACATAGTGAAACAATATTGTTGTTCAGTGCCTTTAGAAAGTATTCATACCTCTTGGCTTATTCCACATGTTGTATTTATTAAGGATCCCCATTAGTTCCTTCCAAGGCAGAGGCTACTCTTCCTGGGGTCCAGCAACATTAAGGCAGTTAAATGAAATGTCATGTAATATTTAAAATTGTGTAACAGGCCACTACACTACTACCATATACACTGGGGGCCAAAAGATTGGAATATTACTCATTTGAAGGGTTTTTCTTTATTTGCACTATTTTTTACATTGTAGAATAAATGTGAAGACATACACTATGACATAACACATATGGAATCATGTAGTAACCAAAAAAGTGTTAAACAAATCAAAATATATTTGAGATTCTTCAAAGTAGCCACCCTTTGCCTTGATGACAGCTTTGCACACTCATGGCATTCTCTCAACCAGCTTCATGAGGACCGTCACAGGAATGGAAGACCCAGAAATACCTCTGCTGCAGAGGATAAGTTCATTAGACTTACCAGCCTCAGATTGCAGCCCAAATAAATGCTTCACAGAGTTCAAGTAATAGACACATCTCAACATCAACTGTTCAGAGGAGACTGTGTGAATCAGGCCTTCATGTTCGAATTGCTGCAAAGAAACCACTACTAAAGGACACCAATAAGAAGAAGAGACTTGCTTGGGCCAAGAAACACGAGCAATGGAAATTAGACCGGTGGAAATTTGTCCTTTGGACTAGAGTCCAAATTTGAGATTTTTGGTTCCAACCTCAACCAAATTTAGATGGTTTGGGATGAGTCGTACCGCAGTGAAGGAAAAGCAGCCAACATGTGCTCAGCATATGTGGGAACTCCTTCAAAACTGATGGAAAAGCATTCCAGGTGAAGCTGGTTGAGAGAATACCAAGAGTGTGCAAAGTTGCCATCAAGACAAAGGTGGCTATATAAAATATATTTTGATTTAACACTTTTTTGGGTTTGGTTACTACATGATTCCATATGTGTTATGTCAGTTTTGATGTCTTCACTTTATTCTACAGTGTAAAAAAATGTGCATATAAAGAAACCCTTGAATAAGTAATATTCCAAACTTTTGGCCCCCAGTGTATCTACAATACAATATCCAGCTGTTCATGTGTGTAGTGCGTGTCTTGTCTCCCCATTTTAGCTGCTGTTGCATCAACATGTTTTGACAGTTTACAATCCAGGGTTACTCCAAGCAATTTAGTCTCCTCAACTTGCTCAATTTCCACCTTATTCATTACAATATTTAGTTGATGTTTAGTGAATGATTTGTCCCAAATACAATGCCTTTAGTTTTTTCGGAACATACAATGTATTCTTGGTAAGCAACTCCAGTGTAGATTTGGCCTTGTGTTTTAGATTATTGTCCTGCTGAAAGGTACATTAGTCGCCCAGTGTCTGGTGGAAAGAAGACTGAACCAGGTTTTCCTCTAGAACTTTTCCTGTTCTTAGCTCTTGTTGATTTTTATCCTAAAAAAACTCTCTAATCTTTGCTGATGACAAGCATTCCCATAACATAATGCAGCCACCACAATGTTTGAAAATGCCCCAAATATAACGCTTTGTATTCGGGACAAAGCTAATTTCTTTACCACATTTTTAGCTGTTTTACTTTAGTGCCTTATTGCAAACAGGATGCATGTTTTGGGATACTTTTCATTCTGTACAGGCTTCTTTTTCACTCTATCATTTAGGTTAGTATTGTGAGTAACTACAATGTTGTTGATCCATCCTCAAATTGGTCTCATGGTGAAATCCCTGAATGGTTTCCTTCCTCTCTGGCAACTGAGTTAGGAAGAACGCATGCGTCTGCAGTGACTGGGTGTATTGATACACCATCCATAGTGTAATTATTAACTTCACCATGCTCAAAGGGATATTCAATTTCTGGTCTTTATGGTTGAATCTGCGTTTGACATGTGGAATTGTGTGTAGGCCAGTGACACTATCAATTTAATATATTTTAAATTCACAACAATATGTGTAAAAAGGCAAGCCTTGTGAATACTTTCTGAAGGCAAGGTCATTTTGTATCATTGATTGGTAAAATTTCTCACGTGTAAAAGTAGTATTTTGTGTAAATCCTGCCTGTCATTTCCCTGCCGTGTTGAGTTTTAGGTCTGAGATTTTTCACTCTAATTATGAATTGTATGTAACCGTCACTCATGATTCATCACGGTACCCTCCATTCCATGCATGTCATTGTCGTATGCTAGTGACGTGGTTAAACATGTTCTGTTATGAACACCTGTGGAAAGACATTTGAATTATTTGTTGCTGCAATACAACTAAAGGTGGAGGGTATGAATTTAATTCAAGTAGATTAAATATTGGTCCACTGCAAATGGTAACTGATCCTTTGAACTATATTTGAAGATGAGCAAACAAAACGACACTCGAGTGTCCCATGGGGTACAGGGATTTTGGAATGCAAAGAACCTTCAGTTAGGATACAAAATAGCCTAGATTTGTCCTCTTTCTCCCCCCCATAGTTGGTGTCATCCTAGTATTATTTATATTAATTATTTGCTTCTGAGGGGGTTTTGCTTTGGAGTGATGTGATTTTTCCTTAATAGAAATTGCTTGATTTATGATTATCTAGTTCTTTGGTCTTCTGAAATGTCATCCTTGTAACATCTTTGGAAAAAAAATAAAGGTTTCTTCTTCACTCATTTTAAGTGATGGACAATTCAACTTGTTATTACGAATGGCAGGAATTATGAATTAACTACCACTAGCACTGAGCTCAGACTTTACATCTTGGCTGCGCTCCCTAGGCAATATCATGCTTAATTGGGGCTGCAGAATTGTGTCCTTGGTGAGCATAAGGAATCTGTTTTTAATGTGAGGTATGTGAAAATGAAATACAAATTGGTTAGTGTTTTTATTAGGCCTAATCTATTTGCTAATGGTCAACAGTGAAGTAGACCTTTAAACTACTGTAGTGAGTTTTGTCAGTGTTAGATTAAATGTAATTTGACCCACCACCAAACGGTAACCAGCAGGTGGTGGTATATAGACGGGTTGAAATCCCAACTGAAATTGTAGCCATAAAGCGCTGCACCGCGCGCAGATGGTGTTGTCGGTAAATGAAATGTAACCAATAAAAAAGTATCTCACCCCAAGCGATGCTTTGTAACCAGGTCATTAGACTGCATGCTTTGGACTCACACATTGCACCTTCAAGAGGAATACAATCTGAGCTTCGCGGGGCACTGCGCTACAACACGGTTACTGAAGTGTAGTCAAAGAGAAGAGCATTAAAGCTGAGAAATCTACACACGATGGACTGCCGGACTGTGGCCAATGATACACATTGCCCCAGTTTCGTGATGGCATCGATGTCCGACGTCGTTTCCAAGCTTTTTCAAGTGAAGGGACAGCGCATATAATTGTATTGACAGCGAATGTCACAGTATTCATAGCCAATTCTTGCCCCTTGCAGTGAAATTCCGGTCGGATACGGATACAACTAACAGGAAGGATTACAGCTCCAGAGCCCACATTGCAGCTGGACCAATATATTTTATTAATCTTTTACAACGAAATGGGGTGAGTGTTTCGTGTAACTATTCAACTCTCACCGACTCATTACATTGGACGCTGGTAAATGGCTGTTGCTATGAGAGAGAAAAGTTGAGGTTATGCTGCAGTCAGTCAGGACCATATCTCATAAGGTCAGGACAATGCTTTTTAATATTGGGGTACCTTGATCTTGAGTAAGGGTCTATAAATTGCTACTGATACATTAAAAAACATTGAAGGCACCTTAACTTTGATCTGTCATAATTGTTATTTTCTGGTCCTGTTGTCTATTCATAAAAAAAAATTGTATGAAAACATCATTTTGATGTATGCAGTCAGTGTGTGCTAATTTCCTTCTTCCATAGAAAGAATACCTCTACTGCCTTATAAGATGTATCCGCAACATCGAGAAAGGTGAGTTGCCATTATATTACATCCTGAGCATCTACTCAATATCCCCTTCTGTCTGTGTCCTTGTGTCATATTGACTACATAGTACGAATTTGATAGTACAAAACTTGTAATTACTTTATTTGTGCTTATATTTGTCCTGTTACACAGGTACATGGATTATTATTTTTATTGCATATCCCAACTCCCCCTGAGACACCCGCAGGGAGTGGGATAACAGTCAGTATCACCATTGTCCAGGTCACCTGCAGAAATTGGGGTTAACTGCTCAAGGACACAGTAACAGGTTTTCACCTTTTCAGACGCAGGATTTGAACCAGCAACCTTTCACTTATTGGCCCAACGTTCTAACCTCAAGACTATATCTGCCATCCCATTCTTGACAATAGTCTCATGTGTTTTATGGATTGATAGTCTAATAATAGTGTGTGGATGTTTGATCATAAAACATGTAGAGTGGCTCTGGAATTACATCTCAATGTTTTGGAGTGATGTTGATTTGCATATAATGAGAATATCACACAAGCTATATTGTTTATTGATGTTCTATTGATAATAAGTGGTTTAAAACTCAAGTTTTCAAAGTAAATCAGTTGAGTTTTTTTGCTTTTTATCTGTTTATCCCACATGATGTTAGTGGTACTGCAGAGACCACCAATACCTTATTTGAGCAGTACATATCTGTAATAACACTCCTGAGGTCCTGACCTATTATTGCTGTACGAATTCAGGGAGAGAAGTTCTCCCAGCGCAGTGTGCCCCAGAGTCTCCTCTAGAAAAGCATCCATGTAAATGATTCTGTTTACAGCCAGTAGAATAATCAACTGTAATAACCAGTTAGAAATGGATAGTGTGAGTGGTAACACTTCTACAATAAGGGTACATGAACTAACGTGAATTAAAGCAGTTGTAAACTGTAATAGATTATTAGGTAATGCACTTATCAGGTTATCGATAAAGCAGTGTTGTGGAATTTCAATCTCCAGAATGTAGTTTTTTTTTAATGATCTGAAATCTGATCTTGTCACTATCTCCTATCATGGTGGAATTCTGCTCACCTATTTAACCCCTGGAGCATATACAGTATAATTAAACCAATCAATATTTTCAAACTGTGTGCAGGGTTCAAATTACAGAGGTTCTGGGCTCCCCATAACGAGGCCCTTTTATAATAATTGAAATGTCAATGTGAGCCCCCCCCCCAAGAAAATTGTGAAATATTTTAGATTCCCCCGAGAGTCAATGTATAATTCAAACCCTGATCGTGTGTGTGTGTGTGTGTGTGTGTGTGTGTGGCGTATGTACACCACATCCTACTAAGCCATGTCCATCCTGGAAAGAGAGCCGCTATCCAGTTAGCTTCCACAGAGAGACAATCGTCTAAAACATGATGCATTTCCTCAGGTCTCTCGTAACACTACACCTCCTTTGCACTCTGGGAATGTGTGTGGACCTAAAAAAAAAGGGCAGTTTCGATGGCTCCCTGGCGTCCCAGTGGCTTAGGTGATCTCATCGCATTGGGATGATCCCTGTGGAGCCAGAATCCAGTGATAGTCAAAGTTGCACCCTGTGCTAGTCTCCTGAGACTCAGCAATTCATTTTTGTCCACTCTAATGGACAGTTTTTTTTTTTGGTATGTATCTTTGAGGCCATACATGCCACTGTGTTAAGTCCTGTTGTTCCTTTGAGAGGGCATTTTGCGTTTTCAATTATATCATGTGTGGTGGTGTGACCTGGATAACTTTTTGTAAATGGCTGCCAACACAATTAGCACATTTTATGGTAAGAATGTGTAGTTGTGTATATTCATAATTTGTGTGCGTTTGATATTCAAATTACTTCTAGTAAGGTACCAAACGCTCCACGATGAAAATAGCCATACCATAGAGAGAGGCATTTTAGTTTAAACCAACAATGTCAGTCAATTTCATCATAGCTAAGCTAATGATCGGGAAGCTTTGGTGCCAAATGCCAACATGGTAGCCATTAAATGTTAATGTCTCAACGTGAGTTTGGCAAACTATGTAGCCTGTCTGACTCTGTCCCACAGCACAGCTCTTGTCTGCCTTATAGAAGCTGGTTATTAAGCATGAGATCAGCTGACAAGAGGGGGATTACCATGTGATGAGACAGAAAATTCTGCTTCCTCAGTCCACAAGCCCATCGTGTGTGTTTGAGAGACAGAGAGAGTCTGTGAGTCTGCTTTGATGGGGATAGTTGTTATTAGCAGGGGGGTTAATGTGACAAAAAGTCTTGACATGGAAGGTTATAAAGCAGGCTAGCTGGCAACCTATAGTTGTCATTGTAAGCCAATTGTTTTTGTATACTTGGGATTCTTGCAGTTAAAATGGTACAGCAAAACACCAAAACTCCTGAGATTTAGAGATCCTGGCATATATAATCAGAGCAAGGATTCAATCCCATGAATTTAAATCCATCCTTCAAAGATATTGTATGATCGTGTGTCTGCTTACCTCCACCACTGGATTTGTGTGTCACAGATTGAGTTTCATTTGGATACAGCTTAATGTGCACAGTGACCTGGTATTTACCGTGCCATGTCTTAAATCATCCATAAATTCTCTAGTTGACATTTGTCATAGATGTATTTTACTTATTAGTTTTCATCAGCCAAAGAAATGGACAGGATAGTCACTACCATATGTTATAATAATCCACTACTGCTCATCCATACGTAATAAACAATCAGACACTTAAGACCATGCCATGTTGCTCATGTCAGTATGACATTTAGTGGGTTACTTTGTACCAGCAACCCTCTAACTGCAGTGGATTGTATGTCCTGCATAACTTATGTATCGTGTATCTGTCTTTTGTATTTTCATTTTGTTGTAGCTGCTTGACAAAGAAATTTCCTCCGGGTGATTAATAAAGTACCTATCTATCTATCTTCTACAGCTTTGAATGGAATATGATAAGGTTGAAAAAGGCAAACTATCAATCTATAGCGTCAAGGTATAATCCTTTTGATTTTACAGTGTAAGTAATCCAATTAACGTTTTTTTTATAGCCCAGACTTCCGTAGTTTCATCTATTTTCTGCTCTCCTCTTGAGCTATTGTCTGCTCTGCTCCATACAGTCTCTGGACTTTAACTCTCCCTCTGTGTGAGATCTTTCCACTGTTGTCATTCGTATTTGGTTGGGTTTAAATTTTCCGTGCCACAGTTGCCAAACCATACTCGAACACCAGTGAAATATTTACCTCGTATCTAGGATACTTAGCATGGTCACACTGGCATATTTACCTCGTATCTAGGATACTTAACATGGTCACACATGATCACACTGGAGAAGGGATGGGGGATTTAGTCAACTGTCTTATGCCCACGGGCAAATGAGGGTAGGACTGAGAGAGCTACCAAAGGGAACACCAACATCTGTAGCATTATGGCAGCCAGTCAAGTATGGGAACTGTCTATTATTATGGGAGGAGTAGGAGGTTATTGTTCCTCCACGAAAGCACAAAGAAATTGCAGACATTTCTTATTCATCAGAACATGAACAGTAAGTCTCGATTAGAATATCATGCGTTTGTCCGCAAGTATGAATTGTCAAACTTTCAAAGAATGGAAGAAATGTGTCAGTCTTCCACTGCACTGATAATAACATAATTAGAAAAATCTTGATTTGTGAGTCAGAAACAGTTGTTTTTTCGTTAGTCTTCACATACTCAAATTTGCAGGGCTTTGTAGGAAATTGGAAACTCTTGGCCTCCATTTGTCTTCACATGCTTCGCTCCATGTCCACGCCTTTCCCCAGGGAGCAGCCAATCTTCAGCGCCAGGGCCCATGTGTTCCAGATCGACCCGAACACCAAGAGGAACTGGATCCCTGCCAGCAAGCATGCAGTCACCGTCTCCTTCTTCTACGATGGCAACAGGAACGTGTACCGCATCATCAGCGTGGGCGGTACCAAGGTGAGCCAGGCAGCTGTACTGTGGTCGTCACTAGTTACTACAGCCACAAAGTCATAAATCCCACCTATTTCTACAATTTATCTTCTTAAAAATGTATTTTAAACCACAGGAGGCTGCTGAGGGGGGAACACCTCATAATAATAATGTCCGAAACAGGAGTAAATGGAATGGCATCAAACACCTGGAAAGCATGTTTGATTTATTTGATTCCACTGATTCCGCTCCAGTCATTACCACAAGCCCGTTCTCCCCAATTAAGGTGCCACCTCCTGTGTTTTAAACCTAACCCTAACCACTCAGCTAACCTTATGCCAACCAAAAAGCACATTTCCGTTTTAATGAACTTTTACTATATAGCCAATTTTGACTTTGTGGCTGTGGAAACCCTGTACTATGTAGTGAGACTGACTTCTAGTCAATATAGCATTGTCCAGCTTGGAAAAGAGAGTAGCTAAATATGACTCTGGAATATGTCCTGGGCCTGTTTAAGATTGTTTGTGTTCACTCTTACTTTCCGCTGTAAAGTTATTTATCCTTCCAGACCTTGGTTGTTCACGATGCTAGACATAAAAGCAGTGGTTCTACACTTTTTATTAATTTAAAAACAATTAAGCCATTGTTAAGTCAAGAAGAACTGGAATGTGAACAGAAAATCAATGTCACCTAACAGCGCTCACAAGATCAAGGCTCATCTTCCTCAAAAAGATTTGGATAGACTCCCCATGCCGCCCTGGAATCTATCTGATCTCCCCTTAACGCCTCTGGTCTGACCCACATTCCCCACTCCCTTGTGTCTGGCAACGTGGTAATCTTTTGTACCATGTCATGTGAAACGTTGGCCCAGACTCGTAATCGTTTGTTAAAAAACCTACTCTTCTTTAAGCTGCCCTTGCCCTCTGATTCTGGGTGTTTAAGTCAGTTATATTATAGTAATTCTGCAGCTGACGCAAAAGGTTATAAATAGGTCTGCTTAATGTTTTTTCTCATGTGACCTGAAACAAAACGAGGGACTGTAGCCACGTCTCCGGCTGCCTGATGCAATGTTTTTTAATCTGTGGGGAAGGTAGGTCAGTCAAAGAAATGCCATTTGTTGGATACATCTGAAAAATAATGCAAACCACTCATTGCTAATATACCCACAGTCCAATCTGAAACATGGGCATGTCACATTATCATAATATTAGACTCAAAATACCTTTCTAAAGGAGTTAGCTGTTTTTTTTAGACTCCAGATGTGTATAAACATCTGTTTGTACAATGCATTTGCAACCATCCGTTGGGATATTCTGAAAGTACAAACAGATGCTCCCATAATGAGTCTAAATGTTTTACTTCTGTTCTGAGAAAACAAGTCCTCGCTTTGGTACAAACATTAATCATTATTTGTGAGGTGAGGAACTGCTACTTCAGTAAGTAATGATTTTGTCCGGAAAAGCGTTAGCTAAAATGCTGAAATTGTCCCTAACGCAACTCCAACATCTCTAGCTACAACCAGGCCTGCCCTGAGAACAGTCTTGGTTTCCACTAATGCGATTCTGCTCTATCCGCAGGCCATTATCAACTGTACCATCACACCGAGCATGACGTTCACCAGGACCTCACAGAAGTTTGGCCAGTGGGCGGACAGCAGGGCCAACACTGTCTACGGCCTGGGCTTCGCTACAGAGCAGCAGCTGCATCAGGTGAAGATCTCAATTTACTCCACATTAAGGGTCTGGGGTCCTAAAATAATGTAGCATTTATCTCTTGTCCCTCCTCAGTTTTCTGAGCGGTTTAAGGAGGTGAAAGAGGCTGCCCGTCTTGCACGTGAAAAGTCCCAGGATAAGATGGAGTTGGTCAACACGGCTCTCAGCATCGCTGCCCCACAGGTGAGCTCCGACATAAGCACAGTGCCTCAGTGCGAAAACTCCAGTGGTCTTTTAGAAATATTAGAGAAATTGTTCAAAGTATAGTACCCAGTTATTCCACTACTATATAAACTGCTTTCAAGAGAAAAGCCTCTGAGGAATCTTATAGAGACAGCCATGTCTGAGGAAGTGGTACACATTGAGGTTCTGCTATCTCCCAGGCCTTTTCGCAGGCTAGAAAAGAGGAAGAGAAGGAAGGCGTAAGGAGGATGAGCTGGGTCATATGTCTCTAAGGAAAGTGAAAGGGAAACTAGGGCGATGGTAAAATTATCCGAAGCAGCCCAGGAGAAGCCCAGTGCTCTGCCTGGCTGGCTGTGTCTGCCCACTGCAGAAGCCCAGTGCTCTGCCTGGCTGGCTGTGTCTGCCCACTGCAGAAGCCCAGTGCTCTGCCTGGCTGGCTGTGTCTGCCCACTGCAGAAGCCCAGTGCTCTGCCTGGCTGGCTGTGTCTGCCCACTGCAGAAGCCCAGTGCTCTGCCTGGCTGGCTGTGTCTGCTCACTGCAGAAGCCCCTGAAATGATGATCAATAGAGAACAATTATACGTCAGATACATCCACCTGGTCATGAGAAACTTGACCAGGTGGATGTATCTGACGTATAATTGTTCTCTATTGATCATGTTGAATAACCAAACCCCTGGAAAAGTTGCGAACTAGTCAATTAGATGTAGTTCTACTTTGTAGCACTCTCTCAATTTCATTGATCATTATACTATTATGATTATGGCGGTCAGAGGTTAACACAATGTTTAATATAAACTGGGTGGTTCGAGCCCTGAATGCTGATTGGCTGACAGCTGTGGTATATCAGACTGTATACCACACATATTTTTACTGCTCTAATTACGTTGGTAACCAGTTTACAATAGCAATAAGGCACCTTGGGGGTTTGTGGTATATGGCCAATATACCACGGCTAAGGGCTGTGTCCAGGCACCCCGCGTTGCGTCGTGCCTAAGAACAGCCCTTAGCCGTGGTATATTGGCCATATACCACACCCCCTCTGGCCTTATTGCTTAAATATACAGTGTGTTGAACTGATATTGGTGTGTTCTTTATTCTCATGCTTTCGGATGACTTGGGGTTTCTCCTCCAGTTCTCACAGGTGGGTCTCATACTTCCTCTAATTCTGATTTTCAACCTTCACGTCTAAGAATGGCCAATTGTGGTACCATTGTGCTATTACAAAGAATAGTCCAGCAAACCAAACAAATACAGTGTCTTTGTTTTTGTGAGGTCGAGTTGCTCAGAGTTTGATGAACATAACAGTAGAATGGTTGAACTTGGCATGCTGCTGAAATTGATGTCCTTGAAATATCTTCTGGTGACATCAGCCTCTCTGACACTCCTGTTGTGACAGAGGGCTACATTGCCTGGGAAGGTGTCCACAGTGTGGACGCTCAGAGGAAAACAAGATGTTGCTTTATCTCACAACAGCAAACATTTTCTCTGTCCTGAAGGGGTAGATGTAATTCACTCCCCATGGCGAAACTATCGTGTACTGAGAAATTGAGATGGGAGTGATGTAACTGTGAAAGGATAACGTGTAAACCATGACAGGTAGATAGCGCCAGACTACATTATTATATTACTCCTACTTTTCCCATCAAGGATGGTAACGTCAGGACATTATAGAAAGTATTCAGACCCATTCACTTTTTCCACATTTTGTTACGTTACAGCCTTATTCTAAAATGGATTAAACAAATGTCCCTCAATCTACACACAATACCCCATAATGACAAAGCAAAAACAGGTTTTTAGAAATTTTTGCAAATGTATTAAAAATAAAAGCTGAAATATCACATTTACATAAGTATTCAGACCCTTTACTCAGTACTTTGTTGAAGCACCTTTGGCAGCGATTACAGCCTCGAGTTCTTGGGTATGACACTACTATCTTGGCAAACCTGTATTTTGGGAGTTTCTACCATACTTCTCTGCAGATCCTCTCAAGCTCTGTCAGGTTGGATGGGGAGTGTTGCTGCACAACTATTTTCAGGTCTCTGGTTCAAGTCCGGGCTCTGGCTGGGCCACTCAAGGACATTCAGAGACTTGTCCTGAAGCCACTCCTGTGTTTTATTGGCTGTGTGCTTAGGGTTGTTGTCCTGTTGGAAGGTGAAGCTTTGCCCCAGTCTGAGAACCTGCTCCAGAGCGCTCAGGACTTCATCAAGGATCTCTCTTTACTTTGCGCCGTTCATCTTCCACCAGAGAATATTGTTTCTCATGGTCTGAGAGTCCTTTAGGTGCCTTTTGGCAAACTCCATGCAGGCTGTCATGTGCCTTTTACTGAGAAGTGGCTTCCGTCTGGCCACTCTACCATAAAGGCCTGATTGCTGGAGTGCTGTAGATATGCTTATCCTTCTGGAAGGTTCTCCCATCTCCACAGAGGAACTCTGGAGCTGTCAGAGTGACCATCGGGTTCTTGCTCACCTCCCTGACCAAGGCCCTTCTCCCCAGGTTGCTCAGTTTGGCCAGGTGGCCAGCTCTAGGAAGAGTCTTGGTGGTTCAAAACCTCTTCCATTTAAGAATGATGGAAGCCACTGTGTTCTTGGGGACCTTCAATGATGCAGACATTTTTTGGTACCCTTCCCCAGATCTGTGCCTCGGCACAATCCTGTCTCTGAGTTCTAAGGACAATTCCATCAACTTCATGGCTTGTTTTGTTTGTCTGACATTTTTATTTCACCTTTATTTAACCAGGTAGGTCAGTTGAGAACAAGTTCTCATTTACAACTGCGACCTGGCCAAGACAAAGCAAAGCAGTGCGACAAAAACAGAGTTACACATGGGAAATAAACAAACGTACAGACAATAAATAGGCCATAGTGGCGAAATAAATTACAGATTAGCATTAACACTGGAATGAATGGAATGTGCAAATGATGATGTGCAAATAGAGATACTGGAGTGCAAAATGAGCGGAAGTAAAAAATAAATATGGGGATGAGGTAGTAGGGTGGGCTATTTACAGAAGGGCTATATACAGGTGCAGTGATCGATAAGCAGCTTTGACAGCTGATGCTTAAAGTTAGTGAGGGAGATGGGAACCTCTAGCTTCAAGGATTTTTGCAATTCGTTCCAGTCATTGGCAGCAGAGAACTGGAAGGAATGGCAGCCAAAGGAGGTGTTGGCTTTGGGGGTGGCCAGTGAAATATACCTACTGGAGCGCATGCTACAGGTGGGTGTTGCTATGGTGACCAGCGAGCTAAGGCGGGGATTTACCTAATAAAGACTTATAGATGACCTGGAGCCAGTGGGTTTGGCGACGAATATGTAATGAAGGCCAGCCAACGAGAGCATACAGGTCGCAGTGGTGGGTAGTATATGGGGCTTTGGTAACAAAACGGATGGCGCTGTGATAGATTACATCCAATTTGCTGAGCAGAGTGTTGGAGGCTATTTTGTAAATTACATCGCCGAAGTCAAGGATCGGTAGGATAGTCAGTTTTACAAGGGCATGTTTGGCAGCATGAGTAAAGGAGGCTTTGTTGCGAAATAGGAAGCCGATTCTAGATTTCATTTTGGATTGGAGATGGTTAATGTGAGTCTGGAAGAGTTTACAGTCTAACCAGACACCTAGGTATTTGTAGGTGTCCACGTATTCTAAGTCAGACCCGTCGAGAGTAGTGATGATAGTCCAGTGGGCGGGTGCGGGCAACGTTCGATTGAAAAGCATGCATTTAGTCAACTGTGGGATCTTGTATAGACGGGTGTGTGCCTTTTTCAAATCATGTCCAATCAATTAAATCTACCACATATGGATTCCAATCAAGTTGTAGAAACATCTTAAGGATGATCAATGGAAACAGGATGCACCTGAGCTCAATTTCGTGTCTAATAGCAAAGGATCTGAATACTTATATAAATAAGGTATTTTTGCTTTGTCATTATGGGGTATTGTGTGTAGATTGATGAGGAAAAAGTGTTATTTAATCAATTTTAGAATAAGGTTGTAACTTAACAAAATGTGCAAAAATTGAAGGGGTCTGAATACTTTCCGAATGTACTGTTCCTCCTTTCCTTTCAACCTGGGAAACCAGGTGAGTGACCTGGATCAGCAGACACTGCACCCCCGGGCTTCTTTGGTATTTGTTTAAAGGGGAAATCTGCAGTTGCTACATACATTTTTGGACTTATAAATTTGTGATATGTATGCACCCATTGATTCTTGAAGAATATAACTTATAAATGCCTCATGAGCTTAGTTCAACTGTCACACCACATCAGAACCCAACCAACTAAATGTAAACAAACACTATACAGCCTCAAAACATGGTTAAACTATAATGTTGATATCATGGATGATCAGTCCTTGCACAATTTGCGAGTGGTAACATTTCTCCATCCCCATCCCTCAGCTTTTTACCGAAACAAGTGTTTTTTGTTATTGTTTCAACTGCAGATTGCCCCTTTAAAGTGTATTATTTGTGTTGCGTTTTAGGACCTTGGTGACGAGCTCCAGTCTCCGCCTGTGATGTGTGTGAACGGTCCTGAGGACAAGATGTTTCGCAGCCAAAGCGCAGACATCACACTGTCTTCTGAGAAGGAGCGCATTAAAAAGATGCTTTCTGAAGGGTAACCCACTTATACACACTCTTGCCCTCGAAGTTTCACTCAAGCCAGGGTTGTTTTTTTGTCTGAAAGTACACTGAATGTTTTAATAAGGTAAGATAACGGTCTGGTTCTCCAAGGTTCAGACACAAAAACAGCATTTAGGCAAAGAGGATTTTCTAGGAGTAAGCCAGAGCCGGTGCTTTCAAATCAAATCAAAGTTTATTTGTCACGTGCACCGAATACAACGGGTGTAGAACTTACAGTGAAATGCTTACTTACAAGCCCTAACCAACATTGCAGTTTAAGTAAAAAATAGGTATTATGAAAACAAGAGGTAAAGAAATAAAAAACAAAATGACAGTAAAAAAAATAAATATACAGGTGGTATCAAATTTTATTGTTTGTGTACAAATATTTTGCAGAATATTTTCTAGCTCAAACACTGCTGTTTTCCCAACAACACAAAACAATACACACAAATCCCAAAAAATGTACAAATATCAGATTCAAGCAATGTCAGAGTCCGGAATATAAATATATGTCTATAATGGTGTTTACAGTATATAAAGAGGAAAGGTGTACAGCAGTAGTTATATAGGATGAGCCTTGACTACAATACAGTATATACATATAAAGTGGGTAAAACAATATGTAAACATTATTAAAGTGACCAATGTTCAATGTCTATGTACATAGGGCAGCAGTCTCCAAGGTGCAAAGTAGAGTACCGGGTGGTAGCCGGCTAATAACAGCGACTAAGTTCAGGGCAGGGTACTGGTTATTTTCCTGGCATCACTGTGCCATGGCCCTCACCTCCTCCCTGTAGGCTGTTTCGTCCTTGTTGGTAATCAGGCCTACCACTGTTGTGTCATCAGAAGACTTAATGATTGAGTTGGAGACGTGTGTGGCCAGGTAGTCATGGGTGAACAGGGAGTACAAGATGGGGCTGAGCACGCACCCTTGTGGGGCCCCCATATTGAGGATCAGTGTGGTGGAGGTGTTGTTGCATATCTTCACCACCTGGGGTTTGCCCGTCAGGTTCAGTTTTGCACGAATGCTGGCATCTATCCACGGTTTTTGGTTTGGATCAATTCTAACCGTCAAAGTGGGAACAAATCCTCTATGCACTTCCTGATGAACTTCAGCACCAAGCCATTGTATACATCAATACTATTTTCAGAGGCAACCCGGAAGATTTCTTAGTCTGCGTGATCAAAACAATTCCAATTGGTCAGATCAACGTTAAACTTTCTTTACCACGGGTATTTCCTGTTTAAGTTTCTGCCTATAGGAGGGGAGGAACAAAATGGAGCCTTGATCTGATTTGGCAAAGGGAGGGCAGGGGTGGGCCTTGTAGCTGTTCCAGAAGGGGGAGTAGCAATGTTCAAGACTGCTCGATGCGCGAGTACTACATAAGATATGTTGATAGAACTCCGGTAGCACTTTCCTCAGATTTCCTTTATTAAAGTCCCCAGCTACAATAAATGCAGCCTCAGAATATGCGGTTTCCAGTTTGCACGAAGTCTAGTGTAGTTCTCTGAGAGCCATGACGGCTTGACGATGACCGAAGAAAATTATTTTGGGAGGCAATGCGGTCTGCATTTGATGGTGAGGTATTCCAGATCGGGAGAACAAAAGGACTTCAGTTCCTGTACGTTACCAAGAATAGTTAATCATGAAACATACAATCACCTTTTATCTCTGAGTTCTATCTTCCTGTCCTCGTGATGGACGGAAAACCCTGCTGGCTGAATGGACAGAGACAGTATATCTGGAGAGAGCCATGATTCTGTAAAGAACAGAGTATGTTAGTCCTTGATGTCTCTCTGGAAGGATATCCCTGACCTGAGCTTGTCTAGGTTATTGTCCAGGGACTGAATGTTAGCGAGTTATATACTGGTGGATGGTATGCACGCCTCTTTAGTCAGACTAGGAGCCCATTCCTTATTCCACTTCTCCGGTGACGTCGTCTTGGTTCATGGAATTGCCTTGGGAGTTCAAACAAAGGATCCAATTCAGGAAAGTTTCATTTCTGGTCGAAATGCTGGTGAGTGACCGCCAATCTAATACCCAAAAGTTATTTTCGGCTGTAGGTAATAATGCAAGAAACGTTCTGAGAAAATAATATAAGAAATAACACAAAAAAATAACGAAAGACTGCAAAGTTGTCTAGGAGCAGGGCGACCATGTCTGTCGGCGCCCTCTTTCTTTAGTTATGATGACCTGTTTTGATTATGTTTTTCCCATTTAATAAACATGTTAACGGGAAACAGTGTCCAGACAAGAGAAAAGGGAGTAATGTGATGACTCACGCAAAGAGGGAGAAGGTTACCCACATGCATGCACTCACCTCTTAAGTCGCTCTGGATAAGAGCGTCTGCTAAATTACTAAAATGTGAATATTACCCTGCCATTCAGTCACACATTCTACTCTGCTTTTGTCCCTGTTGTCCATTATCCTGTTATCCATTCACTACACAAGGTTTATTTTATGGTTGCTATGGTGAGTTGCTATGATTGGATAACCTCAAGCTTTCTAATAGTAGAATAACATGGCATCTAAGAACATGGAACAGGAACATATTTAATGGACCAATTGCACAAATTATACCCCAGAGTTGAACAAGTACGGACTCTCTTGATTGCCAGTCTTTATCATTAACCCTCTCTCCAGCATGTAGTGAATGTCCCCTCAATCTGTTCCATTCCAGAGAGGCCAGAGAATGTTTGTGTGAGGTCTTTATCAATGTCTTCCAGGTCTATCTGCGAGATGAACCTGGAGGCAGAGCTCTTCACCCTACAGGACAGCAACTCCAAGCTGGTGGCAGCGTTACATGAAGCTAATACCAACGTGGAGCAGTGGAAGAAGCAGCTAGCTGCCTACCAGGAGGAGACGGAGAGGCTACGAGACCAGGTGAGTGTTGTCATGGTGAAAGGTCCACTGGATCCCTTTACTTTCTTTTGCATAGAACTATGGACGCCATGTCAGATCCGTTTCCACAAATGTTGAGTGGACCAAATCTCAGTGGAATGCTGGGTAAATGTTAACGTTCAATGTATTTATGCAAGTGTATGCAACCGCTCAAGAAAACAGCCTCTTGAGAAATAGACACGCGCCTGGTGCCTCGCTTCACGTCACGTTCGCTCACTCCATAAATATCTCCTCGCTGTGACCTGGTGGTCAGATGTTGATAGTTAAGGTGACATCTAATTCTCAACGCTAGTGCTGTAAAATGCTTCAGTCTGAGTGGAGAGAGAAGGCGGTGGGCTACTGTAGCAGCAAAGTTGTTGTTCAAACATGATTGGTTGATGAGTCACCGCCGCTGATAATGACAGCGTTTGAAAGTCTCCGGCGTGCCCCTTCTCTGCCGGCGGAGGTCATGCAAGTTTTGATTGGGTCATTGTTTTCATGAATTTTTTATATTTTTTTTGTCTTGTGAAAGTCTTTGGAGAAAAGTGAAAGGACACATCGGTTGGTTGCTCACTTTATCATTCTCTGACAACACTGTCCTTGTCAAGCTGCAGGCTTTTCCCCCTGAAGCTTTATTCAAGGTGTGTCTGTTGGTTTTGGTTAATGGGCAGTATAAACATTGCATGCTCTCACTATCACACCTACAGTGGGGCAAAAAAGTATTTAGTCAGCCACCAATTGTGCAAGTTCTCCCACTTAAAAAGATGAGAGGCCTGTAATTTTCATCATATGTACACTTCAACTATGAGAGACAATGAGAATTTTTTTCTTCCAGAAAATCACATTGTAGGATTTTTAATGGATTTATTTGCAAATTATGGTGGAAGATAAGTATTTGGTCAATAACAAAAGTTTATCTCAATACTTTGCTATATACCCTTTGTTGGCAATGACAGAGGTCAAACGTCTGTAAGTCTTCACAAGGTTTTCACACACTGTTGCTGGTATTTTGGCCCATTCCTCCATGCAGATCTCCTCTAGAGCAGTGATGTTTTGGGGCTGTCGCTGGGCAACACAGACTTTCAACTCCCTCCAAAGATTTTCTATGGGGTTGAGATCTGGAGACTGGCTAGGCCACTCCAGGACCTTGAAATGCTTTTTACGAAGCCACTCCTTCGTTGCCCGGGCGGTGTGTTTGGGATCATTGTCATGCTGAAAGACCCAGCCACGTTTCATCTTCAATGCCCTTGCTGATGGAAGGAGGTTTTCACTCAAAATCTCACGATACATGGCCCCATTCATTCTTTCCTTTACACGGATCAGTCATCCTGGTCCCTTTGCAGAAAAACAGCCCCAAAGCATGGTGTTTCCACCCCCATGCTTCACAGTAGGTATGGTGTTCTTTGGATGCAACTCAGCATTCTTTCTCCTCCAAACACGACGAGTTGAGTTTTTACCAAAAAGTTATATTTTGGTTTCATCTGACCATATGACATTCTCCCAATCCTCTTCTGGATCATCCAAATGCTCTCTAGCAAACTTCAGACGGGCCTGGACATGTACTGGCTTAAGCAGGGGGACACGTCTGGCACTGCAGGATTTGAGTCCCTGACGGCATAGTGTGTTACTGATGGTAGCCTTTGTTACTTTGGTCCCAGCTCTCTGCAGGTCATTCACTAGGTCCCCCCGTGTGGTTCTGGGATTTTTGCTCACCGTTCTTGTGATCATTTTGACCCCACTGGGTGAGATCTTGCGTGGAGCCCCAGATCGAGGGAGATTATCAGTGGTCTTGTATGTCTTCCATTTTCTAATAATTGCTCCCACAGTTGATTTCTTCACACCAAGCTGCTTACCTATTGCAGATTCAGTCTTCCCAGCCTGGTGCAGGTCTACAATTTTGTTTCTGGTGTCCTTTGACAGCTCTTTGGTCTTGGCCATAGTGGAGTTTGGAGTGTGACTGTTTGAGGTTGTGGACAGGTGTCTTTTATACTGATAACAGGTTCAAACAGGTGCCATTAATACAGGTAACGAGTGGAGGACAGAGGAGCCTCTTAAAGAAGAAGTTACAGGTCTGTGAGAGCCAGAAATCTTGCTTTTTTGTAGGTGACCAAATACTTATTTTCCACCATAATTTGCAAATAAATTCATTATAAATCCTACAATGTGATTTTCTGGAGAAAAAAAATTCTCATTTTGTCTCTCATAATTGAAGTGTACCTATGATGAAAATTACAGGCCTCTTATCTTTTTAAGTGGGAGAACTTGCACAATTGGTGGCTGACTAAATACTTTTTTGCCCCACTGTATTTCTCTAAGGCGTCATTAGTCTGAATGCGAAGAATGTCTTCCATCTGTGGCTTGGAGTGCACATGGAATCCCATCTGCCTCCCATCCCTGAGATTTTCATGTAATACATGGGATTAATAGACAAGTGAATGATGAGATGTTCACCATTGCATCAATACTAAATGAGTCCAGTCAATTGAAATGTTTTGTCTGTTTTTTCCGCTTTTATGTCATCAATATAATGTATTTTCTAGGTTGCTGGCTGCTTTGAACTATGCTGTCTCCGAGCCTTTGATTAAAAACCTTTTGGATTCGAACACTTCAATGGTTTGAGTGGTCTGCGCTTATAATGTCTAGTCTAGCCCGAGAAAATTGATCTGCACTATTATTCTACCATTTCATGCAGAGTTTCTGTCGTTGTTTAACTGTACTGTGGATATACTGTATAGCAGTAGTAACTGTACTGTGGATATACTGTATAGCAGTAGTAACTGTACTGTGGATATACTGTATAGCAGTAGTAACTGTACTGTGGATATACTGTATAGCAGTAGTAACTGTACTGTGGATATACTGTATAGCAGTAGCAACTGTACTGTGGATATACTGTATTTTATTCTCCACGTCTTTACATTAATCTTCCTCTAAAAAGGCAAGCCATCCAGGGCCTGGTTTCCCGATGGCGATATAAACCTAGGCTTACGAGTGATTTAACGATTAATCTTTCCTACAACAGACGAAGATGTAACATACATTTCCCAAAACACCATGCAGAGAACGGTCACTTAGTGTGTAATTGGAGCATCTGTCGATAGTGATTGGATCAAAAGAAAGTAAGCTCAGATCAGCTTTCTCCGTTCAAATCTTACCTTTAACATTATAATTATTTCACAATACTGCCGATGGATCAGCTCTTATGAGCTCAAGTGCAACTTTAATAACAATGGTTTTGGGAAACAGCTCTGAGATTTAACGATGCTACTATGAAGGTTCTAATGATGAACTTAGTCTTAAGATGCTTTGAAGGTTCTAATGATGAACTTAGCCTTAAGATGCTTTGAAGGTTCTAATGATGAACTTAGCCTTAAGATGTTTTGGGGAAACTGGGCCCTGGTTTCCCAAAAGCTGCAAATATTGCCCTCCCCAATAAAAATGCACTAAATTTATTTTATTTATTTAACCAGGTAGGTCAGTTGAGAGCAAGTTCTCATTTACAACTGCGACCTGGCCAAATCACTGATTTGTTGGCACATTATTGCGCACATTAGGCTACACATCATGAAATATATTGTGACAAATTACAGATAGTAGCCTACAAGTAGTAAAATAGAACTCAAGTGATCAAACATATGATTGAAATGGGTCTATAACCTACTGTTTATATTTTAAAGCCGTCATCTCGGTTTTCATTTGAAGTATATTTTTATATTGTTTATATCAATTGCATAGACATTGACAACTTTGTATTTGTAGAAGTAGTGGAAAAAGTACCCAATTGTCATACTTTAGTAAAAGGATGTAATGGCTAAAATGTACTTAAGTATCAAATTTCAAATTACTTATATTAAGCAAACTAGACAGCACAATGTTTTTAATGTATTTGTATTTGGCCAGGGGAAACTCAGACATCATTTACAAATAAAGCATTTGTGTTTAGTGAGTCCACCAGATCAGAGGCAGAAGGGATGACCAGGATTGTTCTCTTAATAATTGTGTGAATTGGACCATTTTCCTGTCCTGCTAAGCATTAAGAATTTAACGAGTACTTTTGGGTGTCAGGTAAAATGTATGGAGTAAAAAGTAAATTATTTTCTTTAGGATTGTAGTGAATTAAAAGTAGTCAATAATATAAATATTAAAGTACAGATACCCAAAAAAATGACTTAGGTAAAAATACTACTTAAGTACTTTACACCACTGCCCAATTGTCATACTTGAGTAAAAGAAAATATACCTTAATAGAAAATGACTGAAGTAAGTCACCCAGTAAAATACTACTTGCGTACAACTCAAAGTATTTAGTTTTAAATATACTTGTCAAAAGTAAAAATACATTCCTTATAATAAGCAAACCAGGCAGCACACTCCAACACTCCAAGACATCATTTACAAACAAAGCATTTGTGTTTAGTGAGTGCCAGATCAGAGGCAGTAGAGATGACCAGGGATGTTCTCTTGATAAGAGAGTGAATTGGACCAATTTGCTGTCCTGCTAAGCATTCAAAGTGTAAAGTACATTATTTTTAAGTAAAAGTAGTCAAAAAATATAAATAGTAAAGTACAGATACCCCTTTATACTTTAAAGTATATTTACTTAAATACTTTACACTACTGAGTTATCAGCAATCACAGAGAAGGATAAACCATGTGATTATATGTTTAGTGGAGATGTGTGTATAAAGTGATGCGGGAGGGCAAAAAAGCATCTAATGATACACGTAGCTGTTCGATGAGTGGTCTGAGGCGGGCTTTGGATTCAGAGCTTTTAAGTGCAATATTAATAACGATTGTTTTGTGAAACAGCTCAGAGATCTAACAATGCTCCTACGAAGGTTCTAATGATGAACTTAGCCTTAAGATGCTTTTGGGAAACCGGGCCCTGGTCAGGTGGACCAAGTTCTCCGAAAATGGTTCACATCTCCAGGGGGTGAAAGAGAGAGGGGTTTGTAGGACAGTGATAGCCTACTTTCAATGCCCTAGTTAGGAGAAAAATAAAAAATCACCAGAGGGAGCTGGCAGCTACTCGTTTAGTTCTCCCCCTTCCTACCACACACAGTTCAAAATAATCCAGCCTCTCTCAAGGCTCTCAAAGAAGCAGATACCTTTTTAAAGGTCTATCTTTAGTTCTGCTCCTATTGTAAAGGCTGTTGACAGTGCAGTGAGGTTTCAATTCTCAGTTACCTGATAATGGCGGTGTCTCGGTCCTTGGCCATGGTAAAGGAGAATCAAGCGGATGGTGTATGTTGTGTGTATTATTGAGACCTCAATGTCTGATAGGGAGACATGACTATCATCCAATGAGAGATATTTACTTGTAATTGCTTGTAATTTGGTTGAAACTGGATAAAGGGGTTGGAGGGGTGCATCCTGCGGGAATGATCCAGGTTCCAAGATGGCAGGCTTCCTAACTGACGTTTCCTTACATTTTAGTAATTTAGCAGATGCTCTTATCCAGAGTGACTTACAGTTAGTGCATTCATCTTAAGATGGCTAGGTGGGATTTATTTTTCCTCTATAACGTAGTCAGAGCTAGAAGGTGGGGTGAGGGTCAAGTGCATGCATATACAGTTTATGTTGGAAGTTTACATACACCTTAGCAAAATATATTAACTCACAATTCCTGACATTTAATCCTAGTAAAAATTCCATTTTAGGATCACCACTTTATTTTAAGAATGTGAAGTGTCAGAATAATAGTAGAGAGAATTATTTCAGCTTTTATTTCTTTCATCACATTCCCAGTGGGTCAGAAGTTTACATACACTCAATTAGTACTTGGTAGCATTGCCTTTAAATTGTTTAACTTGGGTCAAACATTTCGCGTAGCCTTCCACAAGCTTCCCACAATACGTTGGGTGAATTTTGGCCCATTCCTTCTGACAGAACTGGTGTAACTGAGTCAGGTTTGTAGGCCTCCTTGCTCACACACGCTTTTTCAGTTCTGCCCACAAATTATCTATAGGATTGAGGTCAGGGCTTTGTGATGGCCACTCCAATACCTTGACTTTGTTGTCCTTAAGCCATTTTGCCACAACTTTGGAAGTATGCTTGGGGTCATTGTCAATTTGGAAGACCCATTTGTGACCAAGCTTTAACTTCCTGAATGATGTCTTGAGATGAGTTGCATCAATATATCCACGTACATTTTCCTTCCTCATGATGCCATCTATTTTGTGAAGTGCACCAGTCCCTCCTGCAGCAAAGCACCCCCACAATATGATGCTGCCACCCCTGTGCTTGACGGTTGGGATGGTGTTCTTCGGCTTGCAAGCCTCCCCCTTTTTCCTCCAAACATAATGATGGTCATTATGGCCAAACAGTTCTATTTTTGTTTCATCAGACCAGAGGACATTTCTCCAAAAAGTAAGATCTTTGTCCTCATGTGCAGTTGCAAACCGTAGTCTGGCTTTTTTATGGCGGTTTTGGATCAGTGGCTTCTTCCTTGCTGAGCGGCATTTCAGGTAATGTCAATATAGGACTCATTTTACTATGGATATAGATAATTGTGTACCTGTTTCCTCCAGCATCTAGACAAGGTCCTATGCTGTTGTTCTGGGATTGATTTGCACTTTTCGCACCAAAGTACATTAATCTCTAGGAGACAGAACGCGTCTCCTTCCTGAGCGGTATGGCGGCTGCGTGGTCCCATGGTGTTTATACTTGCGTACTATTGTTTGTACAGATAAACGTGGTGCCTTCAGGCGTTTGGAAATTGCTCCCAAGGGTGAACCAGACTTGTGGAGGTCTCCAATTGTTTTTCTGAGGTCTTGGCTGATTTTCTTTTGATTTTCCCATGATGTTGAGCAAAGAGGCACTGAGTTTGAAGGTAGGCCTTGAAATACATCCACAGGTACAACTCCAATTGACTCAAATTATGTCAATTAACCTATCAGAAGCTTCTAAAGCCTTTACATTTTCTGCAATTTTACAAGCTGTTTAAAGGCACAGTCAACTTAGTGTATGTACACTTCTGACCCACTGGAATTGTGATATAGTGAATTAAGTAAAATCTGTCTGTCTGAACAATTGTTGGAAGAATAACTTGTCATGCACAAAGTCGGTGTCCTAACCGAATTGCCAAAACTATAGTTTGTTAACATTAAATATGTGGAGTGGTTGAAAAATGAGTTTTAATGACTTCAATCTAAGTGTATGTAAACTTCCGACTTCAACTGTATGTATGTATGTATGTATGTATGTTTTTTTATTTTTTTATTAAAAGGTTCATGTGAGGAGGAGGATTATTTAAGATACTGTTTGAAGAGGTGGGGTTTCAGATGTTTTCGGATGATGGGCTGGGACTCTGTCCTAGCTTCAGGGAGAAGCTGGTTACCCCATTGGGGTGCCAGGACAGAAAAGAGCTTGGACCTGGCTGAGCAAGAGCTGCCCTCCCGTAGCGGTGGGGGGGCCAAGAGACCTGAGGTGGCAGAAGGGAGTGCTTGGGGTGTAGAGTTTGAGCATAGCCTGAAGGTAGCGAGGGGCAGTTCCTCTTGCTGTTCTGTAGGTAAGCACCATGGTCTTGTAGTGGACGCGAGCTTCGACTGGAAGCCAGTGGAGTGTGCAGAGGAGCGGGGTGACATGAGAGAACTTGGGGAGGTTGAAAAACTAGGCGGGCTGCTGCGTTCTGGATAAGTTGCAGAGGTTTGATGGGAGCCCAGCCAACAGCAAGGTGCAGTAGTCCAGACGGAAGAGGACAAGTGCCTGGATTAGGACCTGCGGCGCTTCCTATATGAGGTAGGGTTGTACTCTACGGATGTTGTAGAGCATGAACCTGCAGGAGCAGGTCATTGCTTTGATGTTTGCAGAGAACGACAGGGTGTTGTCCAGGGTCATGCCAAGGTTCTTTGCACTCTGGCAGGGCGACACTGTGGAGATGTCAATCGTGATGGAGAGATCTTTGAGCGGACAGGCCTTCCCCAGGAGGAAGAGCAACTCTGTCTTGTCGAGTTTGAGGTGGTGGGCCGACATACAAGCTGAGATATCTGCCAGGCACGCAGAGATGCGTGTCGCCACCTGGCTGTCTGAAGGGGAGGAAGGAGAAAATTAGGACATTTTTTATCCGGTGCTGGGGACATAACATTTAATGGCAGGGGCAAGATGTAAAGGTAAGGGATCATTCCTTTCTGGACTCTAACCTGTCCCAATTACAGTACCATTCAGGAGTGCATCGCAAGTAGAGGCTCAATCTATAACATGTCAACAAGAGTCCTGGTGCACACGTCACAATAACGTTCACATTCCCTCCAGGGATCTGACAGGAGCTGCAGAACAGTCTCAAGTCTATGCCGATTTCTCCTGGGGTGTATTCATTACGTCTTGCAAAGGAAACTGTTTAACGTTTTAAGAACCAAAACGGCAGCAAACAGAAGGAAACAGGACCTACCTGAATTTGTCCAATAGAAACCTTGTTTTCATTGCAAAAAGTTTTCAGTTTGGAGCAAATGTTTTGCAACATAATCTGCGCAATGAATACACCCCTGGTCTTGACTGAAAGTTTGTCTATTGGCAGGTGGCTGATCTGGAGGCACATGGCGGCCACGGCCCTAGTGACATACTGAAGAACGAGCTGACTCGGTCTCTGGAGGAACTGGAGGCCCTGCTCAAGGCTAAAGACGAGGTCAGCGGGCAAGAGACACACAGAGGAAAGGGGAGGTATTGTAGGTACATATCAAAGAAGGCTGGTGGGAGGATCTATTGGAAGATGGGTCAGTGTAATGGCTGGAATGGATCAATGGAACAGAGTCAAACACAAACATATAGAAACCATGTTTGACTCTGTTCCATAAATGCAATTCCAGTCATTACAATGAGCCCGTCCTCCTATTGCTCCTCCCACCAGCCTCCTCTGGTACATCTGTATGGCCTCTGCAACATATGGTTAAGATAAGGGTAGGAGGAGCAGTTTCTAGTTAGGACAAAAGTCTAAAGTAGCTGGGGTTGAAATGTAATTTTATGCAATTATAGAGTCTTCTCACAAAGATGGCATTCCCAGGAAACTGAGATCAAATCAGTGGTCTTTAAATAGAAGAAAACATTTGAAAACCTTACTTTGTTTTGTGTTGCTGATTGCAAAAGGTCCTAATGTGCGAATTATCATGTTTTATTTTTTATCCCAGGAAATCCACGTTCTGCAGGTCAAGAAATCAGAATACCACAAGATGGAGCAGGAGAGAGAAGAAGCCATGCATAGATTACAGGTAGACCTGCACACTGAAGAAGAATTTGCTGAAACCCTGCAAGAACAAGCAGCAAGTAGGATGCACTAAGGGTGAATTAAGACGGGTGAAATTGTCTTCCCTTTTCCCCCGTGGTTCTTCAGGAGATGGAGATGCGGAACCTGGAGCTGGAGCGGCGGGTGCAGAATGCAGAGCAGAACCTGGCCGCCTCCCTGGAGGAGCGGGACCGCACAGAGAGTGAGGTGCAGAGGGCCATCGAGATCCTGGACATCAAGCTCTTTGACCTGAACGACCTCCGGCAGAGCCTGGTCAAGCTGATTGACAAATGATGCGAAAGAGAAGAGGAAGGGTCTGTTGGGTACGGCCAATGCAGAGAGAGGAAAAAGAGGAGTTGGTCCTCTCTTGCTATAAAGCACAACACTGCTTCTGCTATGGGAAGATGGCTGCATCGCTGTACTGTACTTTCTAGCTTGTTAAGCAATAGATTGTGGTGTTACTTAGGTCAATGTTTCCCCAACCCTGGTCCTCCATTACACATTTTTATTGTAACCTGGACAAGCACACCTGATTCAATTTGTCAACTAATCATTAAGCCCTCTTAGTTGAATGAGGTGTTTGTCAAGGGCTACAACGAAACTGAACTGTTGGAGGAACTGGAGGACCAGGTTTGGGAAGCACTGACCTAGGCAGTGTATCTGCTGTGTATGGGGGTACTGGAGGACCAGGGTTGGGAAGCACTGACCTAGGCAGTGTAGTGCGTCTGCTGTGTCCAGTGTTGTGCTGTATTTCATGTTACTTTCTTAAACAACATTCAAGGCAATAGTCTCAGTGCTAGGCTTTTTATTTGAGATTAGGAATATTGTCAAGAATGAGATGCTTGTAGATTTGATTAAGATTTTTTTTTCTTTCAGTGCAATCAAAGCATTTATTTGGAAAGGAGTACATGACGCAGATTGTTTAAAAAAGTGGTTGACAGAATTTCACATCAAATTATAAGATAATTGGTATTCAATAACAAAGTAAAGAATTAGCCTTGTTACCAAAATATTCAATTTTCTTACACATCTGAGCAAAGTTAGTCACAGACCAAAATACATGCCTCTGCAATAATCTTGGAATATCAGTATTAGTATAGTTAGGGCTCGATTGAAATGTAAGTTTCCTTCCCATTTCTATTGCACTACAGATTGAATGGTCCTTAACCTGTATGTTAATTGTATCAAATTGTGTAAAAACAATGCATGTGAAGTGCTGAGTGATAAACAAAATGTTAGATGCGTCTGGGTTACGGGTATGAGTTGTAAATATAAAAACTAATCTGTACTATGGCATGCGGTTAGTATGATACAAGAGGGAAACTTGCAAATATGTTTCCAACTAAAACACCAAAGAGAGTAGAGTTCTCGAAAGCTTGACTCAGATTCTCATGTGTTCATAGAATGCTAGAGTAGTCCTAATTAGGTGATTTAGAAAAGCGATAAGATTTAAGTGCTTGCAATAAGACAATGTAAAGAGCCTGTAGCCAGATTGTCCAATAATTTATATGAAGAGGGGCTCGATTCACTCCGTTGCGCTGAAAAGCTGTGCTAAACCGCAATTTAAAGGCAATGTTCCCACGTTTGTGGTCGACGTAATCGGAAATTACCTTTACATGCTAGTTTGGATGGAACAGAGCCCATCATTTATACGGTTTATGAAAATATAACTATCATTGAGACTTGAATGAATTTGATCAGCTCTTATTTCCCTCCAGCATCTACAATCATTAAATAGCAGTAGAAGGGGCTTGATGTTCTGCTTATAGGAGATAATGCTATAGGCCTTGTAAGTGGTATGTATTTGCATTTACTGTAAAAAAAACTGAAATTTCATTAAACGATTTAGAGCAAAATGTTACATTTTTCATGAGCTTTGCTCAAAAGAAACAAATAAAAGGGCATGGAATAATGTGACAGCAAGAATTGTGACAGCAAGAATGATCCTTCCCTTTTTCCATTAGAGATTTTATTTTTATTGAAAACCTTGACAAAAGATCGAAAGGATGCAAGTTTACTTCAGCTTCTTCTTGGGGCGCAGGTTGCTGGTGTGCCCACACTTCTTTTTGCGGCAGTTGACTGCACGGGGGTGAAGACGTGCATAGCATCTGAAATGCAGAGGGTACCCCAACATTAATGACAAGAAGCCAAACTCTACACACCTGGATCAGTAGATGGCTGTAATTCTACACTGAACAAAAAATAAAACGCAACATGTAAAGTGTTGAGCCCATGTTTCATGAGCTGAGAAAAAGAATCCCAGAAGTGTGCCATAGGCAGAATTTGTTTACATCCCTGTTAGTGAGCATTTCTCCTTTGCCAAGATTATCCATCCACCTGACAGGTGTGGCATATCAAGAAGCCGATTATACGGCATGATCTCTACACAGGTGCACCTTGCGCTGGGGACAACAGAACACTAGATGTGCAGTTCATCGGCCGCCATCACCTCATGTTTCAGCATGATAATGCACCCCCTCATGTTGCAACGATCTGTACACAATTCCTGGAAGCTGAAAATGTCCCGGTTCTTCCATGGCCTGCATACTGACGTCACCCATTGAGCATGTTTGGGATGCTCTAGATCGACATGTACGACAGCATGTTCCAGTTCCCACTAATATCCAGCAACTTCACACAGCCATTGAGGAGTGGGACAACATTCCACAGGCCACAATCAGCAGCCTGATCAACTCTATGCGAAGGAGATGTTGAGCCTAATTAATGTATTTCAATTGCCTCATTTCCTTATGTGAACTTTAACTCAGTAAAATCTTTGAACTAAGTGTATTTTGTTTTCAGTTAATGAAAGCAGACATACTTGCGGCAGATCATTTTGTCACAGTTGTATTTCTGTGCCAGCTGTCTCAGGGAAGGCTCAATGATACCTCCTCTCAGACGCAGGACGAGATGAAGAGTGGACTCTGGGAAGCAAAGTAGGGACACATTAACAAAATTACAGTATTATTTAATTGTATTCATTTAGCCAGGATAGTCCACTAAGTAACACTTGCCACTGTTTCAGGTAGTATCACAGATTGTATTTCTAAACATTTTTTATGTTAGCATGAACTGCTAACTTGATACGTGACTATTAAAGCATGCATAACATTTTAGTAATTTAGCAGACGCTCTTATCCAGAGCAACTTACAGGAGCAAATAGGGTTAAGTGCCTTGCTCAAGGGCACATCAGCAGATTTCTCGTCACCTTGGATTCAAACGAACAACCTTTTTGTTACTAGGCTACCTGCTGCCCCCAGGCAGACGGTCCACATGTTCTCATGGAATAAGAGATGTGATAAGCCTCAATGCCATGACAGTGTAAACACTGAAGACAGACAGTATTATCTCAGTCATTGGATTCGCCAAGAAATACCTTTCTGAATGTTGTAGTCTGACAATGTGCGGCCATCCTCCAACTGTTTGCCAGCGAAGATGAGTCGCTGTTGGTCAGGTGGAATACCTGAAAGGGAAGGCAGCAAACTAAGTAAATTGTTTGGCAGAAACCATCCACAACTGGAGTAGTTGCATATATATATATATAGCTGAGATTGAGCGTTACCTTCTTTGTCTTGAATCTTGGCCTTCACATTCTCGATGGTGTCACTGGGTTCCACCTCAAGGGTGATGGTTTTACCCGTCAACGTTTTCACAAAGATCTGCATCTTTGATGGCTCTAGAAACAAGGCGGGTTGCATTGAGTTTTCGCATTTTCTGAATTAAATAAAGTTGCTTGATTGGTAACGTTAAACATTATAGGCCAGTTTCCTGGACACAGATGAAGTCTGGTTCTGGAAAAAAATAAAACATGCTCAACAGAGAATATCTAGCTAGTTAGTTTTATGTTTGTCTGAGAAATCAGCAGGCTACTAGTAATCTGGCAATGCTTGCGCGTTTTGGGCTGTTTAGCTAACAGTCTAGTTAATGTCTGAATAAATGTTACAGTCAATGATTTCAGTCACCTTGTCATCTGACAATTACTGGATAATGTGTGTAATGCTTTAGTTACATACTCGTCATATGGCTGTGTGTTTAGCGAGCTCATTTGGAAATGGCACATGGCACACAGGGCCACGGTTGTTAGCAAGCTAACGAGCTATTAGTCATGCCCGATTCTCACACACTGATGATGAATCGGCCTTCAATAAATATCACATATCTAGACATAACACACTCGCTGATAATCAAGTCTCAAAATACAGCCATTCTGTTGAAGACACGCTTAGCTGGTTAAACAACACTCACCGTCAGACAACTGCTTCTGGAGAACAGGAAATAAGGAACATGAAGGTTTTAATCGTTCTTCTTTGGCTCAGGGTTGCCAGGTCAATCATTTGACCAATGAAAACCCACCAACAAGGCAAAAATGTAGCTCTAAAATGTTTTTTTTTCGTAGCAAGAGATGACTGGCCACGTTTATCCACGACACCCTTAGACTATAACGTTATCGAGCGGATTAATAATGAATAAAATTGATTTTTGCTTCTTAGTCTAATTAATAAGGAATTTTATTTTTAACGATGTCGACATTCCTTATTAATTAGACTAAGAAGCAAAAATCGATTATCCATCAAAATAATAATTCTTTAAGAATGTCGCAAGAGAAAATATAAAATCGCCCTTACTCTCCAGATCATTGTCCATCAATGGATGTTGATCTAACTTGTTTTGACTACTATGATTAAGTAATAAGGCCCGATGAGGTGGGACATAGCCCTTAGCCCTATACCACAAACCCCTGAGGTGCCTTATTGCTATTATAAACTGGTTACCAACATTAGAACAGTAAATGTTTCGTCATAACCGTGGTATATGATCTGATATACCACGGCTGTCTGCCAGCATTCGGGGCTCGAACCACCCAGTTTATAATTGCATTTCAAATGTACCATGGTTTGGTGAGCTAGATGCAGATAGCCCCTTATAGGCAAAACATCTCATTTCAGGGAAAAGTCCACATTGCAACTGACATTAAATGTGGAGAATGATACATTTGCGATAGAGCCGTGACCATGATCACAATTGTTAACTTCCATTTTATTTATACGGTTATCCATAAGAAAAGCCACCTTTGAGCGAAGAACCACCTCTGAGCGAAAAACACCTCTGAGCGAATTTATCTAAAGAGCTCTAGAGCGCAAAAAGTTATTTTCCAATGCTTTGTCACCATTATATCTGTTCTAGCGCGTTAATATGCTTTAATTAAAATAAATTCAAAGGGCTTTATTGGCATGGGAAACATTTGTTTATATTGCCAAAGCAAGTGAAATAGATCAAATAAAAGTGAAATAAACAATAAAAAATAAACAGTAAACATTACACTCACAAACGTTCACTCAGTTAGAAATATATATATGTATGTAAATGTATATGTATTTGAAAAACTGAGAACATGGCAACCCTGCTTGGGCTCCCAAACTCACACATCCTGCATCACGCTACCGCCATCTACTGGTCTGGGGAATTCTTGGCGCATTGACCACCAGAAAGACATTGCTTTAATAGCTACCTCGCGTGCGTTAAACACGGATAGGATTGCAAATCGTGCCATGCAAGAGGACGATTATTGCCTTCATCAGTTTACAAATGCTTTCCCTGATTTTGTTTTTAAAAAATCAGTGTTGTCTTTGGAAAGCAATCCTGCAAGTAGCTGTCATAGGTGTTTCAATGTCTCCCCCTCACTGTTTCCATAATATTGACACTCACTAACAACAGGTCAATAGAGTACCACAACATGATTCATGATACCGATACCCCTAAAAACTAGCGGTCTACCAATCGTTTTTCCACCATACATTTTTCCCATAGGGCATTTTAGAAACACTTAAAATAAGGGCTGTGTTCTGTGTAGGCTTACCCTGGCATGACATTTTGATAACCGTGTAAACCTCTAGGACAAGCTGAAGTTTATCCAAAAATGTTTTCCAAAATCCCCTATGGGAAAAATAAATGGTGGAAAAACAATTGGAATCCATTTTCCTGTTTGACTGCTAGGTTTTATGGGTATTATGACACCGCCACTGTGGGGATATATTGCCTTTACTTTTACTGGTGGTGCAGGTGTGCATTTGGCCGCCAGCCGAGGAGGCCGATGTAGCTCAGGTCAAGTTTTGCTTCTTCAGTCAGAGGTAAAGTTCTGCTTCTTCAGTCAGAGGTAAAGTTCTGCTTCTTCAGTCAGAGGTAAAGTTCTGCTTCTTCAGTCAGAGGTAAAGTTCTGCTTCTTCAGTTGTACATGAAATATGGATAAACACAGACATTTAACACCACTTCATCCAAATACACTCACGCTAGGCTAGTCAAAGGCATGCAGTTTGAAGACCTTCCTCTGAACTGAACTCCGAAGGCGGGAAAACCCATAGCCTAGTAAAACCAGTATGCCTAGTCTGTGGGACCATACAAACAACACACATGTATGAGTTATCCTTAGTTCTGTAACATGCAACATCACTCAGTGATACAAGATTGTAGGACTTGTTATAGCATAGCTAGGCTATGTACAGTAATTCATGCACCAGGTAGACAATGCATCCATGTAAAACTAGTAAAATCTGTTTTCTGCAATTACATTACATATGTTATAGCCATATCATGTACAACAGTGTAGCCTACCCTAACAGACAGTTTATCCCTGATAAGTCATACAATTATATACAGGCTCCTTGTAATGGCTGGAATGGAATATATGGAAAGGAGTCAAACACGTGGTTTCCATATGTTTGATACATTCCATTCATTCCATTCCAGCCATCACAATGAGCCCATCCTCCAATAGCTCCTCCCAACAGCCTCCTCTTTTTAAAAACTACATTTAGAATGACAAAACATGACATTTACAGAAACTGTCACTCAACTATTCTTAAAGAGATATCAAACCTTTCTGTGAGAAACAATCAGTATACTGAAGCATTAATTTCTTAATTCAACATGTAATCTGTATCCAGAAAGGATAAAGCAATCTCTTTCAATCACTCTTCCAGTCCTAAAAAAACTGAAATAGGCAGACCCATTGTTATCAAGTAGACTATGCTGAGAGGAATAGTGCCCAAGGAACCCACAGATGGAGAAAAAGTACCCTATTCAAACTTAATTGTTGACAGAAAACATTAATTTGAAATTATAAAAATACATACAGTACTTCCAATTCGTATTTTATACAGTAGGACAATTAATGTGTCCATATGTGACTGGAGTAACAGCTTTATTGTGCTTAGATGGTTATGGTTAACTCTATTCAATGTTAAGCCTTTTATGTGTGTTGTCTTACAATCACTCTATCTAGGTTCATAGTTCTACTGCGCTTTGCGCATCTTGCTCACAACAGCAGCTCTATGATTTGTTAGGTAGTTTAAGACACAGCTATTGGTCAGCATTTTCAGTTTGCAGTTTAGGGCATCTTTACTTCTCTTCCAACAATACTCCACCTCTTCGTCTTCCTCCTCCCCGTCTCCCTTGTTATCCTCCCCCTCTTCCGACTCACTCTCTTCATCACTGCGTTCATCTTTATCTAGCTGAAGACACAAACATATACACATCATGAACACTCATGGAACATGTGTTAGGCTACTTGTATCCTGGTCATTTTGTGACCTCATATACTCATTCTGCCCAAGAAAATAAACTTGTAGGCCATCCATAGGATTAACACAGCCCAGAAGACATGAAGTGATTGTAGCACCATCAGAAGAACATTAAAAAAATAGTAGCCAGTGAAGGGTTCAAATATTTCCATGGATAGCACAAGGCTTGTGTGGATTATTCTAGAAATCAAGGCAGAGAGGAGAGGGGAAGAGGAAGCAATTTATGCAATCATTAGAAGTCAATTCAAAGCATTCCAGATTGTAAATTATTAAATTCTTAGACATTTAGCTTATTACATTGTTCCTCGACCAAACATTGTTCTGGATTATGTGGCCAATTTTTTGCCTTGATACAATTAGGTAATCAATTAATGTTTAAGTAGTGTTGCATTTTCTATCAAATATCAATACTAGTACATTAAGATGTATTGTTAATGTTGTAAATGACTATTGTAGCTGGAACCAGCTGATTTTTTATGGAATATCTACATAGGCGTACAGAGGCCCATTATCAGCAACCATCACTCCTGTGTTCCAATGGCACATTGTGTTAGCTAATCCAAGTTGATCATTTTAAAAGGCTAATTGATCATTAGATAACCCTTTTGCAATTATGTTAGTACAGCTGAAAACGGTTGTGCTGATTAAAGAAGCAATAAAACTGGCCTTCTTTAGACTAGATGAGTATCTGGAGCATCAGCATTTGTGGGTTCGATTACAAGCTCAAAATGGCCAGAAACAAAGAACTTTCTTCTGAAACTCGTCAGTCTATTCTTGTTCTGAGAAATGAAGGCTATTCCATGCGAGAAATTGCCAAGAAACCAAAGATCTAGTACAACGCTGTGTACTACTCCCTTCACAGAACAGGGCAAACTAACCAGAATAGAAAGAGGAGTTGGAGGCTCCGGCGCACAACTGAGCAAGAGGACATGTACATTAGATTGTCTAGTTTGAGAAACAGACACCTCACAAGTCCTCAACTGGCAGCTTCATTAAATAGCACCAGCAAAACAGTCAACAGTGAAGAGGCGACTTCGGGATGCTGGCCTTCTAGGCAGAGTTGCAAAGAAAAAGCCATATATTCCTCTGTCCTGTGTCCGTGTTGTTTTGCCCATCTTAATCTTTTATTTTTATTGGCCAGTCTGAAATATGGCCGTTAACAGCCACACAGACCGGTAAGATGGGAAGGCTGGTGTGCCGTTAACAGAAACACAGACCGGTAAGATAGGGATGCTGGTGTGATAAGACTGTCTCCATGAGTAATACACACACGTGTTGTAGATGTGTGGTGGTAGAGTAGGGGCCTGGGGCCACACACTTAGTGTGTTGTGACATCTGTTACGACTGTATTCTAATGTTTTTTAAACTCTATAACTGCCTTAGTTTTGCAGCAGCTAATGGGGATCCATAATAAATACGAATACAAATACAAATTACTATTGTTATGCAGATTCCACATTTTCCCACATTCCCTTTTCTTATGTATGCACCTGTACATCTGATCCATGACTATGACAGTGGGAAGGCAAGAGGATTCAGCTGGCAATAGGCTTATAGATTTTAAGGTGAAAACATATGGAGCAAATGGTCTCGTATAGCCCTTTCATACCGATAGCTGTATTTTGGTTACAGGGTCTGTGAAAACGCAGGACTCATGACTAAGTCTTTAGGTGGCTTTTCATTTTCCTTTTTATTTTATTTATTTTTTACCCCTTCTCCCTTTCAGATAAAGCTGGTATAAAAAGCAGGCATGGTAAATTAGTGGAATTTCGGTCTGTGTATGAAAGGTATATCGGAGTTTATGTATGAATGAACAACAGTTAGCGCTACATTGGTGGCAGAAGGGGTGAGTAACCCCCGGATAATTGTCAAAACCCAAGAAGGTTATCACATCAACTGGCTACACATGGCGTGATACACAAACGACGTGCGCACTACACAGACGGGAAATATTGCTGGAAATTAATTGGCAGATATTGTGTTAGGTTTGGCTTTTTAAGACAATAGTGGCTAACTAGGGATGGGATAATGTCAATGCTGTGTGGATTAGATAGTGGACATAGTTTCACTTCTTTTTATGGGGAATACAAAGTGTAATATTTATTTTCTAAGCATGTCAGCCATGCGAAATGTTTAAACGGTTCAAGACTTCTGTATTTTTTCATACAGTGTGTCAATGCTTTGGTCTGTAGTAGCAAATGAAGAGTCCCATTGGCTTTGTGCCTACCAGGTTACTACATTGTTACAACCCACTCTGGCACAATCTGCATCGATAATTGCTTGCCTAATGAGATGGGAGGTGTGGCTGTTATTCAGATCATCCGATTGGGCTCCCTTCAACTGGAAGCAATCAGCATGCGATTTTAATTTGGTTGTAACTCTTTACAATAGCAGCATGTGTCACTGGTCACACACCACTCATTTACATTGCTTAAGGTGTAATTACAAAGGGCCAATGGCTATGCCTTCACAGAGGCCCATTGTTGATTTTTGTAGGTCACTTACTCACTAGGAGGTGGAATTGCAGGAGAGATATTCAAATGACGCTCCTGAAGTTTGCAGAGTGTACACCAACTTACCTGATAAAATAAAGGTACTGAAATTGATAATAGTACTAGAAATGTCATGAGTCAGGGCAGAGTTTTTCCTGGTCACTTCACATGCCAACATCATCATCACGTCATGAGTTCATGGATTTCTGTTTGTCTGTCTGCATTCCAATCTAAACAATGCTGGTGATGCCACAAACTACAAAGGACTGGCACTGAATGGAGCTGTAAGTACCCCAGATTACCAGAAGAGGACATTGGTTAGCAGAAATAGACTACCAGCGCTGAGGCTGCATAAAAATTTACTCTGTCGTCACAGAAAAGGATCACAGTGGCATGCCATTCATTTTCTAATAAAAGCTGAGTACTGGGGTATTGTCCAGACAAAGATTTTTAGTGTAGAAATATTAAGTTGTATGAAATTAAATCAGATGTGAAAAATAGGCTATGCAAAAATTTGGGCACCCTTGTCATTCTGTTGATTTGAATACCTGTAACTACTTAGCACTGATTAATTGTAACACACAATTGGTTTGGTGAGCTCATTAAGCCTTGAACTTCATAGACAAGTGCATCCAATCATGAGAAAAGGTATTTAAGGTGGCCAATTGCAAGTTGTTGTTGTCTTTGACTCTCCTCTGAAGAGTGGCAACATGGGGGCCTCAAAACAACTCTCAAATGACCTGAAAACAAAGATTGTTCAACATTATGGTTTAGGGGAAGGCTACAAAAAGCTATCGCAGAGATGTAAGCTGTCAGTGTCCACTGTGAGGAACATAGTGAGGAAATGGAAGACCACAGCCACAGTTCTTGTTAAGGCCAGAAGTGGCAGGCCAAGTAAAATAGGTGAAGGATGGTGAGAACGGTCAAAAACAGCCCACAGACCACCTCCAAAGACCTACAACATCATCTTGCTGCAGATGGTGTCACTGTGCATCGTACAACAATTCAGCGCACTTTGCACAAGGAGAAGCTGTACGGGAGAGTGATGCGGAAGAAGCCTTTTCTGCACACACGCCACAAAGGCACATTTGGACAAGCCAGCTTCATTTTGGAATAAGGTGCTGTGGACTGATGAAACAAAGATTGGGTTATTTGGTCATAACAAGGGGCGTTATTGCATGGCGGCAAAAGAACAAGAAAAACACTTGCTACCCACAGTAAAATTTGGTGGGGGTTCCATCATGCTGCAGGGCTGTGTGGCCAGTGCCGGTACTGGGAATCTTGTTAAAGTTGAGGGTTGCATGGATTCCACTCAATATCAGCAGATTCTTGGGAATAATGTTGAAGAATCAGTCACAAAGTTGAAGTTACGCCGGGGCTGGATATTTCAACAAGACTGGGGGGTGCTGAGAGGATGAAATAAAAAAAATGAGTGTAAGATTAAAGGTTTTATATAATTTATAGGAATGTTTATTGAGAAAACGACAGTAGGAACAACATCTACTCTTCAAGCAAACATGAATGAAACAAAATGCAGAGAGGAGTCTGTATGACAATCAGTATCTGGGTCATGTACCTTCCAACTATCTGGCAACTTCGATGACAACAGTGTATTGAAAACGGGAAAATATCCCAGAAAATGCCTCTCTAGTGTTCTGAAATAAACTGCTGGTCACTATGTTGTTCACCAAGGCTAGGCTAGGCTAGGCTAGGCTAAGAGGATGAGGTGATGACGTTAATAGACATGACGCTTCATGAACATAATAACCAATAGACATACAGAACATGCTGTCATAAAACCCCCATATACAGACAGTATAACCTATGGCTTCACGATACAGGGGAAATAAAAAAAATAACCTCAATGTTCACAGATTGGCACGGTAACAACACATTGGATGACATCAATAGTAGTCTGTGTATCAGTTCCTGTGAACCATGTATTAACCTGAAGAACAGCGAATGTTTGTGGAATGTAAGTTGAATATTTGCATCTATTTTCTTGATATGCAAGGCGGCCATACTACATTAGTGCCAGGATTAAATCCTAACGCGCGCTTCACATTTAAAGGTAATTTCCAATTAAGACGACATCGGCTATGTTTATTGGATCTCCACAAATGCCGTAACACTTCCCTTTAAAAGCCAGGTGTATAACGAGTAACAAGCAGTGAAATCTCAGCTTTTTTCTTTTTAGTATCCTCTCTCTGAGTCTGACTTTCATGTCTAACACGGTCCACCTCTGTCCATCTGTCTATCAGCTGACTAAACTCATTACATTTCACTGAATTTTATCAAAATATATATTTCCCTCAGAGTCCTGCGATCCATAAATGACTGATGCCAGGGGTCACAATTACATGGATCAAGGAGTGGACAGATGTTCTGCTCTTTCCTGTCCTGGGGTATGTCCCAAATGGCACCAATTCACTATGTAGTGTTGTCTCTCTAGACAGATGGCACCCTATTCACTATATAGATGGCTTGTCTCCCACAATGTTTCAATGTTCTGGCTTACGCCTCATGTCCACTCGGGGCTCATGAGTGGTGCAGCGGTCTAAGGCACTGTATCTCAGTGCTAGAGGCGTCACTACAGACACCCTGGTTCGAATCCAGGCTGTATCACTGTCACGTTCGGGTGTGTAGAGAGACCAAGGCGCAGCGTATCGATAGTTCGACATGTTTATTGAACTGAACGGACGAACTATACAAAATAACAAATGATGATAATAATAACACACGTAGCACGACACGGGACAACATACGACAATGAACCACGCCAACGGAGTGGAACACAGACATATAAGTAAGATCCCTAATTAGAGGTAATGCATAGCAGCTGCCTCTAATTAGGGATCCCACACACACACAACACCAGACAGAAATAGAAATGATAGATCTGCCAGACTCTGACCATAGAAATATAGAGAAGCAAAGCTTCTCTATGGCCAGAGCCTGACAATCACAACTGGCAGTGATTGGAATTCCCATAGAACGGCACACAATTGGCCCAGGTTTGGACGGTGTAGGCCGTCACTGTAAATAATAATTTGTTCTTAACTGACTTAGTTAAGTTAAGTAAAGGTTAAATATATTTTTTTAATAATAACAATAAACAATAAAAAATGTCCACTAGATGCATCAAAGTCTTTGCATTCCGGAAGAAATCATTCATTGTCAATGGATCAGTCCGCAACAATACGTTTGGGGTGCCGCACTAGGCTGCAGTGCAGTGCTTAACACATCTGTATGTAATAAGGCATTGCATAGAGGAACTACATCACTGCCTACGTCACTGCCTAAGTCTCTGCCTACGTCACTGCCTACGTCTCTGCCTAAGTCTCTGCCTACGTCACTGCCTACGTCTCTGCCTACGTCACTGCCTACATCACTGCCTACGTCTCTGCCTACATCACTGCCTAAGTCTCTGCCTAAGTCTCTGCCTATGTCACTGCCTACGTCACTCCCTACGTCACTGCCTAAGTCTCTGCCTACGTCACTGCCTACATTACTGCCTACGTCACTTATCAGCTTCTTGGCCACATCCCCCGGACATATTAAGTAGCTAGAAAGATGGAGTTCACATAGGTTATCTTTAGCGTGCATTTTGCAAGTGGCTAGTTTGCATCAACTACCTTCACTAAAACCACTGAAAGGTTTTGCCAGCGAACTTTGGTTTTGAATTGCGACGTCTGGCATGTCTGCCTCGTGATTTGTTGGGAGAGTTGTCTGTCAGAAGATGACCCACCCACAGATTTTTCCTTATTGAAGTTACCACTGCTGTTGCCTATGGTCATATCTACTAGACCCTAGTCACTGCTGTTACATATGGTCATATCTACCAGACCCTAGTCACTGCTGTTGCCTATGGTCATATCTACCAGACCCTAGTCACTGCTGTTACATATGGTCATATCTACCAGACCCTAGTCACTGCTGTTACATATGGTCATATCTACCAGACCCTAGTCACTGCTGTTACTTATGGTCATATCTACCAGACCCTAGTCACTGCTGTTACTTATGGTCATATCTACCAGACCCTAGTCACTGCTGTTACATATGGTCATATCTACCAGACCCTAGTCACTGCTGTTGCCTATGGTCATATCTACCAGACCCTAGTCACTGCTGTTACATATGGTCATATCTACTAGACCCTAGTCACTGCTGTTACATATGGTCATATCTACCAGACCCTAGTCACTGCTGTTGCCTATGGTCATATCTACCAGACCCTAGTCACTGCTGTTACTTATGGTCATATCTACCAGACCCTAGTCACTGCTGTTACATATGGTCATATCTACCAGACCCTAGTCACTGCTGTTACATATGGTCATATCTACCAGACCCTAGTCACTGCTGTTACTTATGGTCATATCTACCAGACCCTAGTCACTGCTGTTACTTATGGTCATATCTACCAGACCCTAGTCACTGCTGTTACATATGGTCATATCTACCAGACCCTAGTCACTGCTGTTACTTATGGTCATATCTACCAGACCCTAGTCACTGCTGTTACTTATGGTCATATCTACCAGACCCTAGTCACTGCTGTTACATATGGTCATATCTACCAGACCCTAGTCACTGCTGTTACATATGGTCATATCTACCAGACCCTAGTCACTGCTGTTACTTATGGTCATATCTACCAGACCCTAGTCACTGCTGTTGGTTGGTTTTACGAAACTAAATATATAGGGAATAGGATGGCATGGATTTGAGACTCAGTCCTTCCCACCAGCTGCTTCACGAATGTCCACATCCCCTTCTTCTTCTTTCCAAATCATCTGAGCCAGAGAGCCCCTAGACTTTGGAATGGTCTGCCGGAGGAGTGCAGGCTTGCAGATTCAGTGCCTGCTGATAAAGTGACTGCTGAAGACACATGTTCATGAAGATGATTTCAATGTAGGATTTTATTGAGGTATCTTAAGTCATTCTCCATCCTCCTGCCTTTGTTTCTTTGTTAGTACTTTATTTTATTGTATTATTTGTTACCTGTATTGAAAAGCGCTATACAAATAAAGTTATTATTATATTATTATTATGAAGCAGACAATCTAATGCTGCATTCAAATAGGCCACTCATGATGACAGGACCAAACCGGATGTCATTGTTTTCAACGAAAGCAAATTCTGCCCACAAGTTCATCTTCTTCTACCAAAACCTCTTACACCAGTGCATAGTCGAACCTGCCCCACTCTAGCTACAGGATCTTAATTTGACACAGTTTGCTACAGCAGGAAAATATCCTGCAAGCAACAGGAAATGTGAATTATGTAGATTATAATTAATATACATTTTTGTAAGGGATGATACAATTTCATAGTGGAAACTTCAGAAGCCTTTTTAAACCTCAAATACACTACATGTTCTCCTGCAACAGGGTGATCAAATTAAGATCCAAGTCAGTCCGAAGGTTAGGGGCAACCTCCCCCTTGAACCTGCTTCACAGTCCCAAATCTTTCCAAACCCTCCTACACCAGGGCATACTGGCCCCTCTCCAACGGGTCCTTGGGGTCATTGGTCCAGGACGTGGCGGCCATACTGTTGTAGGGGTCCAGCAGGATGCGGATGCAGCGCACTATCAGGAAGAGCAGGAGGAGCAGCAGGAGGCCCATGAAGCACAGGGCTGTACCCTGCTCCGAGTGGCCCACTACGGGCAGCAGCCCCGTTCCTGAGGGGCCCCTGGGGAAACTTGCTGGGGTCGGGGACAACAGTTCATAGTGTTCATAGTCCAGTAAGGAGGGCACATCACTCATCTTGGAGTTGGAGTGTCAGAAATGTGACTTACTCTGAAAAAGGTCCTTTGCTGTTGAGGTTCTATTGTTTTGTTTTCAATTGAAGGCTATGCTCATCATCTAAAATGTACCTTTGTGCGGAGTGGATGAGGGGATTTGGGGGTCAATTCAGTTCACCCATTGGCCGATTGGGCAACAACAGTGATAGAAGCCCAACAGGGATGACATGATGATAAGCAGTTATATAGCTTCATGAACACTTCAGTAAACCAATAACAGACAAGTTGGAACAGGCTCACTGGGGCTTAATTAGTTAAGGGACTCGTCGTGTTCTGTCCACGTGGGATGGTACAGCCAAGGGACGCAGCGCTGCACAGTACACACAAGCTGAGTGAGACAGTTGTACCAAAGTCCTCCATGCGTGCCACTGACTCCTACACTGGCAGCTGTAGACTCTCTAACCTGTCATATCTACTCCTTTAAGCAATGGTCCAACTATGCCCAGGGCCTTGTGAATGAGAAACAGGAGGCAGGGCGAGGGGGATACATACAACTGATTGGTTGAGAAACACAAGGCGGGGTAAGGGGAATACATCTAACTGATTGGTTGAAGAGGGATTGTGGATCAATGACCTAGTATATAGTGCTTGTATATTTAAAGGTTCACAGCTTAATAAGCTTCAAGTCAGGGTGAGTGGAGCGAGAGATTTTCATAAGATTGGCTGTGTGGCCCAATATGACAAGAGAGAGTCTTATCCCCATAGTAATAATAACACTGTAACACACTCATAAAGTCTATTGAGTACTGTCACAGGAAATGTCTGTATTGTATTGCTATGAATCCTTATCCTTGGGTCTGTAGTTAAAACGTCTGGTTGGTTATTGCCAGAAATATGATTGAAGAGTAATTGACAGGTCTGATTGACATGTCTGTCTGATTGACAGGTCTGATTGACAGGTCAGCTCAGTCAGGGATGGAGTAGTCAGAGGCATCTCTTCACTGTTGGGCTGAATAATTGTTAGTCTCTGTTGGGGATGCTATAGTCATTCATCATTCGCTTCAATGAGGCTGTGTCTCCATTTGGGACTCTTCAGTAGACAACCTGAAAGAAAAAGCAACCAAGTCAAACAAAACACTACAGTCACTAAGTGCACAGCATGAAGTGACCAATGAAACTTGAGGAACTCTGTTTATTCTACTGTATATGAATCTTTAAAATATATAAAGGCACTTTATTTAAAGTAATGTTCAGACTTCAGATAACCCAAACAAATGTCCGCAGGTCCGACACTTCTGTGTATTTCATCTCGGAAAATGAACTCAAACATTTGTCTCAAACACTTCAGACTGACTAAGAAAGTCAATAACACATAGGACTAAACACTGATCCCAGGGAAATCCTTGTGATTCCAAGAACTCTGTCTTGTTCAGAAAAGCCAATACATTTTAATGGGTGATGAGAGCCTAGCAGAAGCAGCTCACTCTGCAATTTTGCCAGGTCTATTCCAGGAAGATTCTCCTCCTCTGCGGCTCCTCACAAAGACAAGTTAATAGACCTGCATGGGCTCAGGACAGGTTGAAGGGCTAGCTTTAATGGAGATTGGACAAAATATGGAGATGATAAACCCTGGTCCTGCCATTTATCAAATAGCTCCAGCTGATTTATATATATGAAAAATGTTTAACCTTTATTTAACTAGGCAAGTCAGTTAAGAACAAATTCTTATTTACAATGACGGTTGGACAGTTGAGGAAACCAAAATAAAACCTTTGTTCAAAGTTGAGTGCTGAAATTCAAAATGTCAGGCTCCATGGTGAATGACTGCAGGGCAAAGAAGGAGTGATAGAAAATATAGTAATGTGCCGGGGGAAGTTCCAGACCGAAAAGTAAGGAAAATATGTAAGTAAATACTCATGCAAAGATTTTTTCAAGGGTAGGGGTTTGAGGAAAACAGAACAGAACCATGAATGTTTGGAATAACCACATTAAAATTATCGTCTTGAAAGCAAACAAAGCAAACAAATACAGCTTCAGGAATAGAAACAGCAACACACACATTTCATGGTTAATCGATCCACTTCAGAGTCCTCTACTGGTTCCTAAGCATCAGATCAATCATTTGGGTGGTTGTCCAGATGTGCACTTGGACACACCAAGACTCTTAAGAAGCATCACAGAGCCATGGTCATGAATACAGATGACAGTAGGCTACATATCCACTGAGCTGATCCAGGGACGGACTGAGACCAGAAATCGGCCCTGGCATTTCTAACACACCCATTTTTTCCCTCTGAGGCCCCCATTATTAGCCATATAATGATCATTTTACAAAAAAAAAAAAAAAAGTTAGACAGGCCCACTGGGCTGAAAATGGACCAGCCCATCTGGCATTTGCCCAATTGTACGCAGCCCTAAAATACTTCAAATGTCAGTGGCCTTGGCATAGGCTTTACATTTTCTCAAATTTAAATTCCATATGCAGTGGCACCTATATGTTGAATAAATAATGTTTTTTATTAAGACGTGTCTGAACCAAAATGTTTATATTGTATGGTATAAGGTGTAGTTTACAGAATTCTGACCTAAATTAAATAGTAGCCCCAAAACACTTCGACATTTACAACTTGAAAAAAGTGTTTTCAGCCATAGACACCCGTTATTGAGTTATTTGCATGCAAATCGAATCAAAGTATTCAATTCAATTTATTCCCTATATCGTCAGCTTCTGTATTTCATTAAACTTGTGGACAAAGTTTCTCAGAACACGGAATAACTGACGACAATTGAACTGTTGAATTGATTGACTTACTTCGGTTTCGTGGAGTCTCTTGGTCGCGGATGACGCACAAGTCTTCTGGTCCACTTGACTAGAATCCCTTGTGAAGTCGTGTATTCAGCACCACGATCAACGCTCCTTTTATTACCGCGCTTGCTCGCTGTGTGCTATATGCTCGCGCGCAGTCTATCCAAGGGCCAGCCTCTCCAACCTTTCAACCCCCACCACACTGATTCCCTCCCATCTCATCCACCTCCTCAACCGTTCGTACATACAGTTGAAGTCGGAAGACTACATACACCCCAGCCAAATACATTTAAACTCAGTTTCACAATTCCTGACATTTAATCCTAGTAAAAATGCCCTGTCTTAGGTCAGTTAGGATCACCACTGTATTTTAAGAATGTGAAATGTCAGAATAATAAGAGAGAATTATTTATTTAAGCTTTTATTTCTTTCATCACATTCCCAGTGGGTCAGAAGTTTACATACACTCAATTAGTATTTGGTAGCATTGCCTTTAAATTGTTTAACTTGGGTCAAACATTTTGGGTAGCCTTCCACAAGCTTCCCACAGTAAGTTGGGTGAATTTTGGCCCATTCCTCCTGACAGAACTGGTGTAACTGAGTCAGGTTTGTAGGTCTCCTACACCCCCACAACATGATGCTGCCACCCCCGTGCTTCACGGTTGGGATGGTGTTCTTCGGCTTGCAAGCCTCCCCCTTTTTTCTCCAAACATAACGATGGTCATTATGGCCAAACAGTTCTATTTTTGTTTCATCAGACCAGAGGACATTTCTCCAAAAAGTATGAACTTTGACCCCATGTGCAGTTGCAAACCGTAGTCTGGCTTTTTTATGGCGGTTTTGGATCAGTGGCTTCTTCCTTGCTGAGCGGCCTTTCAGGTTATGTTGATATAGGACTCATTTTACTGTGTATATAGATACTTTCGTACCTGTTTCCTCCAGCATCTTCACAAGGTCCTTTGCTGTTGTTCTGGGATTGATTTGCACTTTTCGCACCAAAGTACGTTCATCTCTAGCAGACAGAACGCGTCTCCTTTCTGAGCGGTATGACGGCTGCATGGTCCCATGGTGTTTATACTTGCATACTATTGTTTGTACAGATGAACGTGGTACCTTCAGGAATTTGGAAATTTCTCCCAAGGATGATCCAGACTTGTGGAGGTCTACATTTTGTTTTCTGAGGTCTTGGCTGATTTCTTTTGATTTCCCCATGATTTCGAGCAAAGAGGCACTGAGTTTGAAAGGTAGACCTTGAAGTACATCCACAGGTACACCTCCAATTGACTCAAATTATGTCAATTAACCTATCAGAAGCTTCTAAAGCCATGACATCATTTTATTGAATTTTCCAAGCTGTTTAAAGGCACAGTCAACTTAGTGTATGTAAACTTCTGACCCACTGGAATTGTGATATAGTGAATTATAAGTGAAATAATCTGTCTGTAAACAATTGTTGGAAGAATAACTTGTGTCATGCACAAAGTAGATGTCCTAACCGACATGCCAAAACTATAATTTGTTAACATTAAATCTGTGGAGTGGTTGAAAAATGAGTTTTAATTACTTCAACCTAAGTGTATGTAAACTTCCGACTTCAACTGTAGGTACATCAGTGAAGGTAAGCTCTTATGTACAGGTGCGCTTCATTTAATTTGACCCTGATTCTCACAGCAACAGGAAATGTGAATTATTATGTGGATTATAATTAGTGGACATTTTTGTAGGGGTTGAGATCTTTGTTCGTTTGATTGCATAAAGTGCCTTGGGCTAAACGGCCATTACGTTAATTATGTAACATGAGTGACCAGGCCTTTGAGTGACTCTCAACGGCCTGCAGGGCCCCTTTCGCACCAATGCTCTGCTAGTATAGCCTACCACACAAGAATAATGTTAACTTACAATTCAGGAAGCACTTACATAAGCTCTTTACTTGAAATGTAGCAAAATGAATGATGCCAAAGCCCCATGACTTTAAAGATCTAAAAACATTCAAAAGCTCAACTGACCTATTTTGTGTATAGGCTAGACCAAAAATGTCCCTTATTGTTCCCTCTCCTTTCAAACTTCTATTAAGCCTATTTGATATCTGAGGGACAACTTGGTTGATACATGTATGACCTAATTGAAGAACCCCTAATTGGAAGAAAGATGTTACAGCACAAGGATCTCAGGGTGCTCTCCCTTCCAATTAATGAATGAATCTTCAATTAAAATAATTACTACATAACAATTCAAAACACTGTGGGTCCTTAAAAGTCCTGTCTCAGAGCTCTATGGGGTCTCCCTATAGGCTTAATTGGTTAATTTCAGACAGTTTATTGATGGGAGATAATCTCACGCCAAGCAGCTCCTCCGGGTATTCCACCATGGAGGGTAATAATTGATAGGAAACCTGCAGCTTCCAGAAAGGTTATTTAATCTGCATCAATATCAGTATTATTGTGATTATGGATGGTATGCTGCGAGGAAGAACTTGAGCTTGGAGAGGGTCTGTTCTCACCTGTTACCCTGTCCTACACCAGCATTGACTTACTGTAGATTCAACACTAGGCTTTGCTCTGACCATATCAAATAAAGGTTGTGTTCCCCTGACGTTGCATGTATCAACCAATGGTTGCATGCCACGTCAACGACTGTGTCATCAACTGACAGATTTCTATAGTATAATGATGTGGTTAGCTGCTAAGTAAAATGCCTATCCAGGCGTTTTAAGATCTGGCCTGCGTCAGCAACATCTGAGCTGAGGAATGCGACCAAAAGCTCTGAGGGATGGCAGTCAGGACAATGGACAGCACCTAACCATTGAAGAAAGTAGACAACGCCCACCCAATCAGGACCATGTACAGCACCCAAGCCATCGGGACAATGGGCAGAACCTAACCATAACTCATCAGGACTATGGACAGCACCCAATACATTGAGACAATGGACAAAAACCTAACCATAACCAATCAGGACCATGAACAGCACCCAATACAATGAGACAATGGACAAAAACCTAACCATAACCAATCAGGACCATGAACAGCACCCAATACATTGAGACAATGGACAAAAACCTAACCATAACCAATCAGGACCATGAACAGCACCCAATAAATTGAGACAATGGACAAAGACCTAACCATAGACTTCAGGAGAACCTAACCATAGAACCAGGAGAACCATAGACTTCAGGAGACTTCAGGAGAACCAAGGCCAAACCGACTACAGTCCCTATACAGGGGATGGATGTGGAAATGGTTGGTTCATACAAGTTCCTGGGAGTCCATATGGACAGCAGGCTGGAATGGGCTGGTAACACCAGGGCCCTGTACAAAAAGGGCCAGAGCCAACTCTACTTTCTGAGGAGGCTCAGGTCCTTCAACGTGTGCTGTAAACTACTGCATACCTTCTACCAGTCTTTTTTGCAGTGGTGTGCTGGGGCACCAACATAAAGGCTGGTGATGCTTCTCGGGTAAATAAGCTGATCAGGAAGGCTAGCTCTGTTCTGGGGTTTAGTCTTGACACTCTAGAGGAGGTGGCGGAGAGACGGATCCTGGCCAAACTGCTGGCCATCATGGACAACGTCACCCACCCTCTGCATGCCATGGTTATGATGCAGAGGAGCACCTTCAGTCACAGACTGATCCCACCACGGTGTGCCAGAGAGCGCTACAGGAGGTCCTTCCTGCCGGCGGCTATTAGACTATTTAATGCCTCACCGGGGTGCCGTGCCGTCGGCAACATAGACCTGGAACTGTTGGGGTGTTAGGACCTAGTTTAACAATTAGGCATCCATCCGTGAGTAACTCTGGTCTGTAATCACTCAGGACTTATTCATTCAGCACTCATTCATTCAGGTCTGTATATACATACGCATGTACAGTTGTTATATCATATCACGTGCAATATTGTAAGTCATTCTTGGACTGAACTTACGTAGTCATTCACTCAGGAATGCATATTAGTATCCTGTCAGTTGCATGTATATCGAATGTGCAATACATGCATTTATCTGTAATTAAACCCTGTACTAAGGACTGTATTTTAAGGGAATTATTTTTATTATTACCCTAAATTATATCATACACACATTTAGCTATTTAAGTAACTCTTCCTGTCATTTACCTGTAAAGTTAATGTAACCATGCAAATATTCATTTACCTGTACATTTAACTGTGCATTTACCTGTACAATTAATTTAACCATGTAAAATATTACCTGTTAATTTAACCAGAATGTATATTAAGTAAACTATTATTACCCTCACTTATATCATACGCACATTTAAGTATTTCTCTGCCATCGACCTTTATAGTATAGTTAACCATGCAAATACTCCTTATTTATCTATATCAACTTGCAATATTTTAAAAAAATTCTCACCTAACACTCTGTAACTGTCACGAATGTGTGTGGGGAGAGACCAAGACGCAGCGCAGGGATCGTAGTTCGACATTTCTAATTTTATTAAAACTATGTATTAAACAAAACGACGAACTAAAATGACACAAAACAAACAGACTAACGAACGTCACGTTCACAACAACACACCAAATGAACGGACGTAAAAAGCACACTTACTTCACCGTGACTGCGCCATACATCGATAACAACCCACACCAGAGTGAAGGACAGACTCAACATATATGGGATCCCTAATTAGAGACAAAGGGTAGCAGCTGCCTCTAATTAGAGATCCACCCAAAACCCACAAAGAAACAGAAAAGAACGACACTGTCAGACTCTGACCATAGCTACATAGAGAAGCCTATTGCTTCTCTATGGCCAGAGCCTGACAGTAACAATGTATAGTGTACATATTCATCCATACTATGCAATGCCTTTTTATAGCTTTTTGCACTCCAGACTTCTTGTATTTTTATATTTTTTCATACTGCCGCACTATGTGTCATGTATTGTGTATCTGTCTTTTGTGTATTTCGTTCTGGCATTTTACACCTGCCCTGTGTTTTTTCGTAGCTGCTTGACAAATCAATAAAGTACCTATCTATCTATCTATCTATCTATCTCATGAACAGCAGCTAAATAGTGAGAGAACCATGGACAGCACTTGCCAAAAAGAAAAACATCCCCATTCATTCCATCTGTTCTCCCTATGGCCTATAACGAATGACATGTCCTACTGCAAAGCACAGAATGTACCCAGTAGTGCGTCACTACTAATAGTGAAGTCATTCTCTAGTAGCGGGTGAAAACCAACATTTAGCTGCATCTACTTTGTATCGCCTGCATGTTTGCCTGTGTGTGCGTGCGTGCGTCCTCAGGCTCCGGAGAGGGCTCAGTATAAGAAAAGAGGAGAATGGCGGATGGAGGAATAGAACTGATGGCCTGAGCCATTCATCACAGGAGAAAACAGTCAAATGAATCTAAAGGCATGTTTAATTTAAAACCTTATCAGCCTCAATGGCCAAATCCATAGTTTTATTCATCAGCCTCAACAGCCAAATTCATAGCTTTATTTATCAGCCTCAATGGCCAAACCATAGCTTTATTTATCAGCCTATACCACCAAATCCATAGCTTTATTTATCAGACTATACCACCAAATCCATAGCTTTATTTATCAGCCTCACTGGCCAAATCCATAGCTTTATTTATCAGCCTATACCACCAAATCCATAGCTTTATTCATCAGCCTTACTGGCCAAATCCATAGCTTTATTTATCAGCCTATACCACCAAATCCATAGCTTTATTTATCAGCCTCACTGGCCAAATCCATAGCTTTATTTATCAGCCTATACCACCAAATCCATAGCTTTATTTATCAGCCTCACTGGCCAAATCCATAGCTTTATGTATCAGCCTATACTGCCATTACATTGATTTCTCAGCCTCAACGGCCAAATCCATAAACATCTATCAAAGCGTGTAAGTTAACCAGATGAAAAACAAAGACAATGGGCTGGATGTGCTTAGACACATAATATGTGTGATCCATTACAATGATATACTATTATTACATCACTAAAGACTGAACTTGGTGAATGACGGCCAATGAAAAGCGTGGCCAAAGCTTCAGTATAATACAGCATTCTTTACTAATGGCAGAAGTAACAAACCTTGACATAAAACATTGTTAAAAACGAAAAGAAAAGTGATACAATACATAAACATTTCCTTTTGTCGACTCAAATGAAGTGGATGTATGTAAACAAAAGTGATACTCTCGCAGGGTTGAATCCTAATACGTGTGTATCTCAATTTGTCACAAATCTCCCATCAACATAAATTAATGTTTGCATGAGCCAGAGTTGATCATGAGTGTCTCAAGTAAGGATTCAACCCAGAGTGGAATCGGGTGATTTTACACTAAAAAACCCTCTTCTTAGATATACTGTACAGTATGAGGTTTCTGCTAATACAAGGGCTGATCACTTCAACTTCCTGTGAGTTGAGTGCCCCAACCCCTGTTCCAGGATCAGATATATGTATACCCCCTAAAGGTTATGTATTGGATTGGGCATAGGGACTTAATGATTACATATATGACTGGGCGTAGGGAAATCTGATTCTAGGCCTTCAAATGGACCTCATCTGTCAACAACTAAACCTGAAAAAACAGGTTAATCTATAGTTAGAAGCATAATCTATATTCAGTTAGAAATGGACCTTCTTTCAACACATTCATGGTCCAACTAAGATCATCTAGGGCCAGAAGTTGTTCCTTAAAAATATATATCCTTTAATCTAGACGGTATATTTAACCATACTGTATACAATGTGGTCATTGTTTTGTAGAATAGTCCATCTCAGAGCATTTAATGTACACGTTATCTATATAGACAGCTGAAATATGATTGTCCATTTCAACATACTTTCTTCATGCTAGAACCAACCAACTCTTCACATCACAATGGTCCTTGTTCTGTAACGTTAGCGCAATGAATGAAACACTGAAATCAGTTAGCTATAACCGACCACAAGCAGCATTTCAGAAATATCCATTTGAGTTAGAATTATGGATAACTAAAATAATCCTTTCAATTACCAGTATTCCAGTTTCCTGATGTGAAAACCTTGTAATACAGTCAGACAAAACTTATGTAATAATTTTTTTTTGTCAAAAACAGCCATAAAACGTAGGAATGTACCTGTTGCAGGCAATCATCTTTTGTACAGTACCCTATATGTAAATGTGGAGGGACTGAGAACATAAGTGCAAAAGGTGAAATGGCAATTATTCAGCTGAAGTAGAATGGCCTTATGACAAGCCTGACCGTGGTCCCACCTTAGCATGCTAAGATGCAGTGTTTTACATATTTTAAATTAATACGCTAGGTTTCTTCTTGTTGAAGACACATGACAGGATGGATCTTTAAACATAGATAGACATCTTATTTATCTCAACAATAGTTTTTGCCTTTCTGTAAAAGGCATAAATATTACTATTCAAAGGATCCCTCCAAAACAGGCAACCAGCATGAAAGAGCATGTGGACTCTTCCATTTTGAGAGAGAGAGAGAGAGAGAGGAGAGGAGAGGAGAGAGGGGAGAGAGAGAGAGAGTCACTTGGTGAAAAGAAACTGTCCTTTTCCGTTGAAACCTCCTCCTCCTCTGTCCGTAAGACACAGTGTTCTGTTCCCTGGACCACACTCACACCAGATCCCATCTGCACCCTAAGGACTAACCATACACTCACACACTCCAGTGTGCGTCTGTAGAGTGGCACTCCGCCACGTCCTGTCGTGTCCTCCTGACGGGGCTGTGTGATGTTGAGGTGTATACTGGGTTGTGTGTGTATGTATCCTGGACGTGTGTGTGTCCTGGGAGTGTGTGTGTGTGTGTGTGTGTATGCGTGTGCGTTTATGCATGTGTGTGTCCTGGGAGTGTGTGTATGTATGTGTGTGTGTGTATGTATGTGTCCTGGGAGTGTGTGTATGTATGCGTGTGTGTGTATGTAGGTATGTATGTGTCCTAGGAGTGTGTGTATGTATGTGTGTGCGTTTATGTATGTATGTGTCCTGGGAGTGTGTGTATGTGTATGTCCTGGGAGTGTCCCTCTGTCTCCTCTCCTTCCCTGTTCTCTCAGAGAGCCTGCTCGGTGCTGGAGGCAGAGATGTCCAGTAGTCTCCAGGCTGCGTTGGGGTTGAGCTCCTCCTGGTCCCGACACAGAGCCCACACGTACATCATCCTCAACACCTTCTCCTGGGGGGGAGAAAACAGGATCAGCAGAGAGAAGGAAAGGTTGGGGCAACAAGAGATGTCACCAGTAGGAGACAGGAAGATGAGACAAGAAGACAGGGCAACGGTTAGAAGAATGGGAAAAAAGATTTCAAGGTTAAGGTAAGGGAAGCAGGAACGGGCTAGAAGGAACAGGACTACAAAGAGGGAAATAGGACAAAATATACAATCTGTATAAAAACCTGTTGGATTTGAATTTTGAATCCTGCTCAATTTAATTAGATCTACAAGGCCAGTTTTTGTATTTAGAGATTCTGGTAAACGCTGATGTTCCCTTTCATGTGTCCTACCAATTTATTGGATTATTCCCCATGGCAACCAATTGATAAAAAATGTATTAAAGGTTATTTCTGTTGGCTTTTGTGGAGACCAGGGATACCTGTGTGTTTCTGACCAAATGTAAGTCAGAACAAATACTTATTTAAATGTTATACGTTTCATATTGTTATATGTAAACACAAGTAATGTGTATGTAGAGGGGTAACTTTCTTCACCAGTTTTTAAACCATGTTGTAATATTATGTGATTAGCCTACCAGTTGTTTATGGAGACTGCTGACATTACTGTTTAATGTAATACTGTTCATGGGATTTAAATTGTAGTTTTTCTTTATTTAGTTTCCCTTCTGTGTCCGACATCATTCTTTGACCAGAGGGCAGTCCGATATCTGTCTCCTCCCAGAGGCCTATCCACACATTAGAGAGTATCAGACTCCATATTACCATCGAAGGCTGGAGAGATCCACAGGTTTAGGAGCAAAGTGACCCAGACAAAACCTGCCAGCACAGAGAGAAAGATGGATAGAATAGATATCACAGAGGTTGTAACCATCTAGAAGGTAACTCACTGGATCTCCTTCCACCAGGTCTCCTTTGGGACTACGAATCACCATAACCACCTGGGCCTGGAAGGTGATGATCAACACAGGGCCTTGATCCATGATCTTCCCCATCGCCAACTGAGTGAGTGTGAGAGAGAGAAGGAAGGAATGGCAGAGAGGAAGCAGGGGAAGGAAATTAAGTTAAACCTGAAATAATGACAATCAGCTGGCTACAAAAACGTTGGTGACCGACTTGTACATGTAGCTCAAGTAGAGTAATGACATGTCCTGGTTGGGCCTGACAGACACAGTCATGTGCTGGTTGGGCCTGACAGACACAGTCATGTCCTGGTTGGGCCTGACAGACACAGTCATGTCCTGGTTGGGCCTGACAGACACAGTCATGTACTTACATCTATGTTGTCTATATCTAGGACCTTGGACTGGAACATTAGTCCCAGGGCCCTGGCCTGCTGGATAGGGTGGGCCAGCTGACTGTATGTCTGAGGATGGAAAGACGAGGGTCAAAACTCATTCATGAGACATCAACCCCACACAAACAAGTAAAAGGAAGAACGCTATTTGAAAGTATTTTTCACCCTTATAGTGATAAGAAAATCGAATAAAAACAACATTTCTGAGAAACGAAAGCATGCCAAGTAAACGCTTTTGTACAGACACTACTTGTTAAAGACATCAGTAAATGTGGAAATTAGGAAGAGTGTGGTCTGTATAAAACTACTTACAGCTTCATAACACCAGTCCTTCAGCACCTCCAGCTCCCCACGGATCATAGCCTGCACAACAGAGCCACATAGGTGCATTCATAAACATGAACTACTGCATGCTGGATATCTATAAAGTTCTCGTATAACAAAGGTAACCAACATCTATTCAATTCCAGTGATCTATGGATTACACTTCTGATGTGCATTTCAAAATCTCTAAGTGCTCATGACTTACAACTGAAAATAGCAAAACATTGGTCAAAAAAGTGCTTGAAAGTGTTAAAAAGTGTTTGTCCCCTTACCTCTAGGATGTTGGGGATGATGTCCTTCTCACACTGTTTGAGAAAGGAGTCCTTGTCAAAGCTGGGGTCTGCCTTTAAGATCTCGGTCAGCACCTGAGACATCTCAGTCTTCGAGAAGAGACCCCCTGCCAAACAAATAACAAGGATTTGATGTAAAAATTGCAGAATCCTATGTAGTCCAACCATCAATCAGAACTTCTGAAGTAAAAGAGGGTAGTCACTTTATTGACACTATGACAGAGAAACTATTGACACAACAGACAATATGACAGAGAAACTATTGCACACACCCAGTGATCCCCACAGAATGATAGAATGATTCAACTGGGACATACAGTACCAGTCCAAAGTTTGGACACACCTACTCATTCAGAGTAGATTTTTCTTTATTTTACTAATTTCTACATAATTTCTAGAATAATAGTGAAGACATCAAAACTATGAAATAACACATATGGAATCATGTAGTAACCAAAAAAGTTTTTGATTCTTGCCAAGAGTGTGCAAAGCTGTCATCAAGGCAAAGGGTGGCTACTTTGAAGTATCTAAAATATTTTGATTTGTTTAACACTTTATTGGTTACTACATGATTCCAAATGTGGTATTTCATAGTTGATGTCTTCACTATTATTCTACAATGTAGAAAATAGTAAAAATAAAGAAAAACCCTGGAATGAGTATGTGTGTCCAAACTTTTGACTGGTACTGTAATTTACAAGAGATTGTTTACCTAGTAGATCGGTGACTCTGTCGGTCACGGCCCGAGATGCTCTGACAAGGGCGTTGTCACTCTCGTCATACTTCATTTTCATCTCAAAGAACCCTGAGGAGTGAGGAGAGGTAACATAAGAAACGCTGAACTGAAAATATACAAAAGACTTCCAAGACTCTGGGAACCTCCACAGAAAATCAAATAAGTTACAATTCAAGAGAAAGTGTTTCTTGATCAGGAAAAATCCCATCTCTGATAGACTTGACAGTACAATTCTGAAGACTCTGCCTACACTTTGTCCATGTAATGAAGATAGTGCCACCTGTTGACTGGCCAGTGAAGTGCACGCAACCATGAATGTGACCTATGATTACATCACTTTCATGTTATCATATCTGATGAAATACAGTAACAACATTCTCTTACTGTTGAAAACCATATTGTTGTCCTTGAAGTCCTTCCACTGTGCGTACCACTTAGAATCCTTGTGCAGAACAACACCCATGTCCTCCCTGTAAATCAAAATAGACAATTTATTTATCAATGGGATGTATTTCCTAATAGTTTCAAGCATGGCTGAATGGATGGACACCCATAGCATTGTCAGTGAATGGGAAAACGTATCTGTTAACCATGTCATGGATATGAACAAGTGAAAGGGGACATACTCATTGGCCTCAAAGACACGGTTGTCGCTCTCCCCTCCCTTGGAGGAGAATTCACTCCTCTTCCTGAGTTGAGAAGGAGCCCTATAGGTACCATCGTCTATCACATCAATCTCTCTCTTCACTGACTCCACCCCCTGTACACACACAGGGAGGGGGAAAAGGAGAGCAGTACATCAGTAAAATTATTCTATAGAATTCATGACGTTTGACATATTTTCAGCTTCCAGTTAATGCTTCAATGTTTCTTAAAAGTCCTTCAACAGCTGATATTTACCCCGAAACAACTGGTTACAACTGCTACATTCTTGTGCTTATTTAAAATCATTCAACACAATTAATGATACGTAGTAATCATGTAACTAAGCCCATTTTTAAGCAGGAACTGGGTAAATAGCAGACCAAAGAATAAAACTTAACCAATTTTCTTCAATGGAGAGGTGCGTTACTTATTTTAAAATGGCATACTCTGACCTGAGAGATTGCCCTGAAGGCGCTGGTCGCTCCCAGCTTCTCTCCTCCCTTGGACACAGTCTCAGCAGAGTGCCTGGCTGTCTTGGCTGCCTCCTCCACCCCCTCCCTGATCTTCTTCCCCAGGTCTGTACGGGTCACCTCCTCAAGGCCCTGGACAGACAGACATGGACCACAGCAAGTTATAATGACTTTCCTTCAGGCAGAGTGGCAGCAAGCTACTATAATTAACAGTTCCACATTAATGGCATCTTTGGGTTAGCACTGATATGGAAGTGAAGTTTAACTCATAAGCTGTCCAATACTTCAGCTGAAATAAACATTTAATAAGAGAAATATAAAAACAGATTTATACCATTGATGAGTTAAAAGGAGGGTGTGAGGGTTTCCTTTGTTCTATTAACCATGTTCAAGAGTGCTACAATGACTCACCTCCTTCACAGTCTCTGACAGAGTCCCCAGGGTCTTCTTGAACACCTCAGAGGTCTTCACTGTTTCTGATTCAATTGTTTTCTGGCAGAAAGAAACAGTTGACATTGATGAGATCTCACAGTCAAGCATCGCGTGTGCATGACATCACAAGTGTTTGTTTGAAACACAGATGACAAGTCAATTTGTCACCAACCTGGACAGCATGTGCAGGCTTTTGTTCCAGCACAGCACTGACAATTCAACTTTTCATCAAGACCTTCACTAGTTGAAGGTTAGTACTGGGCTGAAACAAGTCTGCACAACCAAGGTTAGTGACCATGGGCTTAAAGGGACATTACACTCCACAATCAAAATTGAGCTTACAAATTTCCTCCGGGCCTGTTGCAGGGCATCAGACTCCTCCAACCTCTTGGCCTCCTCTCTAAACCTCTTGATGTTCTCCTTCATCTCATTGTCCTTCCCAAACTCCTGCCTCAGGTTCTCCACAAACTCCCCGAAGAAGCCTTTACGACTAGGTCGTTCTGATGCATACCGCACCTGAGAGAAAGAGGGCACTTAAAATTTAAGTGAATTACATAATATTAACAGTTTGTATATTGGCTAGTTAGCTACCGCCAGATCCATCACTATTTGAAGGTCAACGATGATAACGCCTTGGTCTCTCGCTACCTGAACAGGGACAGCCGGAGACCAACATATCCTATAGGCATCTCCTCTATTGAATGAGGAGACGACAGCACGGGATGGCAGGAGCAGAAGACGTCTTCCGACCAGCTGAAGAGAATTAAAACATACGCTATAACCAAACATTCACATTGAAGCTAGTACAAGACATCTCTAACGTTACCCGTTCTATCGAACGTTATGGTGACAAAATGTTTGATATTTGTAATGACATTCAAAACAGACGCCAGCAGAGCCGAATATGGATCTCATTTTTATTATTTAACCTTTATTTAACTAGGCAAGTCAGTTAAGGTCAAATTCTATTAGCAAAAATGAGTTATTATTTCGGACAAGCAGACCTAGATGAATTGAGCAACTATGTAAAATATTGAAATAATAGGCTATGAAGAATGCCTGACATGTTTAGCTAGCTAGAATGTTCATGAACACCGACCGAGGATTGTGTGTGTGTGTGTGTGGGCCATAACTGTGATGACAGTTATGGCCCACTTCATAAACTGTCATCACAGGATAAAGTGTAACGTTATTCAAGAAATATCGTTGAATGTTAAATACTGAGCTGTAAAACAAATCAGTCAATATCTATCGATTGCCAGTGCAAGCAGAAATATGAAAACAAATCTCACCTCATAGCACCGACACACGGAGGCTGCCATCTTGATCTTGAATGCATGGAGCGTTGGGCAATGAATGGAGGAACGCATAACGCCCCGCCCCACAGACTGTCGACTAATCGCGTTCAGCTTGTCACGCTGCGTCACGCGGTTGCTAAGCTAATCGTCACGAATTCCTTCTCATAGTCAGGGTATGAGTCGGGAAACGTGCCTATTTTCCCGATTCAAAAGCTATACAATATCACAGGTAGCAAGTTAATTATTGCACATCTTGGAAAATATTTGTAACGTTGTACTTCTTGTTGACGAAATGCATGCTAATGTTGGGTTTTTGAGCTAGCGCCCATTCACTCCTTGAAGGAGCATGGGCAACGTACACAATGGGCGTCAATACGAATCCAATGGAGTTTCCCATCTCCTTAAAAGTATCTCTGATGGACCACATGCAACTCCGCTGCAGCTGACCTTCTGACGGACCCAATGGGTGGAGACTAATTTGAGGAGATGGGTGTGTGTCTATCTGCAGTCAAGGGCATTCCCCAGCATCAGTACAGAGACATATTCCTGTATGTAAATCCGAGACTCTCCATTTAGTATGATATGTTACGTTTTGTATGTTATGTATTAATTTGTGGATGTCCATCATCCATTTCGTATGATCTGTTACGAATTACAATTCGCATGATATGTTACGAATTGCAGTTTGTACAATATGTTATGAATTTGCCAAATATTGAATGTTACAAATTTGTCAAATGTATGATATGTTACGAATTCCAATTTGTTATGGCTAACGTTAGCTAGCTTTAGGGGTTAGGGGAAGGTTTAGCTAACATGCTAAGTATTTATAAAGTAGCTAAAAATGAGTAAGTAGTTGCAAAATGCTAAAGGTGTCCGTGATGAGATTCGAACGCTCAACCTTTGAGTTGCTAGAACGGTTATATCCGCAGGAGGACAGGTTTAGGGTCATTAGGGCTGCAGGTGGCCTGGAGGGTAGGAGCGTTGGGTCAGAAACCAAAAGGTTGTTGGATCGAATCCCAGAGCTGACAAGGTAAAATTCTGTTGTTCTGCCCCTGAACAAGGCAGTGCCGTGGATGTCAATTAAGGCAGCCACTGCACCTCTCTGATTCAGAGGGGTTGGGTTAACTGCAAAGACACATTTCAGTTGTACAACTGGCTAGTATTCCCCTTTAAATATTGTGTGGTTGGCGGGCGGGTTGAATTAAGAGAAACAATACCTTAAAAAATCCATAAATGTATAGTTCTTGTGCAATTTATTGAGGTTTTCTTTCATTATTTTATGATCTGGTATTAGTGCATAAGCCTAAACTTTATGGCTTAACTGTATGTGTCCCAAATAGCCTTCACACCAAATCACCAAATAATGCTTTTGGGAACTGGAAGAAAGCCAAATAATGCTTTTGGGAAAGGACAGAAAAAGTTAATGTCAATCCACGGAGGCAAAAAGGACATTGTCAAAGTTTAATTCTATAAGACAAAAGCTGCAAAAGGAGAGTTGAAAATAAAGAGGAGGGAGGGCCAGAAAAGTAAAGTTGGGAAAATATTTGGTGAAGTGGTAAAAGTCCTTAATAATAACTCCTGCAGAATCAAGCATTTCTTGCAGTAAAATGATACACCAAATGTAGGCAAAAGTTGGACTTGGGAACAGGAGTGGAGAAATATGATGTATTTATTTCTGCATCTTGAGAGAATACAATGCTCAGTTAAATACAATCTGTAAAGGTGCTGTCTTCATCATAATAGCATCAGAAGAGCTATTTCAACCACAAAATATGCAGCTAATCCGAACTGAAATCTTTTCAGAAACACATTGCATTGTTTTCATAGCTTTCTTTTTCCTTACAGCCGGTCAAACTGATGTAATTTGGACATTTTGCACAGAAAATATTTCCCTATTTTTTTTGCGTTATTGTATTTTCTCCCCAGTCCCTAAACGTCTTTGCTCCGCGAAAGATGACAGAGAACTTTACCCATGTCAACTAGGTTGAAGCATTAATTCTATCGATCTATGACATTATTCTGTTGAGCAAAGGTTTATTTAGTCTTCTATGGCCACATATAATGACAGAAGAGAAAGTTGACTAACAAATAGCCTACCAAAATGTCGGAAATTAAAAGCAGAAACATCTAAATCAGGTAAAGAAAATCCTGCTCCCCCTGTCAAAAAATCGTTCTGCCGTCTTTGATTGTAGTCTATAGCGCATTTTCAATATTTGCGGTTAGGGTTGGGCCTCAGATTTTGAATTAGTCATATATAGTCTGGGTTATTAGCAATTGTGCGCTGAAGAAACAGCTGACCCGCGCTCCACTAGCTTGAGTTATACCCTCCTTTTGTTTTTGTCTTAAGTAACTATCTATCTTCTGTAAACATACCAAACTTAACTTATCATACTCATTTCAGTGTCCCGGAATTACATTTACTATGTTATGTCTAGTGTATGAGACCAGTCTGACATTTCTAGACAGAAGTTTGATTCAAAAACCTATATATCTTTGGCATTGACGTCTATGCTAATATTCATTTTCATGTTTTGAGCATTGATATGTCAAATGGGGGCTTACTATAATGACATTCAGGAAATCACTTCAAATGTGGACCTGTCCTTGTACACTCAGTGTATGTATTTATGCATGACATTATGCATAATGCTCAGAGCTTGCTATCCATTCAATGTATATGGTATTTTTACAGGAAAGACGTATTGAGACCTACAGTAGGTCTCTTTTACAAATGCGCCCTGTATATACAACATAAATATACACATTATACCCAGATATATATATTAAAATACAAAAACAAAATCATGGGAAGCACAAATAAAGCATAATACGGTGCATTAAACCTAAAATAAGATTTGCCTAGCTTGGTGGAGACCCTAGGAACCTCAAAAGTTAACCAATCCTGTGAACAGATTAGGCAACTCAGGTGTCTATACTTCAACAGCATAGTTAGATAAGACGGCATTGATGAAGTAGCGCCTTGTAAACAAAAAAGGCAGTATTGTAGAGATCTACAGGTAATTAGCGAAGTCCAGCCCACCTTTTGATACAGGATGCAGTGATGAATATCAAAACTGTCACTTGTAACAAAACCAAGGGCACTATGGTAAACTGTGTCCAAAGGTTTAAGAGTAGTAGCAGCTGCACTTTGATAAATAATACCACCATAATCAAGAAGAAAGGTATGAAAGGTATGCAAATGTATCCACTCAATACTATAAGTCGCTGAATGACTCAAATGTTAGAGATAAAAAGGTTGACTGAATGACATAATAGCTGTCTGTTCAAGACCTCACCTCTCAACCTGATTTTCTCTTCATTGCCACTATAAACTTGATGAGGAGAGAGACTATACTCAAATATTATTAGTATGCAATGAATATTGATTTGTTTTAGAGTGATGTAAATATTGAGATTGATCTATTTTCATGAGAGCACTGTAACACTTTAGCGGAAGGTCTGCCTAATACAGCAGTTTGTATTACTTGGTTATAAGACCTGTTGACATTTATGATTTATATACATTGCAGGTGCTTGTAATATACGTATGTTATTTTACTAATATTAATAACAATTTATGTATGAGACAATGCTTTGCCGACAGGTTGGGTTTATAAGCAGACCTTGCTAGGCTACAGTGAAGAAATGCAGTAGCAATGATCAGCCCTGTTAATTTAGGACATAAACTATAAGGATGAAGAGTGGATGAAGAGTGATAAACAAACTGAGCACCCAACACTCTTTCAATGGCCCTCAGCAGGGATAGGTTGTGCTGTTTGTTTCCTATTAGTATGACAGCCAGCAGCGCCACCGTGTGGAAGGTATGGAGACAGGGACTCCTCCCCAGTGCAGAGTTCGGAGATCTCTCTTCCTGCGGTCAGCCTTCTTTGACAGACAACATTGGCGCATTGTTTTAGACATTTATTAAATTGTTCTCCTGTACATACCGATAATTCAGAGGCATACAATTGTAAACATTATTTTCAGGAACAAGCGTTGGAGAGGCCTCGTCTAGAATGGGGAACAGAGACGATGAATACGATTTCTTGTTCAAAGGTAAATTTTGATGACTGCATTCGCCCGTTCATAGCACCTTCAATAATTATATAATTGTTGCATTCTGTCCAGTGACAAATCAGACATCAGTGTGAACGAATAATAACAAATAGTCTGGAGAAATGGTTTAGAAAAAACATTGCATCCATCTCTTTGGTGGAAAACGTTTGCTACTATCGCTACATAAATGCTGTCATTGTAACATTGTAACAACGCCCACAGCTATATTTTTTAAGTAAGATGCAACACCCTATCTGCAGTTGCCTCTTTGACTTTATAAACACTGATGAAACCATAAAATATGAACTAATTATCAATCTGTTACTGACAATAATGCTGTTTTCCCATTTATGGTTAAAAGAGCCATATTACGTTTTTTATTGTGAATTGTAGCCTCCTTATCCTATAGATCTGTTATTTAATATTTTAGTTAATGTGGGACTATGCAAATGTTGAATTCATATAGGCCTACAGTAATTATCTATGTTCATTGTATTGACTGTGAAATGTTTTGATATCATGAGATCTGAGCATGTATGAAACAAATAGATTTTGGATAGAATTAGTGAAAATAAATGTAAAACTTGGCAATGTAGACTAGTGTCCAAGGACCATATAACACTGAATTCTATGTTCTATCTCAAGAAATCCCACTTTGATCTATTCTAGAATGTCATCCTTTGATTTCCATTGCATCTCGCCACGACACCCTGTATAGAGGTCTATTTATGAAGTGATACAGAGTATCTTCTGTGGAGTAGACATCAGCCGATAAAGGGTTCTCCTCTCCCTCCCTCCCTCCCTCCCTCCCTCCCTCCCTTACTCATCATCATTTAGAAACCCTGTTAAAACAGGAAAGCCAAAAGCGGCCCAAAACTGTCAATTCAGGTTTGACGGAGCATGTTATCGCTTCCTGCAGCAGCAGCGTGATGCCACAGGGACAAAGTTCAGTTTTATTTACAGTACTGTGAGAAAACAAAAAGGTCTCCACCTCGACAGCCCAGTTGTGATTGCCAGGCCTTCTCCTGTCACCTCAGTGTTTTACTAAATACAGTAGAATAGGCCGTTTCTGTCAGCCTCTTATTGTAGTAAAAGTAATAATAATAATATTATTAATAGTAAAATTGTATCACAATTGTATCATTGAGCTCAGTGTTTTCAGTGTGTACATGCTAGAATTTCAATCAAACTGAACATCAATTAGACACCAACTACAATGTCTCCTTGGTTAAGGGGCAACCGATTACACAAAAGACCCATGAGATCTGAGAAATATTGACAGAAGTATACAAAGTGACATACCACTTCAAATAGGTCGATTTCAGCCATTCACTTATTCAATATTGTCAATGGGTGTGATTGGAAATGACAACCCACATTATGTAACAGTCGTAGATGGGAAGGCCAAGTCACATATGGTGAAGAATGCAGGCATTGATCCAAGGTCTATTCCTGGATCCTAGTACATCTATGAAATACTTGTTGACTAGGCTAACTCATCTGACAGGTAGGCTATAAGAATTTCAGTCGGTGTGTTTTCTCTCAGTCGCTATCTCATTCTCTCCATCTCTCTCTCTGTCGCTATCTCATTCTCTCCATCTCTCTCTGTCTTTATTTCATTATCTCCATCTCTCTCTTTGTCTTTATCTCATTCTCTTCATCTCTCTCTCTGTCTTTATCTCATTCTCTGTCTTTATCTCATTCTCTCCATCTCGCTCTCTTTGTCTCATTATCAACAGTTGTGTTAATTGGGGACTCTGGCGTCGGGAAGAGTAACTTGCTGTCTCGGTTCACACGGAATGAGTTCAACCTTGAGAGTAAGAGCACCATCGGGGTGGAGTTTGCCACCCGCAGCATCCAGGTGGATGGGAAGACGATAAAGGCCCAGATATGGGATACGGCTGGACAAGAACGTTACAGAGCAATCACCTCCGCGTAAGTCGTGTGGGATTCCTCAAGGCTGCCTATTGAGGCATCTTGAAAATTACATGATTGTGAACAAGGATCACAGAAAGCAGTAATCTAGTGGTCTCAAATCTTAGTCCCAGAGAGGTACATTGTTGATTTAACTGTCAAGTCCTTGATTAGTTAAATCAGGTTTTAGTGCTGGGTTGAAGTGTGGAACATAAACCTACACACCCCTAGAGGTAGCTATGCAGAGTGGTCAAACTTAACCCTAACCACACTGCTAACCCTAATGCCTAACCCTAACCCCACTGCTAACCTTAATGCCTAACCCTAACCCCACTGCTAACCTTAATGCCTAACCCTAACCACACTGCTAACCCTAATGCCTAACCTTAACCACACTGCTAACTCTAATGCCTAACCCTAACCTTAACCACACTGCTAACCCTAATGCCTAACCCTAACCACACTGCTAACCCTAATGCCTAAACTTAACCACACTGCTAACCCTAATGCCTAACCTTAACCACACTGCTAACCCTAATGCCTAACCTTAACCACATTGCTAACCCTAATGCCTAACCTTAACCACACTGCTAACCCTAATGCCTAACCTTAACCACACTGCTAACCCTAATGCCTAACCTTAACCACATTGCTAACCCTAATGCCTAACCTTAACCACACTGCTAACCCTAATGCCTAACCTTAACCACACTACCAACCCTAATGCCTAACCACATTGCTAACCCTAATGCCTAACCCTAACCACACTCCTAAAATTAATACCTAACCCTAACCACACTGTTAACCCTAATGCCTAACCCTAACCTTAACCACACTGTTAACACTAATGCCTAACCCTAACGTTAACCACACTGCTAACCCTAATGCCTAACCCTAACATTAACTACATTGCTAACCATAATGCCTAACCCTAACCTTAAATTAAGACCAAGATCATTTTTGTTTTCATAACTTTTTACAATATAGCCAATTTTGACTTTGCATCTGACCCATCTATCGGAAATTGCTCCATTCTGCCTCCAGGGCAAGAATCATGACAATAAATATATATCTCCAGGATCAGGTTTGGTGAGCACTAGCCGATCACAAGCCTCATCATCAATCAGTGCCTGACTTGGAGCCTCACTGGAGACCCATACATTGTCTGTTGTTGCATTGAGATTGATAAGCAGTCTTTCCTACAGCTATTACAGAGGGGCAGTGGGCGCACTTCTAGTGTATGACATTGCCAAGCACCTGACCTATGAAAACGTGGAGCGCTGGTTGAAGGAACTGAGGGATCATGCCGACAACAACATAGTCATCATGCTGGTGGGCAACAAGAGCGACCTGCGCCACCTCAGGGCCGTGCCCATGGATGAGGCCCGGGCTTTTGCAGGTACTCAGGTCTTTTGGCAGGGGGAACACGGCCTGGTCCCAGATCAATGACCATAGGAGTTGGCACAACAGCACAAACTCATCTAGGACCAGCCTAAGGGGTACATGAGAACGTTGGAACAGCCTTCTTGTCTTTATTTTGTGGTTTCTAAAGGAACACTGATTTTGAAGACATGGATAGGAAGAATGTAAAAGGAGAGCAGCTCCATATAGTTGCTTTCACCTATCTGGAACATTTCATATCAGTGGTCATCACAAGGGAAGGGAGTAGAGTACAGTATTGCTATTTACCGTAGCAGCCTAAATGTGTAATGCAAATGGTATTGAGGGAGCCTTAATGTGAAATGGGGCAGCAGGTAGCCTAGTAGTTAAGAGTGAAAGGTTGCTGGCCAGTAACCGAAAGGTGAAAAACCTGTCTGTGCCCTTGATCAAGGCACTTTACCCTAATTGTTTTGGAAAGTCGCTCTGGAAAACAGCGTCTGCTAGATCACTAAAATGTAAATACAGAGGGTATGTTTAACAATGATTGTGTGACTCACTTTGCCCTTTCTCTAAACCTGCAGAGAAGAACACTCTATCGTTTATTGAAACTTCAGCCTTAGATTCAACAAACGTAGAGGAAGCTTTCAAGAATATCCTTACAGGTACAGTATAACAGCAAAATGACTTTCTAAAAAGCCAATTGCTTTGACATAGTGAAGATGAAGTAAACTAGAAAACCTCTGAAGTTTTGGGATGCACCAGTCTAGTCTACTCTCCTCTCCACAGAAATCTATCGCATCGTATCGCAGAAGCAGATCGCCGAGCGGTCCGCCCATGATGAGTCCCCTGGAAACAATGTGGTGGACATAAGTGTTCCGCCCACCACAGACCAGAAAGGGAACAAACTGCAGTGCTGCCAGAACCTGTAACTCATGACAACGCTTACCTTCCACTTTCTGTCATGTGTTGTGGCACTAACATTCTTCATTTTGTGTAATATATTTTTGTTTTTGATAGCTTGTCAACTCACATTATATTAATGCCATGAATAAAATTTGACAATATTACAGTAGTTGAGTGGATCTCTTTCATGTTACCTGTGTACTTTGTATGCTCCTACTGTACATTCTGGACCACTTGCAAGGAGTGTAGTCCCTTAAATGGCCACTAGATGGTGGGATGGTGAGATCATTACAGATTTTATACTCCTGTATAAGTAGCTCAAAGAGTTTCAGCACACATTCAAGCCAGGATGTGCCAACTGCAAAGACCAAGAGTCCCTTATGTTTTATTGCACAATGACCCAGCTTACTCAAGGGAGTGCAACATAAATATTTTATCATACCCTGCATACATTGACTGAAACTCCAAAGCCCACTGTTTTTCCTTTTTCCCCACTTCTACCAGCAAAGATTTAACAACAGAAAACATCATCATATTTAGACTTGGTCGTCCACATGGTCATTGTTCTGAGAGAGTAAATGCACAAGGTTATTGGATGCCATTTTTCTAAAAACAGCTAAATACATTGTGAAGGAGAAGGGGGTAGTATGTTTCAGATATACTGTATTAACATGCTGTATCAGTTATATCTCACTACATTAGCTGTGTCCTTACGTTTGAGTCCTGAATTTCCAGGTCAGGGTTCATAATCCAACGATGACATCAGTGACACTTCATTCCACGAGTCCAAAACATCCCATAATCACTGGTTATAGTTCATATCTGGGCTCAAGTGCTTCAAATAATAGTGAATATGGAGAAAGAATCCCCAGAATGGTCCACAAGTGCAGAAGTTCAAGATATATTACACTTTTTTTAGCGAGACCACGGCGCTCATACGATTGTCTCGTCAGTCATTTTCTTGGTCAACTTGGTCGGGACGGAATGTTGGGTAGAGTATGCTCCTTTCATATCAGGCATGAGCAGGCGCACTTTCTGATTGGTCCTCCTCCACTCAGAGTATAACTGACAGTGATAGCGGAACGATACCTGAGGGGCACGGAGACAGACGTCAATGAAACTGTACATCAGCTATTTGATATACACTGCAGAGCAGATTCGAAAAATATATGGTTGTTATCGCAGGCACGCACAATACAACGTTAGACATATTGCAAAAATGTGTATTTGGTCTGCAAAATGGTTCCGCTTCTTTTGATGATTGTGTAACTATTGTAAGCCTTTTTTCAGAGTACAAACAAACTATTCTTGTTGCAGGCACAAAAGATTTTACTTGTCTCCCCTGAATATAAAATGGGAAGGGTACAGACTACCACAGACAAGAAAACAAAAGATGCTCCAAAAATGTCTAATTTGTCTCACAAATGTACTAATAGCGATTGTAAAGCACACATTTATACTGCAAAAACATGCTGTCAATTATCAAAGGTGGAGTAAAGTAACCCATGGTACTTTATGGGCTCCTGAGTGGCGCAGCGATCTAAGGCACTGCATCTTAGTGCTAGAGGCCTCACTACAGACCCTGGTTCATCCTGGGCTGTATCACAACCGGCCGTGATCGGGAGTCCCATAGGCCGGAACACAATTGGCCCAGCGTCATCCAGGTTAGGGGAGGGTTTGGCCGGGGTAGGCCGTCATTGTAAATAAGAGTTTGTTCTTAACTGACTTGCCTAGTTAAATAAAATAAATTAGTTAATGGAGATAAGGGGTCTGTGTGCATGTGTGTGTGTGTGTGTGCTAGTTACCAGTGTCCAGAGGACGTAGATGGTGAAGAGAGCGATGGTGAGGGCGATGAGGCCCACAGCCTCCAGCCGGCTGTTGAGGGTCAGGTGGTCCTGGGCTCCCCTCAGACACAGCCAGCCAGAGATGGCCGCCAGGGGTGTGATGAGCATGAAGCAGGCCATGTCGCACAGCAGCGTGCGCTTCTCACTGCGAGGGCCTGGGTCCCGCAACCACTGGGAGTATGCAAGGAAAGGATCATTATTAATATGATAATTATTATGTCATTACTATGGTGATTGAGGACTTAAACATAATTACTCAACCTGTCACTCACAGAGTGCCATTTTACCTGTGTAAGGGCCTGGGGCCGCCGTTCGACAGTGAACTCGGTGTGGCAGAGCTCACAGTAGCTGGTGTTGGAGGAGGACAGCCACTTCTCCAGGCAGCTCTTGTGCACCTTACCCAGGGTCCCTGTGCAGCTGCAAGGGGAGAGCAGCGTCTCACCACCGGCCCCCTCGTGGCAGATCCGACACATGCCTTCATTACTAGACAAATAGGGGAGAAAATTGTGCCTGTTGACCATTCGTTGCAAAACACATTATAAATGAAATACATTATTTTCATCAATATACAAAATTCATTTATCAGATATGGTGAATCTGAGATTGATACAGTATGTTGCCCTCTCCTATAAGCTTTGAGAACTACATGTCCATCGTTAAACTCCATTCAAGGAAGAAAAGTGTTGTCAGATGGAAGCAGAGGGCCACATTCCCAGTCATCCATATATACAAATAAAGATAAGAGCCCTCTCACCTCTGTGAGCCCATAGCTTTGACAACAGTGGAGAGTGGGCGGCCATCTTTGGCCGTAACCTTGGCGACGTACTGGGCCTGGCCGGCATCTGGCTCCTCTACCTCCTTGGGCAGGTTGGCGCCGCTGCCTGAGTAGTCACACAAGGAGCCAGGCAGGTGGCAGCAGCCTGATGTAGTCATGGCGCTCTGGTGTTGGTGACACGCCAGTGCCACCAGTGAAGGAGTCAACCCACACCTCTCCTCCCACTGCTGGGCAACTGTTTGGACTGAGTGACAATGTTAGAATGCAACATTGTTACAAGTTACTTGTGATGATTTACGGCATGTGAGGTGATCAGCCCATAGAAATATAATAAATATTCTATTTTTTATGGATCAGCCTTTTATCATGGCAAAAACCTGGAAAAGGCTTTGCAGACAATGTCAATGTCAAAACAGGATGAGACATGGGGACCTATGTAATTAAGAGGATTCAGATCTATAAAAGGGGGTATTCTTTATAACCATTTGCATACTTCCATTTTGACAAGCTTGTGTGTATGTGTGTGTGTGTGTGGGGGGGGGGCTCCAGTGAATAACCAACATACACAGCCAGCCTGGGGAAATGATTGGCTGTCTACTGTAGCTAACTAGGTTACTGTTAAGCATTCATGTTTTCACATCCTCTCGCCGCTAACGTTAGCTAGCTACATTTCCACTAAAAGACAGTCCACACGTTAGCAAGCTAACTAAGCGAGAGAGGTAGCTAAATACAATGCAATGAAAATCTATGTATGATTAACAGTTAGCTAGATAGTGTTTCGAAACAAGGGATAACGTACCGTATAGTCGACACCAGTTCCCACTGGCCTTAGCTAGCTATCTAGCTAAAGTTAGCTAGCTGTTTGGCTAGCTAGAGATGAGAATGACATTGACATTTAGACAGAAAACGATCCTTCGGGAGGAATACAATATATAATGGCAAGTCGTGTATCTGCTCCATTGGCTGGATAATTTATTGGTTCGTAACTATCTCCCCGTCTTCTTGCAGAAACGGTGTATTTTTCACGGATGTATGACAGCTGGCTGGCTTGCTCGCATCTCTCTCAGCTGTGCACTGACTGTATCGTCATGGTCACGTGATCATCGTGTCTGGTGACACAAATTATTCTACAAATTAGGCCAATATGAACACCCTGAAGTGGCAGTAGCCACTGTCCTAAGACTATTGGCAAGAGAAAACAAAGCAAGACAAGATGGTATACAAAAAGTGTATTGATAATTTTTTGCAGCTAGGTGACACCGCTATTGTCAAATCTTTTGAACTGTCATCCAACTCGGAATTCAATGAAAGCACCAATAGCCCTACACGTCATTGCATATTGCAATTTTTTGTTTAAGCCTGTGATGTTATCTGGTCCAGAAATATGTCATTTGAACATGACAGGATTTTATAGGTCAGTGGTTCATCAAGGAGTCAGTCAGAATACCAAAGAAGATGAAGGAGTCAGTCAGAACATAACATCATGCAGGAAAGCACACCAGCTCAGACTTCATGACCCAGGTCAATACAGTCACAGAGGCTAATGTAATCCACAAGGTATGTAGAATGTAGACCAAATTGCCAAAAAACTGAAGATCTGGTACAGCGCTGTGTACTACTCCCTTCACAGAACAGCGCAAACTGGCTCTAACCAGAATAGAAAGAGGAGTGGGAGGCCCCGGTGCACAACTGAGCAAGAGGACAATTACATTAGAGTGTCTAGTTTAAGAATCAGACGTCTCACAAGTCCTCAACTGGCAGCTTCATTAAATAGTACCTGCAAAACACCAGTATCAACGTCAACAGTGCAGAGGCGACTCCGGGATGCTGGCCTTCTAGGCAGAGTTGCAAAGAAAAAGCCATATCTTCCTCTGGCCAGTGTCTGTGTTCTTTTGCCCGTTTGAATCTTTTCTTTTTATTGGCCAGTCTGAAATATGGCGTTTTCTTTGCAACTCTGCCTAGAAGGCCAGCATCCCGAAGTCGCCCCTGCACTAAGTGACCCCCAAACTTAGTAGTTTAGTAGTGTACATCCTTGGATCAAGCAATGGACGATCAAACACAAGAAAATGGTGAACAAGTGGAAGCAACTGAAAGTCAGAGGAAGAGACTAAAGTTAACAATCATCTATTGGTACATTACTCACAAATAACCTGCCGACCTGCCTTCAAAAGCCAAGGGGACTCTCGTCAAACGCTGTACATTTTTGCTCTTTTACCCAATGTATTGCTGCATTTCAGAATTTACAGTACTTCATAAACTCAATGTGCTACAAAATGTTATTATTGCTGCCTTGCTAAATGAGTATATTTGACACAGTTTACAAATATCTCCAAACAGGGAAACCTAGGTTTGTCCTCTGCTGGGTGCTCACTTGGATTTATGCCAAGCTTGGACTCAGCTCAGTGCCAATTATTACTTGATTACTTTATTGTATCCCTATGATAAGACCAGCAATGTCCAATGTGTAAGATAAGTGTATTTCCTCTAGTGTCCCCTACATCTACGCTAAACACGGGTAACAACTCAGGGAGTCTTGAGCAGCTGCAGTACCAAGGGGTCCTGAGGATGGATACATGTGATGAGGTGGAGGTCAAGGAGCCAGTAGATAATGACACCCTGACGACCACAGTCATTAACTGTGACTCCTCGACAACCCTGGACCAGATAACCTCCTTGAGGACTCTTCAGCAGAAGATGGACAGAGTGCTGGACATAGACTCTGTGGATTGTCTCTCGAGAACAATTAGCTTTGAAAGCAGCCCAATTCCAGTGAGGAGTGGAAGCGCAAAGACATATTGCACTGGTGTACGCTCGCTAACCGCTACGCTTCAAAACCGTAAGTACATTTTTTTTTTTACCAATCCTGTGACAGCCTATGCTTTTCTCATTCTTACTTTAATTTGAAATGTGAGAGTTGAAAACAAGTCCTAGATCTATGAAAGTTATCTGAATGAACTCAATGTTGTTGTTCATTGTCTATTGTAGATCCCTTACATCTATTGACGCACATGGGGCTGAAAATGAGGTGGAGGTCAAGGTGCTCAATATCTACTTCGCTTCATTCACCCTGGACTGGATCTCCTACTCTTCAGGAGGAGAACGACAGAGTGCTGGACATGGACAAGGTTGATTGTCGCTCCCTGTTGAGAACAGTTCCCTTTGAAACCAGCCCAATTCTGGAGAATGTAAAAGGATGACAGTTCTTTTGAGCCTGAAATGAAGAAAATCAGCGCAAAATAGTAGGAGATCCCCCTCCAGTTTTGTGACTGTATTATATTACTGATTAATATGGCTTTTTGGAAATGAAACTATTTCTATGTTCCAAACAGTGTTCTTCATTGTCTATTTCAGATCCCTTACCTCCATTGGGGCACATGATCAGGTTGCACACAGCTCAGACAGCAAACAAGTGAGCCTCCGAATCCTGATGGACCCTCTGGAGGAGCTTTTTGGTATCACTCAGGATATGATATACACAGACGTCCAGGATAGAGTGATTGAAGTGCTGCAGGATATCTACTCGGCGGATAACCAACTAGAGCAACAGCTATTCCAGAGTGTCTCTGACAGGCAAGCCAGAGCCATTGTAAAGGCGGTAGTTTATTTATTTTTGATTTCACCTTTATTTAACCAGGTAGGCCAGTTGAGAACAAGTTCTCATTTACAACTGCGACCTGGCCAAGACAAAGCAAAGCAGTGCGACAAAAAAAACAACACAGAGTTAACATTGGTATAAACAATCTATTTACAGTGTGTGCAAATGTAGTAAGATTAGGAAGGTAGGGCAGTTAATAGGCCATAGTGGCTAAATAATTACAAATTAGCATTAACACTGGACTGATAGATGTGCAGATGTGCAAATAGAGATACTGGAGTGCAAATTAGCAAAAATAATAAATATGGGGATGAGGTAGTGGGGTGGGCTATTTACAAAAGGGCTATGTACAGGTGCAGTGATCGGTAAGCTGCTCTGACAGCTGATGCTTAAAGTTATTGAGGGAGATGGTAGTCTCCAGCTTCAATGATTTTTGAAATTCGTTCCAGTCATTGGCAGCAGAGAACTGGAAGGAATGGCGACCAAAGGAGGTGTTGGCTTTGGGGGTGACCAGTGAAATATACCTGCATGCTACGGGTGGGTGTTTCTATGGTGACCAGCGAGCTGAGATAAGGCAGGGATTTACCTAGCAAAGACTTATAGATGACCTGGAGCCAGTGGGTTTGGCGACGAATATGTAGTGAGGGCCAGCCAACGAGAGCATACAGGTCGCAGTAGTGGGTAGTATATGGGGCTTTGGTAACAAAACGGATGGAACTGTGATAGACTACATCCAATTTGCTGAGTAGAGTGTTGGAGGCTATTTTGTAAATGACATCGCCGAAGTCAAGGATGGGTAGGATAGTCAGTTTTACGTGGGCATGTTTGGCAGCATGAGTGAAGGAGGCTTTGTTGCGAAATAGGAAGCGCGATTCTAGATTTAATTTTGGATTGGAGATGCTTAATGTGAGTCTGGAAGGAGAGTTTACAGTCTAACCAGACGCCTAGGTATTTGTAGGTGTCCACGTATTCTAAGTCAGACCAGTCGAGAGTAGTGATGATAGTCCGGTGGGCGGGTGCAGGCAGCGTTCGATTGAAAATCATGCATTTAGTTTTACTAGCATTTATGAGCAGTTGGAGGCCACGGAAGGAGTGTTGTATGGCATTGAAGCTTGTTTGGAGGTTAGTTAACACAGTGTCCAAAGAGGGGCCAGATGTATACAGAATGGTGTCATCTGTGTAGAGATGGATCAGAGAGTCACCAGCAGCGAGAGCGACATCGTTGATATATACAGAGAATAGAGTCCGCCCAAGAATTGAACCCTGTGGCACCCCCATAGAGACTGCCAGAGGACCAGACAACAGGCCCTCCGATTTGACACACTGAACTCTATCTGAGAAGTAGTTGGAGAACCAGGCAAGGCAGTCATTTGAGAAACCAAAGCTGTTGAGTCAATAAGAATGCGGTAATTGACAGAGTCAAAAGCCTTGGCCAGGTCGATGAAGATGGCTGCACAGTACTGTCTTTTATCGATGGCTGTTATGATATCGTTTAGTACCTTGAGTGTGGCTGAGGTGCACCCATGACCAGCTCGGAAACCAGATTGCATAGCAGAGATGGTACGGTGGGATTCAAAGTGGTCAGTGATCTGTTTGTTAACTTGGCTTTCAAAGACTTTGGAAAGGCAGGGCAGGATGGATATAGGTCTGTAACAGTTTGGGTCTAGAGTGTCTCCCCCTTTGAAGAGGGGGATTACCGCGGCAGCTTTCCAATCTTTAGGGATCTCAGACGATACAAAAGAGAGGTTGAACAGGCTAGTAATAGGGGTTGCAACAATTTCGGCGGATCATTTTAGAAAGAAAGGGTCCAGATTGGCTAGCCCAGCAGATTTGTAGGGATCCAGATTTTGCAGCTCTTTCAGAACATCAGCTATCTGGATTTGGGTGAAGGAGAAGCGGTGGGGGGGGTCGGGGGGTGGGGCTTGGGCAAGCTGTTGGCCGGGGTAGGGGTAGCCAGGTGGAAAGCATGGCCAGCCGTAGCAAAATGCTTATTGAAATTTTCGATTATCGTAAATTTATCGGGGTGACAGTTTCCTAGCCTCTGGGAGGAGGTGCTCTTATTCTCCATGGACTTTACAGTGTCCCAGAACGGTTTGGAATTAGTACTACAGGATGCACATTTCTGTTTGAAAAAGCTAGCCTTTGCTTTTCTAACTGACTGTATATTGGTTCCTGACTTCCCTGAAAATGTGCATAGTGGTAGTGCAGCAGATCAATGCCGCGCTATACAACAAACCTGCTCGGGATCACAATTACTTGCTATAGTGGGCAGTGGTGTAAAGTACTTAAGTAAAAATACTACTTAAGTAGTTTTTTGGGGTTATCTGTACTTTACTTTACTATTTATATTTTTGCCTACTTTTACTTCCCTACATTCCTAAAGAAAATAATTCACACACTTATCAAGAGAACATCCCTGGTCATCCCTACTGCCTCTGATCTGGCAGACTTATTAAACACAAATTCTTTGTTTGTAAATTATGTCTGAGTGTTGGCGTGTGACCCTGGCTATCCGTCAATAAAAATAAAATAAAAATTGAGTAATATAATATGCTTAATATAAGGAATTTGAAATGGTTTTTACTTTTACTTTTGTACTTAAGTACATTTAAAACCAAATACTTTTAGACTTTTACTCAAGTAGTATTTTACTGGGTGACTTTCACTTTTCTATTAAAGTATCTTTACTTTTACAATTGAGTACTTTTCCCACCACTGATAGTGGGATCTGCCACGCTCTATTGCAAAGATGGGTCGGCAGTGGTTGAGGGCCAAGGAGTTCCTTTGATCACCCCCTCAGCAGAGGGAGACAGGGATGTCAACGAGGAAGGAAACTTAATTTTGTTAAAATATAATTTGATCTATGAGAAATTAAGCTAATTGATTACACCCAAATTGGCCATTTTAATTTATAGGATTCATATAATATTCACTATTTATAGTACCTAACATCTTGCCTGACTATTCAAACTGAATTATTATGCTGCTCTATGTTCTCTACCTACTTTAGTCTGTGTGCCATTGTTGAAGTCGTTTGTGGTAAAGTCAAAGAAAAGTAATTAGCGATTGGATGCTCCACCAATCAGAGTATTAAAGTAAATGATGAATTTTCTAAACTCTGCATACCCTTGTGTGTTCTAGCAGTCAAACAAGGAAATGGTTCCAATCGTTTTTCCACCATTCATTTATCAAATGTGTTTTTGTGTAAATTACATATTTAGTAATGACAGCATTTACTTTCCAAACTGTACATTTTTCGCACAATTCTATTTAGAAATTTTGCTAAAGGCAAACTGACAGCCGCAACCAACCATAGACATACAATCCATAGATGGTAGTTCCCATTCAAGTCAAGATTGGCAGACATTGCTAGCGTACCCACCCATGAGTTTAACATTCAAATTGTCAGGGTTAGAGGTTCCAAAACCCTTCTATGAATTGTATGTCTATACCCACAATGCAACAAGCTGTTCCATGGATAGAAGAAGAAGCGATAGGAGTGGGAAAAGGTGCTTGTGCATTGATAAGCAACTAAAGCACTCCAAAGACAGCATTAACGATAAGTAATAAAATAAAGCCTATTTCACAACATAGCCTGCTGAATTTGCCAGATAACTTTTATTTTATTTTGATTTCGGGACAAATGAAAATGTGTCACTGACTCACCCATGTATTGATGTTTCAGCATAGAGTACCACAGTATGAGTCATAATACCCATAAACCTAGCAGTCAAACAAGGAAATGGTTTACCCTGGCGTGACGTTTTGATAACCATGTAAATCTCTCTATGACAAGGTGATTTTTATCAATATAGTCGCCTGCATTTGCCCCCAAAAAATGTAATGCTGATTAGCTGCTAATGTGGCTATCATAAAGAACTACAAGTGCCATATTGATTTGGATGAGACTGCCGAATCGAGGCAAAGGTAAGAATCTCTGGATTAACTATCTAATGTTAGCTAAATGTAGTAATTTATAAACTGGCTACATTTCTTTAAATTGACAATTATGCGAACTGTCTTGTGCAAGTTTTAAATTGACAATACCTGTTAGCAAAGGTGTCAGCTAGCGATGACTTGGGTTCAATCATTTAGCTTCATTTCTCAGAAATCTAATTATATTTCAACAAAATAATGTTAAAAGGAATGCTAATATTATCTGTTTCTAACAACAGAAACGATTTCAGAACAATCTGAGATGGTGGGAGTTGAAATCGTCTTTCTTATACGTTTTGAGCTGGAACATCTTCATTATTTAGGGCAAGGCATTGAGATCAACTTGTTAAGCTTGTTTGATATTCTTCTTCCCTCACATTTAAACCATCCGAGCAAGAAAGTCAACTAAGTGGATATCGCTCCTCTTGAGACCACCAAGAATCCTGCTGATGTCGACTATAATAGTATGTAGTTAATAGATTACTAACATTGCTTTCAAAAGCATACAGGTAGTGCTGTGCATGATCACTATTTGCTGTTATCTATTTTCAAACACCACATCTTTTGTTCACAGTATTCTGCACTACTCCAACATCAGAGAATGCACCACCACAAGAGGAAGATCTTGCCTCCTGCTCCTCACAGAGGAAGGAGAGGCCAAAGAACCAATTATTTTTAATCAGGGTATACTCTGCCATGACTAGGCCTGACAACAGGAAGAGTCAATAGAAATGTCCTTTTGGTTGTTTGGCAGCACCACCAGAGGACCATTTCGCCACCTACTTCACAACGAGGAAGGAGAGGCTCAAGAAGCGATCATTTCAACTCAGTCCTACTTTTATTCGCTGTTGTCAGTCTTCTACACATATTTGGCAACTCCATCAAAGGACCATCTTCCCTCCTACTCCCCAATGAGGAAGGAGAGACCCAATAATTGTTCCTTTTTTTTTCTCAACTCTTTCAAAACGGTCATTCCAAAACACTCCTTTATCTATTAATTTGCTCCCCTTAAGACAATTCAGTGTGAGACCACCAGGATTCTCCTGATGCCCATCCCAGAACATCTAGGGTGAGACCACTGAGGATCCTCGGAACAGCATCAGCAGGATCCTCTGTGGTCTCACTCTGGATGGTCAAAAGGGCATCCGGAGGACCCTTGGTGGTCCCATCCTGGATGGTCTAGTGGGGCATTAGCAGAATCCTCTGTGGTCTCACCCTGGATGTTCTGGGATGGGCATCAGCAGGATCCCATCCAGGGTGAGACATAAAGCATACAGATAGTGCTGTGCATGATCACTATTTGTTATCTATTTTTTAACACCACATCCTCTTGTTCACAGTGTCCTACACCACAACCAGAGGAAGAACTTGCCTCCTCCATGAGGAAGGAGAAGCCCATGAAGCATCCTTTCACTTCACTCAATAAACTGCCACCTTTTTTTTATTTCTATAACCTTTATTTAACTAGACAAGTCAGTTAAGAACAAATTCTTATTTACAATGACGGCCTACACCAGCCAAACCCGGACGACACTGGGCCAATTGTGCACTGCCCTATGGGACTCCCAATCACAGCTGGTTGTGATACAGACTGGATTTGAACCAAGGTGTCTGTAGTGACACCTCTAGCACTGAGATTCAGTGCCTTCGACCGCTGCGCCACTTGGGAACAACTTTATGTATTTATAAGTGCTTTAGTGAAATTTCACTTAAAATATAAGTGAAGAGACCGACAAACATTCAGGTCAAAAGGTCAAAGAAATCCTTCATGACATTCTATGAGAATTAATGAGACTCTAGTGGTTGAGTTCAAATCAGACTATGTAGGCCTTGCTGCCAAGCCCGTAAATCCTATTCTGTGATGGGCATCAGTATAGCTCAAATGGTAGAGCAAGGGTTGTGGGTTTGATTCCCACAGGGAACCAGTACGAAACAAAGTATGAACATGTATGCACTAACTAACTATAAGTTGCTCTGGTTAAGAGCGTCTGCTAAAATGTAAATGTAGTCTCTCCTTTGGACTCAAATATTGATAAAGTCCCTGGCAATCAGGTTCACGTGTGACACGAATGGTCTGACAAGAATATTGGCTATGAGTAGTACACCACTGCAAACCATGAGGCAAGCTGACCGTCAACATTGTTACAGTTTAAAATGCTTTAATATACTGTGATCCTGTGTTCAATTTTATTTGGTTTTAACAGATTATCTATGTGAAGAAGTAGCGGCCTACACTGTAATTCAGGGTATCCCAAACTCGGTCCTCTGGACCCCAAGGGGTGCACGTTTTGGTTTTTACCCTAGCATTACATTTGAATCAGCTATGTAATGTTAGGGCAAAAAACACCCCTTGGGGTCCAGAGGACCAAGTTTGGGAAACGCTGCTGTAATATTTATTACAGTATTGTGTGTTTATATTTCTAGGATCCTATTTAGTTATCTAGCGTGCTAATTAGCTATCTAGTGTGCTCTGAACACCTGTGGAAGAAGCACGCCAGAAAAGTGTTGTAACTAAAAAATACTGTCGGCTGCAAACGGTGTAAAAAATGGTCAAAGTACATGGCTTTATGTTTCCCAAGCTGTATAGCAAGCAAGGATTATTAAGGTTTCTAAATGTGAAAAAGAGTGTTGGGATTTTAATTCACATGATCCCAGCTGTGGGTGATACTTACAGCTGAGAACACTAGAGATAAGGCAGAACGCCACCTTGGGTTCTCAAAAGCAAGCTTCCCATTAGATGGTGTCTCCTTAGAGTCTAGTGGGAGTCAACGGACTGGAGCACGAAGTCTCATTGTGTGTGAGGATATCAGGAGATATGCGTTAGCACTTAGCAGAGTGTAACACACACATTTCACTTTCTCTCATGTGTAATACACTTGATCCATATTCAAGAGTTGATTGAATAGTCCAGTGCCGCTTTAACAAAAGCAAGGTTAAATTAATCCAATCTGGGCCCTGGTAGGTAGTCGGTTCCCCGGAATCAAGTTGTATATTGTATGTCTAACGAGTAAAGCCACACGTGATAGAAACATAGCTATGTCAAATGGCACTCGTGGCATATTAGAGCATTCAATGGAATGTCTCAATTGTAACATACAGTAGAAACAATCAATCCACTTATGGTGTTCCTTCTCTTAAATTATCTTCAAAGTAATTGCATTTTATGAGCGATTTGTTGCAAAGCTGTCATCAAGGCAAAGGGTGGCTATATTTAATATTTATATTTCTAAAATATAAAATATGTTTTGTTTTGTTTAACACGTTTTTGGTTACTACATGATTCCATGTGTTATTTCATAGTTTTGATGTCTTCACTATAGAAAATATTAAAAATAAAGAAAAACCCTTGAATGAGTAGGTGTGTCCAACCTTTTGACTGGTACTGTATATGTTTTACTAACTCTGGAAGGAAAAGGGCTATATGAATGAACTGTTGGCTATTTTCATTGTTGCAGTCTTACAAGACAGTTGTCCATGGTGGGAGCATAATCAACCTAATCTACACCTATGAGCATGCCGATCTTGTTTTAGTCTGCTAGGATAGTCATAAATTAAGTTAGCCTCCATGCATATGGACTCCTACAAATACCTAGGCATCTGGTTAGACTGTAAACTCAACTTCCAGACTCACATTAACCATCTACAATCCAAAATTAAATCTAGAATCGGCTTCCTATTTCGCAACAAAGCCTCCTTCACTCATGCTGCCAAACATGCCCTTGTAAAACTGACTATCCTACCGATCCTTGACTTCGGCGATTTACAAAATAGCCTCCAACACTCTGCTCAGCAAATTGGATGTAATCTATCACAGCGCCATCCGTTTTGTTACCAAAGCCCCATATACTACCCACCACTGCGACCTGTATGCTCTCGTTGGCTGGCCCTCATTACATATTCGTCGCCAAACCCACTGGCTCCAGGTCATCTATAAGTCTTTATTAGGTAAATCCCCGCCCTATCTCAGCTCGCTGGTCACCATAGCAACACCCACCCGTAGCATGCGCTCCAGCAGGTATATCTCACTGGTCACCCCCAAAGCCAACACCTCCTTTGGGTGCCATTCCTTCCAGTTCTCTGCTGCCAATGACTGGAACGAATTGCAAAAATCATTGAAGCTAGATGTTCCTATCTCCCTCACTAACATTAAGCATCAGCTGTCAAAGCTGCTATTGATCACTGCACCTGTATATAGCCCTTCTGTAAATAGCCCACCCTTCTACCTCATCCCCATATTTATTTTATTATTTTAGCTAATTTTGCACTCCAGTATCTCTATTTGCACATCATAATTTGCACATCCATCATTCCAGTGTTAATGCTAATCTGTAATTTATCTCACCGCTATGGCCTATTTATTGTCCTACCTTCCTAACCTTTTGCACATTTTGCACTACATTTGCACACTGTATATAGATCTTCTTGTGTTATTGACTGTACGTTTGTTTACTGTGTAACTCTGTGTTGTTGTTTTTGTCGCACTGCTTTGCTTTGTCTTGGCCAGGTCGCAGTTGTAAATGAGAACTTGTTCTCAACTGACCTACCTGGTTTGACAAGGTGAAATAAAAAATAAATAAAAAATATGAATTCAACTTGTCAAATTGTGCCTCCAATTAAGAAACCAAGAGATCCATTCATTCCATATTAGTTCAGCCAACCAGATTTTCCCATAATGGATGTTACAATCCACAGGAGGTTGGTGGCACCTTAATTGGGGAGAACAGGCTTATGGTAATGACTGGAGCGGAATCAGTGGAATGGTGTCTAATTTATGAAACACAGGGTTTCCAGGTGTTTGATGCCATTCCATTTTCTCCATTCTGGACATTTGTCATGAGGCGTTCTCCCCTCAGCAGCCTCCACTGCATTTTGGTGTAGCGTTGCAGGTGGGATGTGATGCAGTGGAGTCAATTCCACATTTTGATTGAACTTCTCAGTTCTACATCTGCATTGCAACCGAAAGGTTGCTGGTTGGAATACCTGAGCTGACAAGGTGAAAAAAAACCTGTTGATGTGTCCTTAAGCAAGGCACTTTACCCTAATTTGCTCCAGGGGCTGACCCTGTAGATTTGTTCTTAACTTACTTGCCTAGTTAAATAAAGGTTAAATAAAAACAAATATATATATTAAATATGCAATAGGCCACTAGGGCTGCATTTACACAGGCAGTCTAATTCTGATCTTTTGCCAATAATTTGGGCAAAATAATGAATTGGGCTGCCTGTGTAAACGCAGCCTATGAGAATTTGACTAAGAATATGGCAACTTTATGCATATGCAATGTGCACGACATGTGTTCATCAGCAAAGCATTTTGAATAGTCAGATATGACCACCAGACATATCCTCATAACCAATACTGTTTAAAAAAAGTTAATGAGTTATTCCTGTAAAGCCTAAACCGTGGCCTGTTTATGGCCCTATAGCTCATTGATCACGGCGTGATCATGTGAAAGATGCGTGATCGGGCGGAGACAAAGTGACGTACTTAATCAAACTGGCCAATAGCCGAATCTGTTTTGCAGCCATTCTACAGTAAATACTATGACCTATCCTGCCTGATTGCAGCGATTAACAGATAAGAAATGCAAGCGAGGGTCACTGTAGCAAGTACCGATTGATAGAACTGAGAATACATCGACAATGTTCATTTAGAATTCATCTTGTTCTGTAGTTTAACGTTATAGGATTTCAAAAAGGTCTGTCCGTTCAAATAGGGGCTTGCGCGAAACAGATAAGGGTTTGTGTAACGTTAGTTGACTAACGTTAGACAACGGCAATCAATCACAGTTTTACTGATTTTATAATCGACGTCGCTGATATATCGAGGTGCACATATCGTCATCGGTGTGGTCGACCGTTCGCCACCCAACCCCGTCTTCCTCATTGACGCAGTCCGAAGAGTGTGCTGGTTCGGAGAATGCTAAAGAATGAGTCAAAGGGACACCTTGGTTCATTTGTTTGCCGGAGGGTGAGTTATTTGCATGACCTGACTGTCTTAGAGTCCAAATTAGGTTGCATGGCTATCTTGGAGAAAACAATACGTTTTCTCTGGCGCGCGTCTATGTAACATTAGCAGCTGTCACTACCCGTTCCATCCTCAGCAGCTAGTTAGCTAATTAACTTAGCTCTGTATTGCAGCATCAAAGTAGGCTACAGCGGTTTAGCTACCTAGCCAGGAGTTAGCCACTAGTTTATCACACACCGCATTATTCAATTCGACAGAAAACAGGTTGATATTAGTAGACTTCACAGGGTTCGTGGTTTGCCCTAAACCAGATGACAGATGAGTATGCTCGTGAATGAAGTCCACGACAGTGACGCACGAGCCTTTGTTGTCTTCGAGCAGCTGAAGACCGAGTAGCTATATCGCCGAATATCATGATATGATGACATTTCTTGACACATATTTTTTGTGCATTGGCATACTCCGACACACCTTATAAAACACACAATTGAAAGATGGATAACATCTCTTGGCATATGCAATGCATCCTCTGTATCAACCACTTCCCCCGTATCAACCACTATAATCTACAGCAATGTATACCTAAATATTTGCCTTCGAGGTTTTCCATAGACTGGATAAAAACGTCAGGTCAAAACACAGGTTTGGATTCAATATAGCTAGCTACATCCATATTTATTGACACTCACAGGATAGGCTTGGTATGCATGCCAATGGAAATAATGAGTAACAGTGTTTACTGTTCCCACAGGTCTCCTAGTGTTCATTTCAAGTGTCAATGTACCTAGCTTATTTTTAATTCTCATTGTAGAAAAAACACAAAGAAAGTCTGTTGTGACTTTGATCACACTACCCGTGTCTGTTTCCGGTCCTGTAGTGTACATCATTGGCGTCAATGTGATACTGAAGCAATGTTCTACCTTTGATACATTGTAGACCTTCACATTGGGGAAATTGGAAGGGTTAAAGGGCACCTGTCTGTAGCCTGGATTGCAGACATTTTATGTTGAATCAATGTTTGACTGCTCCAAGTAAATTGAGATTGTAGATTTGACCAATATGCTTAGGGTCATTGAAAAGCAACCCGTTTGTTATTGGAGCCATTCTCACAATTGGACATGAATATGCATACTTGTCATGGAAATCAAATTCTAGTACGGTTTTGGCTCAAGTCCTAGGATAGCCTAACACTAGATGGCCTGTTTTGTATGCCAGTCTTTGTTACCTCTGAGAAAGGCAAGATGATTGATTCCATTGCAGCATATTTTCTTCCTTTTCCTTTTAGCTCCCTTTTGTCTTGTTTTCCATCAGCCTCCGGGCAAACTTTAAAAATGTCAACAAGTAAGGCCCATCTTGCCAAACCAGAATATGAAAACTCAACGTTAGGGGCACAAATCTTGACAGTTACTTCTGCAAGAAGCAAATAATGATGGCTAATCCCCTTGATGTTCCTCACAACAGGGCTCAAGGCCTGTGTGTCTTGATTTCTCTCACTGTCTGTCGGTTGTACACACACAGGAGCAGGTAGCAGCAGCAACCTGGAACAGCCCCCTGAATCTGGGCCGAAGGTCGCTCTTGCCTATATTTGGTTCGGTCTTTTGAAAGGCAGCAGCGGTAAATGGGCTCAATCCCAATACCACCCTTAGCCCTCCCCCTTGTTTTCGAGTATCCCTTGGTGGGGGAGTGACCCTCAAACGGAGCTACTAGTGTTAGGGAGAGAAATAACCCTGGGGAATGGGACATCACTACGTCACTTGCACACAGCAGAAGCCGCCAAAGGATTGCCTGACGACTCAAAATGTATTATTCCCCTACTCTGTTTGATGCGGACTTCAGTCTGAGTCTGCCATCGTTGAAGTTGTTTGAGGTAATGTCAAAATGAGGGGTGTTGTACAAAGTCATCAGTGATTGGATAATCTCTAACCAATCAGAGTATCAAAGCCAAAGACACATTTTCGAAACGCTGCTTTACCAATGTGTGTTCTGGCTTTGGCCCAACCCATTTGTTTCTAATGTTTGCCGTAGCAAGGAGTTTGTGTAGCCATGAAAGCCAAAGGATAGCCTAACACTCAATTAATTGACAACAAGCCTTGTACTGGCGGCCATAATAGCTAAAACCTAGGAAGAAACCTAGAGGAACCAGGCTCTGAGGGGTGGTCAGTCCCCTTCTGGCTGTGCCGGGTTGAGATTACAATACATGGCCATTAAGGCCAGATCTTTCTCCAAGATGTTCATAGATAACCAGCAGGGTCTTCTTGGGTATTACTCTACAAGCTTGGAACACATGTATTTGGAGTTTCTCCCATTCTTCTCTGCAGAGCCTCTCAAGCTCTGTCAGGTTAGATGGGAGCATCACTGCACAGCTAGCCCAAGCCTGAGGTCCTGAGTACTCTGGAGCAGGTTTTCATCAAGGATCTCTCTGTACTTTGCTCCATTCATCTTTCCCTCGATCCTGACTAGTCTCCCTGCCCCTGAAAAACATCCACACACCATGATGCTGCCACCACCATGCTTCACCGTAGGGATGGTGCCAGGTTTCTTCCAAATGTGACTCTTGGCATTCAGGCCAAAAAGTTCAATCTTGGTTTCATCAGGCCAGAGAATCTTGTTTCTCATGGTCTGAGAGTCCTTTAAGTGCCGTTTGGCAAACTCCAAGCAGGCTGTCATGTGCCTTTTTTACTGAGTGGCTTCGTCTAGCCACACTACCATAAAGGCCTGATTGGTGGACTGCTGCAGAGATGGTTGTCCTTCTGGAAGATTATCCAATCTCCACAGAGGAACTCTAGCTCTGTCAGTGACCCTCGAGTTCTTGGTCGCCTCCCTGACCAAGGTCCTTCTCCCCCGGTTGCTTAGTTTGGCAAGGTGGCCAGCTCTAGGAAGTCTTGGTAGTTCCAAACTTCTTCCATTTAAGAATGATGGAGGCCACTGCGTTGTTGGGGACCTTCAATGCTGCAGAAATGTTTTGGCATTTTCCCCCAGATCTGTGCCTCGACACTATCCTGTCTTTGAGCTCTACGGACAATTCCTTCGACCTCATGGCTTGGTCTTTGCTCTGACATGCACTATCAACTGTGGGACCTTATATAGACAGGTTTGTGCCTTTTCAAAATCATGTCCAATCAATTGAATTTACCACAGGTGGACTCCAATCAAGTTGTAGAAACATCTCAAGGATTATCAATGGAAACAGGATGCACCTGAGCAAAATGTCAAGTCTCATAGCAAAGGGTCTGAATAATTATGTAAAGTATTATTTATACACACATACAGTCATGTGAAAAAGTAAGTACACCCCCTGGAAAGTTCTCTCTTTTATTTATTTATTTTTTACATTTGGACAGATGGATATGTAATTTTGTAACACTATTGACGGATAAAGGTTACCCAATTTAACAAATCGCACACAAAAAAATGCCTTTTCCTTATGGGGAAAAAGTTAGTACACCCCTACTTTTACCAAAATTAGAATTTGGTAGCATTGCCTTTAAATTGTTTAACTTTGGTCAAATGTTTCAGGTAGCCTTCCACAAGCTTCCCACAATAAGTTAGGTGAATTTTGGCCCATTCCTCCTGACAGAACTGGTGTAACTGAGTCAGGTTTGTAGGCCTCCTTGCTTGCACACGCTTTTTCAGTTCTACCCACAAAATTTCTATAGGATTGAGGTCAGGGCTTTGTGATGGCAACTCTAATACCTCGACTTTGTCCTTAAGCCATTTTGCCACAACTTTGGAAGTATGCTTGGGGTCAATGTCTATTTGGAAGACTCATTTGCTACCAAGCTCTTGAGATGTTGCTTCAATATATCCACATAATTTTCCTTCCTAGTGATGCCATCTATTTTGTGAAGTGCACCAGTCCCTCCTGCAGCAAAGCACCCCCACAACATGATGCTGCCACGCCGTGCTTCACAGTTGGGAAGGTGTTCCTCGGCTTGCAAGCCTCCCCCTTTTTCCTCCAAACATAACGATGGTCATTATGGCCAAACAGTTCTATTTTTGTTTCATCATAGCAGAGGACATTTCTCCAAAAAGTACAGTCTTTGTCCCCATGTGCAGTTGCAAACCGTAGTCTGGCTTTTTTATGGCGGTTTTGGAGCAGTGGCTTCTTCCTTGCTGAGCGGCCTTTCAGGTTATGTCTATAGGACTCGTTTTACTGTGGATATAGATACTTTGTACCTGTTTCCTCCAGCATCTTCACAAGGTCCTTTGCTGCTGTTCTGGGATAGATTTGCACTTTTCACACCAAAATACGTTCACCTCTAGGAGACAGAACGCGTCTCCTTCCTGAGCGGTGTGACTGCAGCGTGGTCCCATGGTGTTTATACTTGCGTACTATTGTTTGTACAGATGAACGTGGTACCTTCAGGCGTTTGGAAATTGCTCCCAAGGATGAACCAGACTTGTGGAGGTCTACAATTGTTTTTCTGAGGTCGGGTGATTTCTTTTGGTTTTTGCTCCACCATAATTTGCAAATAAATTCATAAAAATCCTACAATGTGATTTTCTGGATTTTTTTTTCTCATTTTGTCTCTCATAGTTGAAGTGTACCTATGATAAATTGCAGGCCTCTCATCTTTTTAAGTGGGAGAACTTGCACAATTGGTGGCTGACTAAATACTTTTTTGCCCCACTGTACATATAAAAAGTATAAAATCAGTTGAAGACTGAAAATCCGTATCGGCCTAAATAAAAGTGATCGGTGCATCCCTAATTTCTATTGTTGTTTAACTTGTACAAGTAACGTTTACTGCAACGTTTATTGACAGTAGCCTAGTGTAGGCCTATATTATTGGCTGTTTGGAGGAGGGATTTTCCGGCTGCACACAATTTAGTTTTTTTCCAATGCTTTGGTCAGGTGGAAGCCAGAAATTTCCCATTTTGATTAGTCTCCTTGCAAATCTCTTTGTCTCTGTTTTTATTTAAGCTATTCATATACAACTTTCTGAGAACTCTGTTACTGGACTCCTAGATTAATTTGATGGTTGATCATGAAAGAGTAGGCTATAGCCTATGCTTAGGCCAACAAATCACATTCGAATTGAATGGGGATTGGGACAAAAAGGGACATTTTAAGCTTTTAAATCAACAAGCCAGACAACAGTGTCCGCTGCAAAATGCCCATGATCATCCTACATTGGAGAGGTGAGCAGCTTTTGGTGCTCTCCACTCTGTCTACAATCTACATTTGTTCTCTTGCATTACGTTCACAGTAGGCTACATACCTTCCACATATTTTTTAAATAGGCTATGAGAATAGGTAGGTAATTTGGCATATCACCTAGCTGTGTGCTGCCTTGTGGTGAGCTGCCCGACTCCGGTGGTGCCAGTCATGTTCAAACAGGCTAAACTATCGTATGTAAAATTAACAAAACTATTCTGTCACATGACGATGGCTGTCAAACATGGTTGATTTCTGATTATATCATAATATCACCCTATGCTATACACACGTAATTAAGACAAAAAAAACAAGATTCAGAGGTTGTGTTGCGATAATGAGAGAAATGGCAAAATACATTTGAATAATTTAACTTAAAATATATTTGTTTTCAGTTTATTTTTTTTATTAGAAATTGATTAGATTTTTTCTTTTTTTAGACTTTGAAATCTGTTGCGTTAATTATAATTTTGTCTTCCTCTTTCTCTCTCTCCCCATCTAGGTGTGGAGGAACTGTGGGTGCTATTCTGACTTGTCCGCTGGAAGTGGTAAAGACCAGACTGCAGTCCTCTCATGTCACCTTCTACATCTCTGAGGTGCAGCTCAGCACCGTCAACGGGGCCAGTGTGGCCCGCATGGCACCCCCGGGACCCCTCCACTGCCTCAAGTAAGTTCACCAACAAACAGGGGTCACCGAGAATAGCTTACACATTACATTGTGTTTTGACAGGGTTTGTTGGGTCACCGTTTCAGGAAGACTAGCATTTTCTCACCAAGTTTCACTCAAGGCCACCTACAGTATCTCACATGCTCAAAGATGAGTTACTGTAGATAGGAGTGTTATCAGACCGAAATGTCTTTCGACATTTCCTTTTTAATGGTCATGAAGCGGTCGTCTTTATCGTCCTCTAAGGTTAATGAAAGAGTTTACTCTTCCACCTTAAAAGAAAAAAAAAAAAGAATGAAAGCTTGGACAGTCATTTTCTGGATGTTTGTCATACTATGTTATGACTGGGTCTTGCTTTATCATTTTGATTGCATCATAATGGATCTCCCACACATTGAACCACATAGCGGAATTGATGATCTCAGATCGGGGATGTAGCCTAGCTTTCATTATATATCCATTATCATATTTGACAAGTACAAGTTGTTCTATAGCATACTTAAATCTGCCTCACTCACTTGTAAAAATAGAATGAGAACAGGGGGAGAGGCTTACCGTGGTTCTGTTTTGGTTTGCCGTGGAACTGCCCATGTAAGTCTCGTAGAGGGCAACTTTCCCCTTTGCCTTAGTTTTTTTTTTTTTTTAGATTTAGTCTATATATCACTGCACTGTGACCATTCCAACTCTCCTTCCTATCCTCCATATTGCTAACCATAACCCCTTAATCATCTTCTCATATTGCTCTGTAAAAGCTCTCCACTGACTGGACTAGAATAGAGACATGGAGCAAAGAGGGCAAGAAATGGACACGTTGTTCTCTGCAGCTGTTATTGTAATGTGGTCAGTGTACAGTGGCACAGCGAATGAATGTCCCTCATACCAACAGCTGTTTACATGCCCTCACCTTTGTTAGGTTCTGACAATTGGAGGTGTATCTGTGGATGTATTGTTTGTACAGATGAACGTGGTACCTTCAGGCGTTTGGAAATTCCTCCCAAGGATGAACCAGACTTGTGGAGGTCTACAATTGTTTTTCTGAGGTCTTGGCTGATTTTCTTTTGATTTCCCCATGATGTCTAGCAAAGAGGTACTGAGTTTGAAGGTAGGCCTTGAAATAAAGCCGCAAGATTAAACTGAAGATTAACAATATTTTAAGTCAGAACCCATCACCTTAAACATTTTCCACACCATGGGGCCAGGAGGCACCACCTGTTATATAACTGGTGTAGTAAAGGGAGCATGCTGCTAGGGCTGGCACAGTAATTGTATAATCGTGTAACCAACAATTATGAATAAAGACCGTCATGAAACTTTTATATAATATAAAAATATTATTAAAAATATAAGTCGACTAACTCTACCCAAAAGCTGTAAAGTAAAATAAGCCTGGTTCAAATCTAAGAGCTGATTTATAAGGTGAGAGGAGACTAGCGAATTAGATTAATTTATCTTGCTAGCCAGCCAGTTTACGTCAGCTAAAAGTACAAAAGGTTGAGGGTAAACAACCGATGACGTAAGTATAATGCGACAGCTTTACTGTCAGTGTCAGCAAATTAGAGCGACAGAGTAAGTATTATGCAAATCAATTGTTGTGACATCCATGTATGTTAATAACGACACGCGAGGCTGCTGAAAACCTTAATTGAAACAATAAAGTGTCAGTAGTTTGCTTCGGACGACGGATAATTACATGAAAGAAACGGGAGTACCCTACGGCTGTACCCTACTCGGGGCATGGCCACGGTAAGCCACGCCTCGCCATGTGTATCTATCATGAAACGCATGCACCCAATGGTTTACCGAGAACAGGGCGCACACTGACAGAAAAATATCAGCATGTTAGACTAATTAGCCAGCCCTTCTGCTAGCTGTCAGCTTGGCAAAGATTGCCCTTCCAGTGAAATACCGCTAGAAATATCTATATATATTGTTTAAGGAAACGTCAGGCTTTGGCTGGAGTCTTCGTTCCGTTGGATCACAGCTCTGCTGCAGTGTTCTTGGGCCTGCTTCCCTCCCCTTTCCCCCCCTCAGTCAACCTCCATGCCTCCGCCCTGGAAGCAAGCACTAAGTGAAACCCAACACTACCACTAAGCAGCACAGGGAGAAGAAAACAACATGCAGAAGTGGGTCACCAGCGAATGCAGACAGGCCAAATCCCGTTTAGAACAGAGTAGTTCTGTATGAGTGGTTCTGACTGCGTAGTTGACTGAATTTGCAGTTTAATCTAGAGGCCTTAATCCTTGAATTGAAGTTTAGCACACACTCTCTGCTTTGAATATCTCCATGAATTAGGTTAATGGTGGAATAACCTTGGATGGCACTAAACAGCATGAACCCCATCAGCCATTACCATGTTACATAGAGCAGCTCATGTGTGACCTTATAATTTACATTTTTGTCATTTAGCAGACGCTCTTATCCAGAGTGACTTTCAGGAGCAATAAGGGTTAAGTGCCTTGCTCAAGGGCACAACGACAGATTTTCACCTAGTCTGCTTGAGGTTTTTAACCAGGCACCTTTTCAGTTTCTGACCCAACGTTCTTAACCTCTAGGCTACCTACCTCCCCCTAATAATGTCATGCTGTCTTACCTGGGTCTAACTGGTTGGCAGGCCGCCTAACCCTAGCTGACTGAGACAGATCGTTGGATGTGGTTTTAACCAATCACACAAGATTAGAACCACCCGCTGTATAAAAACTGTCATGACTCACATACACAAATGCTGAAATGAATCATCTAATGTAATGTATCATCAGCTGTTTTGACATTTTCGGTTTCTTCCATCCATTTTGCGATAACACACACGTATCAGGAAATGTACCATAAAGGCATCTGTTTATTACTGTATTAGTCACAAATGAACAATTTTATGGCAACAGCCGATGTGCTATGGTCATGGCAGGCTGATTATCCACACTGGCACTAGCCCACTATCTTGATAGACATCTTTTCTTATGTTTCAGCATATCAATAATTAATTAAATTAATTGGGGGCTAGCTAATCATACACCTCTCTCTACCTCTCCCTCTACAGGTTGATACTGGAGAAGGAGGGACCCCGCTCGCTGTTCAGAGGCCTGGGCCCCAACCTGGTGGGTGTGGCTCCTTCCAGGTATGACTTCACTTCCTGTGCAATAATCTTCCGTCTACACCGAGGCATTATTCATACTCCAATCCAAAATTAAATCCAGAATTGGCTTCCTATTTCGCAACAAATCCTCCTTCACTCATGCTGCCAAACATGCCCTTGTAAAACTGACTATCCTACCGATCCTTGATTTCGGCGATGTCATTTACAAACTAGCCTCCAACACTCTACTTAGCAAATTGGATGTAGTCTATCACAGTGCCATCCGTTTTGTCACAAAAGCCCCATACACTACCCACCACTGCGACCTGTATGCTCTCGTTGGCTGGCCTTCATTATATATTCGTCGCCAAACCCACTGGTTCCAGGTCATCTATAAGTCTTTATTAGGTAAATCCCCGCCCTATCTCAGCTCACTGGTCACTATAGCAACACCCACCCGTAGCATGCGCTCCAGCAGGTATATCTCACTGGTCACCCCCAAAGCCAACACCTCCTTTGGTCGCCATTCCTTCCAGTTCGCTGCTGCCAATGACTGGAACGAATTGCAAAAATCATTGAAGCTAGAGGTTCCTATCTCCCTCAATAACTTTAAGCATCAGTTGTCAAAGCTGCTTATCGATCACTGCACCTGTATATAGCCCTTCTGTAAATAGCCCACACTACTACCTCATCCCCATATTTATTTTTGTTTATTTTCACTAATCTTGCACTCCAGTATCTCTATTTGCACATCATAATTTGCACATCCTTCATTCCTGTGTTAATGATGATAATTCTGTAATTTATTTCACCACTATAGTCTTATTTATTGTCCTACCTCCTTACCTTACTGCATTTTTGCACTACATTTTGCACTCTGTATATAGATTTTTCTATTGTGTTTTTGACTGTTTGTTTAATGTGTAACTCTGTGTTGTTATTTGTCGCACTACTTTGCTTTGTGTTGGCCAGGTCGCAGTTGCAAATGAGAACTTGTTCTCAACTGACCTACCTGGTTAAATAAAGGTGAAAAAAAAAAAAATACTCCCTAGTGGTAGAACACAGACTGAAATTACTAAGTGTTTGCCCTATTACGCAACAGCAGCCTCCTGGTCCAGTCTGTTAATCACAGTAACTGTGGGCAAAGCAGAGGCCGTCCACTGGGTAATGACTAGAAGGGATACAGCTTTTGTCAAATTAACAACAGATTTGACTTTTCGTAGCAGGTTAGGAGAATTAATGTATCAGGTTAGCTAAATGCAAAATAAAAGAATCTGTTTTGATGTTAATATGACAAAATCTAGATCCCTTCTAGTCGTGACCCGTCCACTGGGGCTGCTGCAGGGTCATGTGACTGAGTGTAGTTCCCATAGCATCACAATGCATCAACGCCATTGGACCCCTCTGTGTTCTAAATTTCCCCTTCCCTGAATAAGATGTCTCTTTGTTAATGTTTATTTTCTTTGTATCTCTTTCCATCTCGGTATGTAGATTATCTCTCATTCTGCTTGTCTCACCCTCTGTGGGGTGTTAAATGTCCTTGACGTTCTTCCATTTGTCTGTGACAGGGTTTCCATTAGGAAAATGTGGCAAAGAAACAACGTGTCTGGAAATATTTAAATTTACTGTCCATTTGAGACATTTTCCGGACCCATATAACCCATTAGAGCATCCACCCACGGTGTTCAGAATGACAATCACTTTTAGATTATGGTAATGCATCTTAACAGAACATGCAACTCATGTAATGAAGCAGCCAATAGAAATGGAATTTTAAAACCCCATTCTAAACAGTGCACCTGGGAAACACGATTGGAACAGTACACCTGCAGCGGTTCCATCTGTGATAGAGATTAAATTCTCTGTTAAAAACGTAGAAAGGGGGAATCTAAAGATCCAACAACTAGAATGGGTTGCTAATATGACTAGGATTGTGCCTTTGGCTTCTGGACAACGAAATAAAGTTTATATGAAAACCAATAGAACAGGAGAGAAACGACATAGCGGTGGGTCCAATAGGAAAGTAAATGGAAATACATTGGCAAAAATATATACAGTCGTATGCAAAAGTTGGGGCACCCCTGACAATTTCCATGATTTCCATTTATAAATAATTGGGTGTTTGGATCAGCAATTTCATTTTTATCTATCAAATAACTGATGGACACAGTAATATTTCAGTAGTGAAATTAGGTTTATTGGATTAACAGAAAATGTGCAATATGCATCAAAACGAAATTAGACAGGTGCATAAATTTGGGCACCCCAACAGAAAAATCACATCAATATTTAGTAGAGCCTCCTTTTGCTAAAATAACAGACTCTAGACAGTTCCTATAGCCTCTAATGACTGTCTGGATGAAGGTATTTTGGACCATTCCTCCTTACAAAACATCTCCAGTTCAGTTCGGTTTGATGGTTGCCGAGCATGGCCAGCCCGCTTCAAATCATCCCACAGATTCTCAATGATATTCCGGTCTGGGGACTGGGATGGCCATTCCAGAACATTGTACTTGTTCCTCTGCATAAATGCCCGGGTAGATTTTGAGCAGTGTTTTGGGTCGTTGTCTTGTTGAAATATCCAACTTATAATATTCAACTTTAACAAGATTCCCAGTACCGGCACTGGCCACACAGCCCCACAGCATGATGGAACCCCCCACCAAATTTTACTGTGGGTAGCAAGTGTTTTTCTTGGAACGCTGTGCTCTTTTGCCGCCATGCATAACGCCCCTTGTTATGACCAAATAACTAAATCTTTGTTTCATCAGTCCACAGCACCTTATTCCAAAATGAAGCTGGCTTGTCCAAATGTGCGTTTGTGGCGTGTGTGCAGAAAAGGCTTCTTCCGCATCACTCTCCCGTACAGCTTCTCCTTGTGCAAAGTGCGCTGAATTGTTGAACGATGCACAGTGACACCATCTGCAGCAAGATGATGTTGTAGGTCTTTGGAGGTGGTCTGTGGGCTGTTTTTGACCATCCTTCGCCTTTGCCTCTCCGATATTTTACTTGGCCTGCCACTTCTGGCCTTAACAAGAACTGTGCCTGTGGTCTTCCATTTCCTCACTATGTTCCTCACAGTGGACACTGACAGCTTACATCTCTGCGATAGCTTTTTGTAGCCTTCCCCTAAACCATAATGTTGAACAATCTTTGTTTTCAGGTCATTTGAGAGTTGTTTTGAGGCCCCCATGTTGCCACTCTTCAGAGGAGAGTCAAAGACAACAACAACTTGCAATTGGCCACCTTAAATACCTTTTCTCATGATTGGATGCACTTGTCTATGAAGTTCAAGGCTTAATGAGCTCACCAAACCAATTGTGTGTTCCAATTAATCAGTGCTAAGTAGTTACAGGTATTCAAATCAACAGAATGACAAGGGTGCCCACATTTTTGCATAGCCTATTTTTCACATCTGATTTAATTTCATACAACTTAATATTTCTACACTAAAAATCTTTGTTTGGACAATAACCCAGTACTCAGCTTTTATTAGAAAATGAATGGCATGCCACTGTGATCATTTTCTGTGACTACAGAGTAAATTATTATGCAGCCTCAGAGGGGTGCCCAAACCTTTGCATACGACTGCAATTACTCCTATCTATACATAAAAAAAAAAAAAAAAAATGTTCACCAGAAAGCATGATTTCGCCACATAGGAATCGAGGATCATTAACTTCTTAAAAAAGTATCTGGATACCTGCTCGTCGAACAGCTCATTCCAAAATCCTGGGCATTAATATGGAGTTGCCACCCCCCACTGCTATAACAGACTCCACTCTTCTGGGAAGGCTTTCCACGAGATGTTGGAACATTGCTGCAGGGACTTGCTTCCATTCAGCCACAAGAGCATTAGTGAGGTCGGCCTCTGATGTTGGGCGATTAGGCCTGGATCGCAGTCTGCGTTTCAATTAATCTCAAAAGTGTTCAATGGGGTTGAGGTCAGGGCTCTGTGCAGGCCAGTTAAGTTCTTCCCCACCGATCTCGACAAACCATTTCTGTCTGGACCTCGCTTTGTGAATGGGGGCATTGTCATGCTGAAACAGGAAAGGGCCTTCCCCAAACTGTTGCCAAGTTGGAAACTATAATGTCATTGTATGCTGTAGCGTTAAGATTTCCCTTCCCTGGAAGTAAGGGGCCTAGCCCGAACCAAACTTTACAGTTGGCAGTATGCTTTGGGGCAGGTAGCGTTCTCCTGGCATCCGCCAATCCCAGATTCATAAGTCAGACTGCCAGATGGTGAAGTGTGATTCATCACTCCAGAGAACGCGTTTCCAATGTTCCAGAGTGCAATGGCGGTGAGCTTTACACCATTCCAGCCGACGCTTGGCATTGCACATGGTGATCTTAGGCTTGTGTGCAGCTGCTCGGCCATGGAAATCCATTTCATGAAGGGAACAGTTCTTGTGCTGACGTTGCTTCCAGAGGCCGTTTGGAATTTGGTAGTGAGTATTGCAACCGAGGACAGACAATTTTTACACCCTACACGCTTCAGTACTCTGCGGTCCTGTTCTGTGAGCTTGTGTGGCCTACCACCTTCGCGGTTGAGCCGTTGTTTCTTCTAGACGTTTCCACTTCACAATAACAGCTCTTATAACAGCACTGACTGGGGAAGCTCTAGCAGGGCAGAAATTTGACGAACTGACTTGTTGGAAAGTTGGCATCCTATGAATGTGACATGTTGAAAGTCACTGAGCTCTTCAGTAAGACCATTCTACTGCCAATTTTTGTCTATGGAGATTGCTTGGTTGTGTGCTCGATGTAATACACCTGTCAGCAATGGGTATGGCTGAAATAGCCAAATCCACTAATTTGAAGGGGTGTCCAGTATGTCACCAGTAGTAAATATACCTACTGTTAATCCCTGTCATTTGGTTACACATATTTCTGTTAATGCATGTATTAATTAGTAATTTACAGTTCTCATTCTCGGCATGGAAACGTTGTTTGTAGAGTTCACAATCTTCTACACTTGTGAGAATGAAGTTCTGTGTTTTATTTCATAACCATTTATGAGATTTGTAAAAAATAAAGTATTTCGTTGGGAGTGCTCCTTGTGAGCAATGAGTCTGTTTTTTTCTGTCTTGATAATGTTAAGGGAACACGCGCACCTGAGCATGCGTAGAAGTACCTGGCCTGCTTCCCGGAATGTAGGGAAGTGTTTTAAAAACAAACTTTTTTTTTTTTTTACATTCATTGCAAATGATAATATATACAAACATTCATCACAGTAAACTATTTGAAAAATCTTTACAACAACCTCCCCCTCAACCAATCCTCGTTGTGAAAGACCAATGGAAGTTATAGGCCTACTGCTGCATTGGCCTATAGGCTAAGAGTTCCATGCGCTCATTTCTTTAGCTGCCGATGGATCACGGTGTATCAATGTGCTGGGGATCTTGCAGTAGTAAGACTTTTAACCAAGGGTTGGAACCGGTTCAGTTAACAGAACCGAAAGTGATCTATATTCTTCCGGAACAGAACCGTTATTTAAAAAGCATGGATGTGAGAGAATGCTGGTTCTGTTTATTCGCCAATTCTCCGTCTGCTATTGCTTCTTGTGTTCCTGTTTTGTTTGTGTTCACTGTACCCCTACCTCTGGACAGCCTCTCTACCTCTGGACAGCCTCAGCTGGTTCCCGAAGCCGCTTGGGCACCTTGACCGGATTGTCTCCTCGGCGGTTAGCCGCTAGCTGGCTGCCCGCGTTCACCTAACGTGTGGCGGCTAATTCTCCCGCCGTGGAGGTGGCCTCGTCGTTATTTTCAATCAGAACTTCCGGATTACTGAACTCACCCTCCCCTCAGTATCATCATTTGAATATCTCGCCTTCAAAGCTCTCCTCCATGACAGTTATCCTCATTTACCGGCCACCTAAACCAAATCCCTCCTTCCTCTCTGATTTTACTGAACTCCTCACACTAGCCTCATCTCTCTCTCCACGTCTGCTGCTACTCGGTGACTTAAACATCCACATATGACTCCCCCACCTGCAAGCTGTCATCAGAATTCACCATTTTACTGGACAACTTTACTCTCACCCAACATGTCACATTCCCCACCCATGAAAAAGGACACATCCTCTACCTGGTCTGCTCCACTAACCAACCAGTGCTCGACCTCCATCCATGCCTCTTTCCCCTCACTGATCACAAACTGATACGGTTCACCATTCCTTCTCCAACTCCACGCCCCCGCCGCCTCAGAGAAATCACCTTCCGCAACCTTAAATCTATTGATCCCCACCATCTCTCTGACCCGCTCTCAACCACTCTCCACATAGACTCAACCCTCACCTCACCTGATGATCTCATAAACCATCTCAACTCCGCTTTGTGTACCTCCCTTAACACTCTGGCCCCCCTCAAAACAAAAACAGTCACTTTTAACACCTCGTCACCCTGGTACACACCTGCACTCCGGAAAATGAAACAAACTGGCCGCAACTTGAACGTCTGACAAAAAAAATAATCTCTCACAGTCCACCTTGAAGCCTATAAACTCCACCTCATTGCCTACAAAGATGCCCTCATTGCTGCCAAATCTACCTACCTCTCCACCATTCTCACCAACCCCTGTCAAAACCCTCTACTCCGGATCTCTGCAACTCGTTCCTTCACTTTTTCGCTGATAAAATCAACATAATTTATCAATCTCTATCCCCTGCATCCGACCTCCCAGTATCTACTCCAGCACCTATCACGGCCCTTCTTCCCCCCCCCATCCCTCCTGACCTCCCTCCCCCACCTCCACACTGCCTCCTCTCCCAGTTTGACTCGGTCACCACTCCTGAAATCTCTAAACTCATCAGCTCTTCCAAACCCACTACCTGCTCACTTGACTCCCTCCCTACTCCACTCCTGAAGTCCTGCCTCCCCGTCCTTTGCCCCTACCTCATTAACCTCTTCAACTCCTCTCTGTCCCTTGGAACTGTCCCCTCTGCTTTCAAAACTGCCGCTGTCACACCAATCCTTAAAAAACCTGGTCTGGATCTCTCTTCCCTCAACTACCGCCCAATTTCCAACCTTCCCTTTCTGTCTAAAACCCTGGAACGTATAGTCGCCTCAATTTCAAACCCATCTTCATGCCAATAACCAATTTGAACCTCTCCAATCTGGTTTTCGCCCCCTCCACAGCACAGAAACCGCTCTCCTCAAAGTCCTCAACGACCTCCTCACCTCCGCTGACACCGGTTCCCTTAATATGCTTATTCTTCTCGACCTGAGTGCAGCCTTCGATACCGTGAGCCATAACATCCTGCTCACCAGACTCCAAGACCTTGGTGTCGAAGGTACTGCACTCAGCTGGCTCCGTTCCTACCTTTCCAACAGATCCCACTTCATCTCTCTTCATAACCACACCTCTGCCACAGTCACCCAAGGTGTTCCCCAAGGCTCCGTACTCGGCCTCCTCTTCATCATCTACATCCTCCCCCTTGGTCAGATACTCCGCCACTTCAACCTGAACTTCCACTGTTATGCCGATGACACCCAGATCTACCTCAGCACCAAATCCCCCCACAATCCTCCCTTCTCCCACATCAACTCCTGTCTGTCAGCTATTAAAACCTGGATGCAACACAACTTCCTCAAACTCAACAGCAATAAAACGGAATTCCTCCTCATAGGCTCCAAATCCACACTTGGCAAAACCAATAACCCCACTCTTACCATCGACGGCACCATTGTCTCTCCATCTCCCCAGGCCCGCAACCTCGGTGTGATTTTTGATTCAACCCTCTTCCTTGAGCCCCACATCCGTCATGTCATTAAAACCTTCTTTCACCTCCGCAACGTCGCCAAAATCAGATCCTCACTCACACCCCCTGCTGCTGAAAGACTCATTCACGCCTTCATCTCCTCACGACTGGACTACTGCAACTCACTACTCCTTGGTATCAGCTCGACCTACATAAAGACTCCAACTGGTCCAGAACGCAGCCGCCCGACTCATCACCCGCTCCAAATCCTGGCACCACATCACTCCAGTCCTAAAACAACTACACTGGCTTCCCATTTCCCACCGGATCACATACAAAATCCTGGTCCTTACCTACAAAGCCATTCACCACCAGGCCCCCTCATACCTCACTGACCTCTCCCCCTACCAACCCTGACGGTCCCTCAGCTCCTCTGCATCCACATGTCCAAGCTCCGCAGTTTTGGGGACAGAGCCTTTTCCAGGGCAGCTCCCAGGCTCTGGAACTCCCTCCCCCATGAGATCCGCACCTCTGAGTCCCTCACCATCTTCCAGTCCCGCCTCAAGACCCATCTCTTCACCTCTGCCTATCCGTAGCCCCACGGCACTCCCATTTCTATCTGTGCCTGATTTTTTTTCTTTTTTCATTTTTTTTTTTCATCAAATTTTATTTTATTTTATATATATTATTCCAACGTCTGCCTGCCAGCTGGAAATCTTTGCGTGTGTGTGGGCTACCTGCCACTCCCCCTCTGAAGCATAGGTTGCTGTAGCCTACTGATGTTACAAGCATGAATCAGAAATTAGGGAGAGGTGTTTAATTACAAAAATAATGGATTTACTTTTTCAATGCTAGTTAAGGATATTATAGATATCACGTTTCACATTGGATTTATCACGTTTCACTTTTTTTATTTACTACGAAAAGTTAAGACCCTGCACCATCTAATGCTGCTCCACACACAAGCTTGTTAGCTAGCTAGCTAATGTTAGCTCTGGTCCAACATTAAACCAACTCGGAAGCTCAGGCATTAAAAGCTTCTCCATAGAAGCCACTCTGTAGGTATAATTATGTGGGCCTAATTCAGATAATGCATGTCATAACAAAGATGCCCAGTGCTTCAAGGCAAGCTTCCTCCATCCTCTCTCTCTCGCGCTCTCTCTCTCGCTCAATTTTAGTTGCATCTCGCAGGCTCGCAACACTCATTATGATTAAACCATGTTGTTACGGCAAAATACAATTAGCTCTTAACGACTTTCCTATATAGATTAAATTGCTTACCTGCTCCGATAGATAGATGGATGGATAGGTAGGTACTTTATTGATCCCTGAGGGGAAAGTTCTCCATCAAGCAACTACGAAAAAAACACAGGGCAGGTGCAAAATGCCAGAACGAAAAAGTGCCACAAAGCTATAAAAAGACATTGCATAGTATGAGTGGATGGCTCCACAGCAAGCTGCTCCTATCTGCACTGATTGGTGAAGTAATTAGATTTTGCGCTAAATGTAATTATTATTATTTCTAAATAGGAACAGAAAGGAACCATATAAACCAGTACTTTTTTGGGGGTTCGAACCGGTTTATAAATGTATTTTGATGGTTGGAACACTGAAATGGAATGAAAAAATTGAGGTGGAGTGAGGTGTAGGTAAACGGTCAGGAGAACGGGGTGGGGAGAGAGCGAGGTCGGGAGAGACTGGGAAGGGGAGCGGTAGGGAAGAAGAGGTGGAGGGAGAGCGAGGAGGACACGGAGGACCGGGAGAGCAAGGCGGAGAGGTAGGGGTGGGGAGAGGTAGGGATGGAGAGGAGTGTTTGGGGAGAGAGGGGTAAGGAGAGGTGGGAGGAGAGCGAGGTAGAGTGAGGATAAGACTGGGAGAGCGAGGTAGACGGAGGGAGAGGGTAAGGAGAGAGACTGACACTGCCATTAAAAAATACTGCAGAGGAAAGAGAGGGAGAGAATAATCAATCATCCTTCATTACTCCTCCCAGGGTTCTGTTCCTCAACACTCCTCAATGCTGCACTGGAACAGAGCAATAACATCAATGCCATTCCCAAATAACCCCTGCCAGCGACTAGACGCTCACCAGGCTTTACCTATATTAACACAGCAAGGAACCTTCTCTAACCAGACAGAGAAGTGACGAACACTGCTGCTGTGTTCCCTGGCTGTGGAAAGGTACTGGCTGATTGGTCTCCCCCTTGGGCTGCAGAGTGCTTAGAGCTGAGCATATTGTCTGCCATTAGCGCGTGGTTGGCCGGGCAGTCAGCTGTTCATCTACAGCACACTCGGCACAGCTTTTAGATGAGTCCGCGTCGACTTCCACATAACACACATGCGTGAATATGCACCCGATCTCACATCTGCATACACACACATGTACATGCACAGTGTACACAATCTCACTCTCATGTACATGCACAGTGTACACACTCTCACAAACACCAAGGTCAGGTTGAGTGAGCCAAGCACAGGTGGGTCGTTGGGTTTTAATCCCTACAGTGGAAATGTTTACTTGAGTAATACTCTGATTTGAGTTTAGTAGAGCAAGCGTAGGAGTGGGAAGGGAGATTAATCTCCAGCTAGAGAAGGGCATGTGATTTGGGTGCCTGGATGGGGATGAATGACTCACTGTGTGAAATAGGGGTTGACATGATTTTTTAAATACTAACCTTTCCTCTGTCCCCCATACATAGATCTGTAAGGTTCCTCAGTCAACCTTACAGATTTTCAAGGACAGAGAAGGGCATGTGATTTGGGTGCCTGGATGGGGATGAATTGTATGCACAAGCATGCGTGTGCAGTGACAGACGCACGCACTACGCAGGAACATGCCTAATGGGACATTTTATTATTTATAAGCGTATAGAAAGTCTAAACCCCCTTGAGCTTTTTTCAAATATTGTTGCATTATAAACTGGGATTGAAAATAATTTAATTGTAATTTCTTGTCATTGATCTACACAAAATACTCCATAATGTCAAAGTGAAAAGAAAATTCTACATGACTAAAATAGTCGTTGCGTAAGTATTCACCTCCTTTGTTTAGGCAAGCCCAAATGGTTTCACAAGTAGAATTTGACTTAACAAATCACACAAGTTATATGGACTCACTGTGTGAAATAGGGGTTGACATGATTTTTTAAATACTAACCTTTCCTCTGTCCCCCATACATAGATCTGTAAGGTTCCTCAGTCAACCTTACAGATTTTCAAGGACAGATTCAACTACAAACACCACAAAGCATTTCAAAAGCCTCATAAAGAAGGGCAGTGATTGGTAGATGGGTAACAATAATAAATCAGACATTGACAATCTTTTAAGCATAGTCAAGTTAATAATCATGTTGTGGATGTATTAAAACACCCAGACATATCAAATATGCAGTCGTGCTTCTGAACTGAGCTGCAGGACGGGAAGGAAACCTCTTAGGGATGTCACCATGAGACCATTGTTGATTTTTAAAACCGCTGCAGAGTTCAATGGCTGTGATGGGAGAACTGAGGATGGATCCTCAACATTCTAGTGATTCCACAATAATGACCTAAATGACAGTGAAAAGAAGAATACAAATATTCCAAAACATGCATCATGTATGCAACAAGACACCTAAAGAAATACTGAAACAAAATTAAACACTGCAAAGGAATACACTTCGGCCTAAATGCAAACAATCCAACGCATCACTGAGTAACTGCCTCTTCGTTTTCAAGCGTGGTGGCTGCATCATGGTATGGGTATGCTTGACATTGACAAAGACTGGGGAGTTTCCCAGGAAGAAAAGGAAGAACCCTAGTTGAATTCAACTTTTCAGTAGGAAAATAAAATACAACACAAATCGAAATCTACACTGGAGTTGCTTACCAAGGAATGTTCCTGATTGGCCAAGTCATAGTTTTGACTTAAATCTGCTTTAAAATCTATGGGGACTTGGCTGTCTAGCAATCCCTGACACCTTGACAGAGCTTGAAGAATTTTGAAAAGAATAATGGGCAAATGTTGCACAATCCACGTGTGCAAAGCTCTTATGAGACTTACCCAAGAAGACTCTCAGCTGTAATCGCTGCCAAAGGTGTTTCTAATATGTATGGACTCTGGGGTGACTACTTATGTAATGAAGGTATATTGGTGTTTTATTTTTCATTAACCTTTAAAAAAGTGTTAATCTTTTTTCCAATTTGACATTACAGATATTTTGTGTAGATTGTTGACAAAAATGACAAAATGTGAAGAGGGGGTGTAGATTTTCTATAGGCTCTGTAGTTGTTTTTTTTGTTTTTTTTTTTTTTTTTTTTTTTATGTAGGTTGATGACCCGTGATACACAAACTACACAAATTAATGCACCTGGTTGGTGAAAATCGCTCATGTCAACAGGAGTTCCAGGCCATTTACTGTGTCAATTTGGACAGAGGGGATGCTGCCTGTCATTCATACAGTGCCTTGCAAAAGTATTCATCCCCTGCTTTTCCTATTTTGTTTGCGTTACAACCTGTAATTTAAATGGAGTGGTGCGTGCATATGTATTCACCCCCTTTTGCTATGAAGCCCCTAAATAAGATCTGGCACGACCAATTACCCTCAGAAGTCACATAATTAGTTAGATTGCACAAAGATGGACTTTATTTAAGTGTCACATAATCCGTCACATGATCTCAGTATACATACACCTGTTCTGAAAGGCCCCAGAGTCTGCAACACCACTAAGCAAGGGGCACCACCAAGCAAGTGGCACCATGAAGACTAATGAGCTCTCCAAATAGTTGAGGGACAAAGTTGTGGAGAAGTACAGATCAGGGTTGGGATATAAAAAAGTATATGAAACTTTGAACATCCACGGAGCACCGTTTTAAATCCATTATTAAAAAAAGGAAAGAATATTATACAGAGCTGGGCTTTACAGAAGAGTGTCCAGAGCAAAAAACATTGCTTAAAGAAAAAAAACAAGCAAACATGTTTGGTGTTTGCTAAAACTCATGTGGGAGACTCCCCAAACATATGGAAGAAGGTACTCTGGTCAGATGTGTCTAAAATAGAGCTTTTTGGCCATCATGGAAAACGCTATGTCTGGCGCAAACCCATCACCCCGAGAACACCATCCCCATAGTGAAGCATGGTGGTGGCAGCATCATGCTGTGGGGATGTTTTTCATCAGCAGGGACTGGGAAACAGGTCAGAATTGAAGGAATGATGGATGGCGCTAAATACAGGGAAAGTCTTGATGGAAACCTGTTTCAATCTTCCAGAGATTGTGTTCCAGCAGGATACTGCGAAAGTAACATTTGAGTGGTTTAAGGGGAAACATCATCTTGAAATGGCCTAGTCAAAGCCCAGACCTCAATCCAATTGAGAATCTGTGGTATGACTTAAAGATTACTGTACACCAGAGGAACCCATCCAACTTGAAGGAGCTGGAGCAGCTTTTCCTTGAAGAATGGGCAGATGTGCCAAGCTTATAGAGAAGATACTTGCAGCTGTAATTGCTGCAAAAGGTGGCTCTACAAAGTATTGACTTTGGGGGGGTGAATAGTTATGCACGCTCAAGTTTTCAGTTTTTTTTGTCTTATTTCTTGTTTTTGTTTTCACAATAAAAAATATCTTGCATCTTCGAAGTGGTAGGCATGTTGTGTAAATCAAATGATACAAACTCCCAAAAAATACATTTTAATTCCAGGTTGTAAGTCAACAAAATAGGAAAAATGCCAAGGAGGAGTGAATACTTTCGCAAGCCACTGTAATTTTAAATTTTGCCCCAATCTCACAAGAACCAAAAATGTTTTGTTTGCCATATTGGTATCGACCATCATGACGCCAACTTTTTTTTTTTATGGTAACGGCGCAGAGTTCCGATATCGATTGATTTGCTGTATTCTCAGCTCACATCCATTCCCTCCTGTATCCACAGGGCCATCTACTTTGCATCCTACTCCACTGCCAAAGAGAAACTGAACGGTGTGCTTGAGCCTGACTCGATGCAGGTCCATATGGTGTCTGCAGGCTTAGCAGGTAAGTCATTCCACAAACTCCTCCTCTGCTGTCTATAACTTGCTTGTCAGTGTAGTTTTTACTGGTTGTTGCTGCATTCAAAGTTGACTTGTTTTAAACAATTCATTTCCAGATACTTATTTTATTTTGACGGATTAAATAGTAAAGGGGATATATTAAGTATTTATTTTAACATATTTTGTTTAAAGTAACAGGCCATATTTTCATTTGATTAGATTTCTTCTGTACATTTTTATGTTTCTATGGGATGGGTATGGGGTGGATTGGGTTTCCTATTAATTTGAAGATAATTAAATGTTTTATAAACATTGCTCTAGCCTGTTTCCAGCTATGTGCTAGACATTGCCACTTCATGGGTTTCTTTGTTGTGGACATTTTCAAGTCTTTTGAATATCAACCACAGATGGTTTGCCCGAAAGCACAATTGAAGACTTTCAGGATCAGTCTCTTGACAACTAGTATAAACCCCACTTTTTATATCTATAGTGAAAGTGAATAGGTTATTCTGCCCTTCAATATTGTAGTTAAGTTGGATGCGAAAATAAACATTTGTCATTGTTCTCTCAGTCAAAATACCTATTGTGAAAAAGACAAAGCACACAGTTAACACTTTGTCAATTGCATTTTGTACTAACTTCCTCCACTCATATATTGAACTGCTCTCAAGAGATTTCATACGGCAGAGGCCCAACACGTTACTGCTTACCACTACAAGACTTACCGCTAGCTGTCTGTTCCAGCAATACAATTAATAAATAACATCCTCAAAGTTTGGGTTGTGCTTTCCATCCCACCCCCAATTCCCTCCGTTTATTTTCTCATTTGAGGCTCTTCGGCTCTCTCGAAGGACCCTAAATTGTGTTAACATACCAGTATGTTGCTAAACAGTGAGTGTGGCCCTTCAAGTGCTGTCTATACTGTGTGTGTGTACAGTAGTAAAGGCCCCAGGGCGCTAACATGTCAGGGCCCTCACTGCGGGAGAATGCTGCTATTGATGCTAATAATGATGATGCTGGTTTATGTCACTAGCAGCTCTTTCATCTCCTATAACTTCTACGTGATTGCACACTCTTGATACACCGTCCCCCTTTCACCAGCCTGTCCCCCCCACCCCACTAAAGGTACATGAACAGCATACACTTTTATTTTCCTTAGTCGACATATGAAGGGAAATGCTAACCTTGTCACTATTAGAGGTTTGAGGGTCCTTATTTGGTTCATCCATTCATCATCATTTACTCTTGAACAGCTAACACTGCAGACGTGTATAGCTGAACTTAAATAAGCTACGTCTGCCCTCATCTTTGACGAAAGAGGCCAACATAAGCTGTGCTTTCCACTGTGCCCTAGATATCACTCGCGTAACATACGTAGGTGTGTCTATATACAGCATATAGGCTATTGTTGGCAACCTAGTTCCAGACACTGGAAAATTCCTATTGTGTTATGACACTCCCTAAATTATTCGACACCTCTGAATCCGTTCCCTCATTTACACATACAGATATAGAATATTTAGACCAAAGATGCTTTTTAGTCAGGAAATTTCAGTTCTCAAAGTACAACTTACAGAAACATACTTAAGACTGCATAACATGAGTATACAAAACATTAAGAACACCTGCTCTTAGATGAAGGGGAGGAGACGGATCAAATAAGGATTTTTAAGCCTTGAAACAATTGAGACATGGATTTTGTATGTCTGCCATTCAGAGGGTGAATGGGCAAGACAAAAGATTGAAGTGCCTTTGAACGGGGTATGGTAGTAGGTGCCAGGTGCACCGGTTTGTGTCAGAACTGCACCGCTGCTGGGTTTTTCACGCTCAACAGTTTGTGTAACAAGAATGGTCCACCACCCAAAGGACATCCAGCCAACTTGACATAGCTGTGGGAAGCATTGGAGTCAACATGGCTTTCGACATCTTGTAGAGTCCATGCCCTGACAAATTGAGGCAGTTCTGAAGGCAAAAGGGGGAGTGCAGCTCAATATTAGGAAGTTGTTCATAATGTTTGGTATACTCTGTGTAGATTAATAATCATACCCAATCCGGGCCTATAATCGCGCCCATTTTCCACAGTCATTCAACTCCCCGAACCCTCTATATATGAGTTATGAGGGAGTGGAGCTAAGAACTGGTCTCCAGCTTCTTATCTAAAGCATTTGTACTAGTAAATGTAGGCCATACTCATGGAGAAAGGTGGAGCACTGTAACATGCTGATATAGGGAGCGAGTTGGCACTCCTACTTAAGCCTTCTCTTGAGTTCAACACAACCACAGTTGGCTGAGGGCCTAGTGTGTCTATTTATTTCCATAGACCTCCTGTATACACTAGCTAGTTCATGTGGTTAATTTACACTGAGGGATATATTTGCTGAATCAGGTCACCCATAGTATGTCAAGAGCCTTGAACTAGATTGTGGACTCTGACACCCTCGAGGATAATATGTGACCCTCTTTGTGCACACAGATATCACCTCTATCATATATTTGAATAGAGGGCCCCATTCAGCCTAAAGCACACTGCATTATAGTAGGTTACTGTAGTGCTGTACTGTAATATCATTGGAACTAGGTCACACAATTGAATTAGTTTTAAATATGAAACCGAGGGGCCAATCATGAAATGGCTGACTGACACTCCGGTAATACGTTTAATTTTGGGGGGAAATGTCTATGTATTTGCGACATTTGGCCTCCACACAGTCTTTTGTCCAACATAAAAATGACATTAATACATAAGATTTTTAGAAAGAAGTTGTTCAGACGATCAGAAACCGATGGGTGGTATTGATGGCGTATCACAACACTGTTTATCAGAGATAAACGAATCAGATCATCCAAGCTCGTCATTTATAGACTTTATAAGTCCGCTTGACAAGGTTAGCATTTCAACCCTCTTGCACTATTTAACTTTTTTTATTATTATGACGATTTCAGTGTTTACTTTGGCCCCCATTTTATTTGGCCCAATTGCTGCTGTTTTAAAATCAGTAAAAGTGACTATGATAATGATGCAATGGTTCACAACGATTGGCACCTGTAGCATCAGCTAAGAACATTGTTTAAATATGTTATTATTGTGTTTATTTGTTTTGTCCTGCTCATAATTTGATTATACCAGTGTTTCTTCCCTTACCAAGAACGACATACAGTTCCTGAGAGAAACAACACGACCTCCTGCATTTAAAACAGGTGTGGGTCGGGTAAGGTCAAGGGGTCGAGGGTTGGGAGGGTCAGCGTGGGGAGGAAGAGATGGGGTGTGACCCCTTTTCTCCTCTCCCACCTTTTAGTAGTTGTTTTAAAAATGTGGTAATGGGGAGGATTATCTTATGTTTATATATAAAAAGGGTGATATGGGTAGGCTTCCGGGGATCTTATCTGTTTATATCAGATTGGGGAAGACGGGGGTGATACTTGTCCTCCTCTCCCATCTATGTAAATAAAAGGAGTTTGTGGGGGGTTGACTGCTGCCTGTGTGTGACTGGTCATTTTAGGGCTTTACTGTAGCTTTCACCCCTGCGTGAGGGGGGAGAGCCCCCGCCACCTCAGCCCCCCATATCTGCAGGCTTCTAGCTGCAGCTGTGAGGCGGAGTAGCTTTGCCCCTACTCTGTGAGTACACACCATAGACGCTATCTCCTCCTTCTTCTTCTTCTTTTTCAACAGACTTGTCATCCTCTTCACGCAGTTTCCTTAGGACTGTGTCCCTTGATACAGTAGAAGCTCTAGTCGTCGGTATTGTACTGTAGATGTCCCCTGGTTTCTTGTTTAGAGAAAATGCTATGTAGTGATGTAAATGTATCTTGATTTTCAAATGGCCATGTTTTAAGTGATGTTCTTGTTTGGATGTTTAGTATCTTGACCACATCGGTACAGAGCACAAGTAATGTGCCGGATTACTGTTTGTCTTTTAAAAATGCACACATTATTATCACACTAGAATTACCTGCACCTTTGTCTTATACCTTGTCATGTGCATGACAGAACACTGCATTGTCAGGGGACTCATTGGTCTCTGATTTTTTTTAAACGAATTCAAACCCAAATTTAGTATAAACGTTTGATTTATAATAACACTATTAAAATAATACACGTTTTAGTATGGTACGTCTAGTTTCTCTGGGAAATACCACCCGACATCCTCCACTCAGCTACATTCAGTTTCACTTATTCCGCTTTGCTCTTCTTGAATAATTCAAGTACTCCATTATGTTTCCTCATGGCAGCCAATGAGGCCTTAAGCTGAGGCTCACACCATGATGTCATTCATACAATGACTTGCTCTTAAGATGTAGGCCTACTCTAGGGCTGAGCTCTCCCCATCTGGGAGCTAGCTACAATTCTTCAAATGTACATTTACTCAATTCATTGACTAATTTATATGGTAGTGTTTTTATCAGGCACTCTTAATCAGAGTGAAGTATCATAATTATGTTAATTGAGGAGGCTGAACAATAGCTTAGCACTATGCTATATCGTATAATTCTGTAGTGCCGTCTGTACATGAGATTCAGTCCCACCTTGTTTATAAACACTAACGAATAGTATTTATAGTAATTATAGGCTATATCTTGGTTATATTTATTGCAACTTGTAAATATGATTATGAAGAATGTTACTTGGACTATATCTTTAAGCTGTGTTTTTGCCTGTGTTTTAATAACCTTGAGGAATCTAATGAGTCCATATGATAACATTTCTGTGAGGGACAGTCTGCCCTTAACAAAGGTAATGAAGTTTAAATAAAATAAATAAAAATGATCTCTGGCCTGATACCGGAGCACCAGCGATAAGGAAAGGTTTTACGAGATTGGCAATACGTAAATAAACGGCTCATAAAAGGCCCGTAAACACAGCTTAAAGATGCCAGCAAAGCTTAGACACACTGCTGCCAGTTGAGAAGGAAAGTAGCTTTGTTTAGAGTGCACCGGGGTTGTATTTCACAAAACACAGGATCGATAGATTGGCCAGCACTCAGTTCTAACTCTTACTTTTCTAGTTCATAAAGCCAGCTGAAGTTGAATGTCGTTGGGTTACTACTGCGAGTATTGAGTCTGTAATATCCTTCCCTATATTCAAGTTTTTATTCCTTTATCATCCAGGAAATACAGAGTTGTTAGATGGCTGGCTAGCTCATTGGTGGTGCTTTGTGAAATACCCCCCCCACCCCCACCCCCTGGATAGGCTGAGTCCTTCACATACCGTCACTCCCCCTGTCTGAACCTCAGAACTCTTCTTCCCAGGGTTCACTGCTATCACAGCGACCAATCCCATCTGGTTGATCAAGACACGGTTGCAGCTGGATGCCAGGTAAGCATTGAGGAGTGAGGCTGTATCTAGACCACATGCCGTAGAAGTCATGGATTCCCCAAAGTCAGACGAAGTGCAGCCGAAATTATTATTATTTTATTTTTTATTCCCTAAACTTTTAATGTTAATCCACAGCTGTTTCATATTTTATTGGTTCTCTAAATACAGTATGTTGTGCATTGTTATTAAAATGCATATTATTCTAGTTTCATATTGTTTTGACTCATTGTACTAAGGGAAAGGGTACTAGTAGAGCATAATACATTATTGGATGTTGCGAATCCCTTTTATCATGTTTTTACCACAGGAACCGTGGTGAAAGGCGCATGAATGCGTTTGAGTGTGTGCGGCGGGTCTACCAGACGGAGGGCTGGCGGGGCTTCTATCGGGGTATGTCTGCCTCGTATGCCGGCATCTCCGAGACGGTCATCCATTTTGTCATCTATGAGAGTATTAAACGCAAGCTGATGGAGTCCAAGGCCCAGGCCAGCATGGATCAGGATGAGGACGAGTCGGTGAGGGATGCCTCAGACTTTGTGGGCATGATGCTGGCCGCCGCCACCTCCAAGACCTGTGCCACCTCTATCGCCTACCCCCACGGTATACACGATATATCAGCCATATGGTTATTTTATTTTATTTTATTTCACCTTTATTTAACCAGGTAGGTCAGTTGAGAACAAGTTCTCATTTACAACTGCGACCTGGCCAAGACAAAGCAAAGCAGTGCGACAAAAACAACAACAGAGTTACACAGTAAACAAACATACAGTCAATAACACAATAGAAAATCTATATACAGAGTGCAAATGTAGTGCAAAATGCAGTAAGGTTAGGAAGGTAGGACAATAAATAGGCCATAGTGGTGAGATAAATTACAGATTAGCATTAACACTGGAATTAAGGATGTGCAAATTATGATGTGCAAATAGAGATACTGGAGTGCAAGATTAGCGAAAATAATAAAATAAATATGGGGATGAGGTAGTAGGATGGGCTATTTACAGAAGGGCTATATACAGGTGCAGTGATCGATAAGCAGCTTTGACAGCTGATGCTTAAAGTTAGTGAGGGAGATAGGAACCTCTAGCTTCAATGATTTTTGCAATTCGTTCCAGTCATTGGCAGCAGAGAACTGGAAGGAATGGCAGCCAAAGGAGGTGTTGGCTTTGGGGGTGACCAGATATACCTGCTGGAGCGCATGCTACGGGTGGGTGTTGCTATGGTGACCAGCGAGCTGAGATAGGGCGGGGATTTACCTAATAAAGACTTATAGATGACCTGGAGCCAGTGGGTTTGGCGACGAATATATAATGTTAAAGGTTGATATGATATTGGTATCACCAGTAATAAATATCTCTCCTTCCTCCTCTCCCCCAATCCTCTCCTCTCCCCCCTCTTCTCCTCTCCTCCCTTTGTAGAGGTGATCCGCACCCGGCTACGAGAGGAAGGCAGCAAGTACCACTCCTTCTTCCAGACATTACTGACAGTACCTAAGGAGGAGGGCTACCGCGCCCTGTACCGTGGTCTCACCACCCATCTGGTCCGTCAGATCCCCAACACCGCCATCATGATGTCCACCTACGAGATGGTGGTCTACCTGCTACAACGCTAGCCCCTCCCCTTCCTGTCTGGAGAGGAAGTAGGAAGTGACTGACTTGGTTTGGGATATCTAAGATGGAGACCAAAAGAAAACCGATATGGACCAGAACCAAGAAGAAAGAACAGGAGCCCCCCCCCCACTCCCCAACCAACAACCCCACCCCCTAAGCCTACAGGCCGCCCCTCAAGGGGGCTCTAAGGTCTGGTGACACAAATGATGGGGTGGGAGGAGGAAAGCGGGACGGAGAGAAACAGTTGGGTCAGTCTTTTATAGAGCCTGTCAAACAGATGTCTCTGAAGGAAAGACGGAAATCATGTTGTGGCCTTAAAGAGTTTTAAGTTTGTCGTTTTGTAGAATGAAACCAATCTGCTTTAGCCCGTATCGGAGATGACAATCTGAAAGGGGAATGCTTGAAAACAATCGATCAAAAACAGGTGTCATAATAACACTATGAACATTACATAAAATATGTTTATAACAAAATTCTCCAGTAGATACATTAGATTAGTACTTTAACAAAATTCTCCAGTAGATACATTAGATTAGTACTTTCTCACTAGGATTTAGCATGTAAGCTAATGTTTGAAACAAGATTTGCGTGCTGTGTTGTTTCAGTAACTTGAACCCAAGTTTGGTGGGTGGGTGGCGGTTAAGGAATGCCGGACAAAGGGGGGTGTTTCTTTATTTTCAACTTGCACATTTTTTTCCAGATCAATTTCTCAAGCAAGAATTTAGCTGTTGGAGTGGGGAGGGGAAAACTAGCTGCTGTTGGAAGAGAGGTTTGGAATTATTCCTTATTGGTCTATTAACTAATTTCAATGATCCATCCCACTAATACAGGACGAAATTTCAGTTGGTCTTTTCAAACAGCTCTTACACTAAAAGGACATTATTGTCATTTTTTACAACTTCACAGTATTATTCAAATCAAATCAAATGTATTAGTCACATACATTTGTTTAGCAAATGTTATTGCGGGTGTAGCTTGTGTTTCTAGATCTGACAGTGCAGTAATATCTAACCATTTCACAACATATTCCAACCTCCATAGTGTGGAAATGTATATCAAACACAGGAAAATCATGTTTTTGACTGCACTGGGCCTTTAAGATCATGTAACTCTACAAATAAAGGAAACGCCAACATAGTGTCTTAATAGAGCATTGGGCCACTATGAGCTACCAGAACAGCTTTAATGCCCTTTGACATAGAGTCAACAAGTGTCTTGATCTTTGTTGGAGGGGTGTGACATTCTCCTACGAGAAATTCCATAATTTGGTGTCTTGTTGATGGTGGAAAACGCTGTCTCAGGCGCCGCTCCAGAATCTCCCATAAGTCTTCAATTGGGTTGAGATCTGGTGACTAAACTCTCTATGTTCCTATGAAACTGTTCTTTCAAAGTCCCTGAGAATTATTTTTACACATGACCCTAAGCATGTTGGGATGTTAATTGCTTAATTAACTCAAGAACCACACCTGTGTGGAAGCACCTGCTTTCAATATACTTTGTATCACTCATTTACTCAAGTGTTTCCTTTATTTTGGCAGTTACCTGTATACCATAAGAGAATAACAAGCAAACCATACATGCACTACAATGAGTTTGGCTTCAAGCATTCCCCTGAAGGTCAGAGTTTCCTGCTATAGTCTGAAGCAATGCATATGGTGCACTGCTGCACAAGACTAGTGATCGCAGATCACAACACATGCCTCAAACACTTAACCAGTGGTTTATTTGTTTTGAAAGCTGACTATCATTTCAGTGTTTTGTATAATGGTATTGTTTCTCTGATACTAGTCATTGTGAGGGACCTAGTTGTCTCATGAATGAACTGGACTTCACTGCCCTAGATGGGGTGCGAGTCATTCCAACAGGTACCAACACTTAGCAGGTTAGAGATCTGTCTACCGATGCGAGAGAAAGACTAGTGTGTGTCGATGTGCATTTGTGTGTGAGCGAACATCCCTGATATCTGGTACAGAGTTCCCTCCACTAAAAGTGAATCATGTATACTGAACAAAAATATAAACACAAAATGCAACAATTTCTAAGATTATACTGAGTTACAGTTCATATGAGGAAATAAGTCAATTGAAATAAATTCATTAGGCCCTAATCTATGGATTTCACATGACTGGGAATACAGATATGCATCTGTTGGTCACAGATAACTTTTAAAATAATTGGTCCTCACAATGGGCCTCAGGATCTCATCACAGTATTTCTGTGCATTCAAATTGCCATCGATAAAATACAATTGTGTTCGTTGCCCATCCTCCACCATGGTGCACTCTGTTAACAGTTCTGGTGGACATTCATGCAGTCAGCATGCCAATTGCGCGTTCCCTCAATTTGAGACATCTGTGGCATTGTATTTGACAAAACGGCACATTTTTGTGGCTTTTTATTGTCCCAGGCACAAGGTGCACCTGTGTAATGATCATGCTGTTTAATCAGCTTCTTGATATGCCGCACCTGTCAGGTGGATGGATTATCTTGGCAAAGGAGAAATACTAACAGGGATGTAAACAAATTTCTGCACAACATTTTAGAGAAATAAGCTTTTTGTGCGTATGGAACATTTCTGGGATCTTTTATTTCAGCTTATGAAACATGGGACCAACACACTTTACATTTTGCATTTATATTTTTGTTCAGTGTAGATCACTGAGGTTAGGAGCGAGACAAAGCTACTGTACATTGGTGGTCCATCCCAGCTCCTACACCGGAGCCCTGCCTTACCAGTGGCTTCCAACTCAACTTTTATGCACTTTTGGGGCTTGTGCTTAACACATACTTGTGTGTGGGACATTTTGATTTTGTATTATAAGAATAGTGTTACTGTATATGCAAAAAAACTGTATTTTGCTCAACAATACCCATTGCAGATATTGTACAGTTCAGAGTACTTAATCTTGTGAGGATATTAATTTGTGTGTGTGTGTGTATATAGTACTTGTATATGCATATCAACTATTGTGTGTATTTTGCTTAGGTCCATGTATTATTATACTGCAGTTCAGTTGCAAATTATTTGTTTGTGTACTGTTGTATTGTAGCGTGTGTGTACTATTGTAAGATGTTTGAACCTGTTGAAAATGGTGTGTTGACATTTTTATTTTCTTAAAGTTTTATATTATAATATTGTATTTCATTTTACATCATGCAAGACTTGAAGCTGAAAGATGGTCTTTAATTTTATGGCATTCATCAAATAATTGGATTTTGTGTAAATGACCTTTTTTTTTTACCCCATTTTGCTATCCATAGTATCTTCCATATCTAACTGTGTAGACTGCTACAACATCCTATCAGGTCTTTACATTTTAGTCATTTAGACACTTGTCGAGAGCGATTTACAGGAACAATTAGGTTTAAGTGCCTTTGTTCCAATTTCTCAAACTGGCTTTTCAGTAAAAAAAATATTATAATAATGTGATGGAGCTCAATATTAACTAATATTATATTAATGTAGTGTCAATATGACAAGATTATGTTTCGGTGTTCAAGTCGCCCTGAAGTAGTTTAAACTGATTCTGGCTCTGGATTCCTGACTGAAAACTTTTCGGCAGTGCAGAGACTACATGGGATTATGATGAGTCATGGTTGTAAATATCCTTCTGTACATGGAAGCTTTTAATCACTGCGTCTTTATCTACGATAGTTGCTCATTTTCTCAAGCCAATTTGAAGTATTTTCCTTTCCACTGGCATACTTAAAACCGCAGCGTGAATGAATATACTGGAGTCTTTTTTTCCCTCAGACTATAGCCTAGCTGTTTTCGTTACTATCAGTGCCCTGATAGTCATACTGTGATTTGAATAACTAGTGTACAGTACACAACTTTGGTGTATTTTGCTGTAGGGAATAGACTTGCATATAAGGTGATCTTGTTAAGACTGACTTCCCTGTTCCGCTTTGGGACAATTCGCTCTCGCTCTCAGTCGTTTTGAACGTGGCATGAGTAGGGTGGCAATACCTCAACCATGTCACTAATTAAGTTAAGATTGTGGAAGCCATCTTGATAGTTTCCATTATGGCTTCTTTATTGGCAGAACTGGAGTGTCTACTCATTTGATATGGCCAAGGTACAGTTCGCACAGTTGTTTGGGAAAAGTAGGACTAAATGTTTTATTTTTTTATGGTACTGGAAATGACAAACAAAAGAATCTACTTCTCCGCTCTGTATCAATGTCATTTCGTAGTCAATAGGTGGTCGGTGTTATAATGAGTAATTGATTTCAGCTCCAGGTTGACATGCTTCCCAATTATACCTGGGATGGAGAAATACCATTACTCATTCGTATCCATGTTTTTGCCTGAAACAGATTTTTTTATTTCAGACGCTTGATGCGATAACTTGAGGTTGAATCTTTCAATGTGTAAATAGAAAAATGGATTACTAGATGTAAACATTTTAGTGCACTCATTTCTTTTGAATGTTTTTTGTTTTGTTTTTTCTCTTACATCAGCCAGTATCTGAAATGTCATTTGATTTCACCCCCTATTATACAATTTTTTGGTTTAAGCCTGATGAAATGAACGTGGCCTTTTCTTTGCCCGCTATGTAACTTTGTCATCATACCTCATTTTTGTACAAAAGTCAATAAAAACCAAATTGTATCTCAAATTGCTTGCTTGTTCATACACTCATATATTATAATGGCCTAGAAGCATAGGAAAGGCCATGTTTGTTCAGACAAATTTACTATGGACTTTATTGACTGCTGTCTTGTAAGCTATTTCTGTTTTACACTCTGTACATTTTACCACAAGGTGTCAGCAAAGGCAAAGCCAGCGCGACTACTAAACTATAAACTCCAGTGTCGCTCTGTCATCATAACTATATGCAAAAAGGTAATTTTCCAACCTGACCGGTCGGCAGTGAGGTTATCCAAACAACATTAGAGGTCCTGAAATTCTATTGATTAGTCGAGCTTCAATCTTTTTCTCCCTGCTCCTCAAAACAATATAAAGGCATCGATTTCCTGATTTCTGTTTTTGCCGGAATATCTTAAGCACTCACAAACGTGACCATAAGTAACTTTGGCAGTAGACCTTGTAACATTAAAGAAATGTTTAGCCAATTATACATCTGGGTAATTACAACAGCCAGTAATAATCTTGCAATGTCGTGGGTTAAATATATACGTAGGTAGCATTATAATACACATGTATGACCATTACAGAGGCTCTAACATGGACGCTTTCACCAATCTTCACTGACAAGGTAGGTTAATAGAAAGTGATTCCATAGCTTTTGTCATTAGTTCTATTGTATAAAATCCCATCACAAACATTGATGTTTCTAATCTACAGCCGGATAGTATAATTATGCAATAAGGCCCGAGTGGGTGTGGTGTGGTGTGCCTTATTGCTATTATAAACTGGTTACCAATGTAATTGGAGCAGTAAAAATAAATGTTTTGTCTTACCCCTGGTATATGGTCTATTATAAACTGGGTGGTTCGAGCCTTGAATGCTGATTGGCTGACTGTGTTGCGTCGTGCATAAGAACAGCCCTCAGCCGTGGTATATTGGCCATATACATATATATATATATATATATATCTCACAACAGTTTATAATAGCAATAAGAAACCTCTGGGGTTTGCGTTAGGCAATATAAGGACGGCAGGGAGCCTAGAGGTTAAGAGCGTTGGGCCCGTAACCGAAAGGTTGCTGATTCGAATCCCAGAGCCGACTAAGTGAAACACATCTGTCGATTGGTTGAGCAAGGCAGTTAACCATAATTTCTCCTTTAAGTTGCTCTGGATAAGAGCGTCTACTAAAATGTAAATGCATAGCATGGCTAAGAGCTGTATCCAGGCACTTCGCTTCGCGTCATGCTTAAGAACAGCCCTTAGCTGTGGTATATTTAAGCAATAAGGCACAGGGGGTGTGGTATATGGCCAATATCCCACGGCTAAGGGCTGTTCTGTCAGCCAATCAGCATAAAGGGCTCGAACCACCCAGTTTATAATGGATAATATCCCACACCCCCCCAGGCCTTATGCTGCATTCATATTCATAACCAAGTGGAAGGTGGTATTTACCACATACGACTGGGGAAAAATCCAGTTGAACGGCCCTCCAACTGGTAATCACTCATCTATCATCCCTGTGCTCAGAGTTCCCCACTTGCACCTCTCTGACGTCATTGTCAACAAAAAAAGATGGCAAGGTGGCATCTTCAGCAGTTGTTGTTTATGGTAAGAACTAAATACAAATTGTTGATAAAACATTTATTCTGTTCATCTTCCTTTTGAGTTAGAAAGTCAAAGCAGCTCTGGATCTATTTTTAATGGGCAAAAACTGAGCAAAACAATCACAAGCCTTAAATGACCTCCATGTTTGATGGTATTTACCTGTTCAAAACATGAATGCACCAAAATCCTATTTACATCTTCACAACCTTTAATTACCACCTCACTTGGTTATGAATGCAGCATTAAATATACCATGGTGAAGGGCTGTTCTTTAAAGCCCAGGTCACAGCTAGTGTCTTTGCGCAAAATGGTACAGATTTGTGTGCAACAAAAGTTCAACATTCACGCCCTGATGACACCAACAGGGTCATTGTATTTTGGTAAACCTGAAGTACATTCATTACTAATGGAACGCTGTGTTTGCCTTGCAGCATTGCGTTGCAAGGTCAGTTGCAGTGCATTCTGTGTCATGCATAAGTTGATTTATCAAATGTATGCATAGACGGCTTGAAAATGTTTTAGCAATTTTTGTTGCACACATATACAGATGATACTGCATACCATTTTGCCAATGATGCTGTAGGCGTGATCGAGAAGTCACCTTCTGCTACCATTCATGTCAACAGTTTGATGCATACAGTTCGATAAATCCAAGGTATGCGCCACACAGAACAGAAAGCACTGCAACTACCTCTGCAACGCAATGCTGTAGGGCAAATGCAGCTTTCCATTGGAAATGAATGTACTTATGGTGTACCAAAATGTAAAAAACTCGGTGTGATCAAGGCGTTAGCCGTGGTAGCCTATATTGGCCATATACCACACCCCAAGGTGTCTTATTGCTATTATAAACTAGTTACCAATTTAAATAGAACAGTAAACAATTATTTTTGCGTCATACCCTTGGTAAATTGCCTGATACACATGGCTAAAATGCTGTTTCAGCCAATGAATCAGGATCCAGGACCGAAAAATACCCGGTTTAGAATAGTCAGCAGAAGCGTGTATGAAAAAGGCAGACACTAGGACATAAAAATACCCTAGGCAATGGCGTCACTCTTGACTTCTGTGTTATGGTCGATTAACTCATTGACGCGTTCTAGACGAAGTGGATGGATATTCGCATTGCATCGTCTGCTCGAGCGGTTCTGAAGTAACAAAGAAACGAAGGCGGTGAGTTGCTACATTTGTTAAAATTGTATTCATATCAAGCGTTTTTTTTTGTATGCTTAACAACTTTTCGAGTTTCCTGTGGCGTTGACATTCTACACAATTGTCGCTTTGAAGTTGACTTCTCGGCGGTGAGTGTTGTTCCAATGTTTACATAGCTTCAAAATAGAAAGCTCGAGCGTTCAGGCTTCAGCGATAAATTCCTATATCTTAGCATAATGACTGCATAAACGGCACAAACCGTCATTATGTTGCCAAACTTTGCATCTGCACTGTACTTCAGTGTGAATTGTTACAATTGTCCTTGTGCATATAGTTGTTTGGTTTGTGTAACTTTGCAATTATTGTTTTTAGTTTGACAAGTTACGTGGAATTGGCCATTGTCAAAGCCCTTTGCCCCGGTTTGGGTTCAGAGGCTGGCACAGCTGGCTGCCAGGCAGTCATTGGCCAGGGAGGGATTAGGCACTGAACAGCTGGGTACTGGGGGTCCACAGGGAGGGGACCAGGTGCAACATGTACACCACTTTAATTTGACTAAGTGTGTGTGTGGTGGTCTGCCAACATTTTGCGACCCTTTGACTTGGCTGTGCGAGTTTTAAAATGTATTGGTCGCATCGGTGCACCGTGCACGTCCTATTTTTTTAGGAGGCTAAAACTATAATTTGGTCAAACGTTAAAGGTATATTATCCTCATGATTCATGTAATGAAAGTGTCTGCCTTCTTGCCCCCTGTAGACTACCTGTTTTGCTAGGGCCTGCTGCAGTGTCGAGCGAGCCACTTTCTCCTTTCTGATTATATAACAATGAGTGTTCTGATTGTAATACATTTTAAAATCCAATTGCGGGAAAACTCAGCTATCCTCTTGTCACAATTTTCAGCTTTCTGTAGGTATACTTTTTACTACTCAATTCTGAGCTCAATAGCAACTACTTGACAAACAAGTTATTTGATATGGCTTTGCGAAATGCGCATTGGTCTTTGCGATTGATCCTCATTGGGCGGTAGGCAATTTATTATTTTTTTTACATTAAATTTACTGTTCGATTAACAACACATGAGTTGATGTCCGCTCTCCCGCGGAAATCTAATTAGCATGATAAAAATCCCCATAAAAATCTGTCAATTTAAGATAACGATATCTGTTTTTTGCATTGGATGCGTATCAATCCACCGCATCCGCCCGATGTTGCAGTTCCGCATCTACAAGTTGACCGGGCTAAAGCGGTGTGTGTCAGACCATGCGTCATCCCGGTTTGGCCAACAAACTATTATGATCCCTCTATAGAAAGATGACTCTGTTTTGCTCTATGACGCCCACAAGCGAAGTTGGTACAGCTGATCTGCCAACTGTTTTTTATTTGGGGAGTGCGCTATCTGTTGTTCCATGTATATTATTATTATTATTATATATTTTTGTATTTAAAACATTTTTTTTATTGAAAATTGATACTTCAAGGGTTAGGGTTAAATCAAATAGCTAAATGATCCTTGGTATGACCTTCTTTAAACAATTCCATATAGCTTAGTAGAACTTAGACAGGGCTTAGTCTGTAGAGGGTTATAGTATATGGCTACTAGCAGTGGGTGTTGTCTTTAGAGTTGGTGATCTAGGTAATGTGTTTTGAGTTTAGCCTATGATATTAGAGAACATAAAGATGCAAATTCATCTCTATTTAACAATCGGTGTATTAGGTTGCACATAAAAATATTTAGAATCACAACCTAAGATGATGAAACAAAGTATTTCTTCAATACCATCTCAGTAGTATATTTTTATACTACTGAGATTTATATATATTTTTGGGTGCGACCAAATCATTGGCTTGTACCACAAACTTAAAAACTATGCGGCACCAGTGCCGCCAGGGGAAAATGTTAGTCTGCAGCCCTGAGTGGGCCCTCATACCCTCGTGGCCACCTAATCATCCCCAGCTTCCAATTGGCTCATTCACCTCTCCCCTGTAACTATTCCCCAGATCGTTGGTGTAAATGAGAATGTGTTCTCAGTCAATTTACCTGGTAAAATAAGGATACCCTTTTTCTTTTGTGGGTGATGATTGATGTCCTGCCAAGAGTGTTAGGGAGGAGCGGCAAGAAGGACTGATGGATAGAGGGAGAGAAGAAGAGGAAGAGGGATATTGTGACAGGGAGTCATTTATCTGTCTGGTGGATCTGCCCAGCCAGTCACTACGGGAGACCAGAGGCACCTCAGGACAGTCTGTCTGTTTACCATCTGTCTCTCTGTCATTCTCTCTCTCTGTGACTTTCTCTGAGGTGTTTTTAAACAAATGAGCATGTCTCATAAAAAATAAAAAAAAGAGTCAGTCTCGGGTCTGACTTTGTTTCTCCTTTCTTATTCTCTTTCATTCCATTTCTGCCTCAAATACCACAACTTTCTATTGCCGTCTTCAACTCCCTCAGCGCTCTCTCCCTGCCTCAACCCCCTCAGTGCTCCCTCCCTGCCTCAACCCCCTCAGCGCTCTCTCCCTGCCTCAACCCCCTCAGCGCTCTCTCCCTGCCTCAACCCCCTCAGCGCTCTCTCCCCGCCTCCACCCCCTCAGCGCTCTCTCCCCGCCTCCACCCCCTCAGCGCTCTCTCCCTGCCTCAACCCCCTCAGCGCTCTCTCCCTGCCTCAACCCCCTCAGCGCTCTCTCCCCGCCTCCACCCCCTCAGCGCTCTCTCCCCGCCTCCACCCCCTCAGCGCTCTCTCCCCGCCTCCACCCCCTCAGCGCTCTCTCCCCGCCTCCACCCTCTCAGCGCTCTCTCCCCGCCTCCACCCCCTCAGCGCTCTCTCCCTCCCCGCCTCCACCCCCTCAGCGCTCTCTCCCTCCCCGCCTCCACCCCCTCAGCGCTCTCTCCCTCCCCGCCTCCACCCCCTCAGCGCTCTCTCCCTCCCCGCCTCCACCCCCTCAGCGCTCTCTCCCTCCCCGCCCCCCCCCCCCCAGCGCTCTCTCCCCGCCCCCCCCCCCCCTCAGCGCTCTCTTTGCCACCATATCGCTGCACAGCAATATTTCACCCTCCATCTCTCATGCCATCTGATTCACTTCCCCGTAGCATCTATTCTCTTTTTTTTTTTTTTTGCTTCATTCATTTGTCGTATCGTCTCTTTTGCATTTCCTTCCCTCTTTCGTGCTCAATCAATGCGCTCTCTCTCTCATTCTCGCTAATTCTCTCTCACTCTCTCTCAAGTTATGAGAATGTATTAAGGAGAGATGTTCAGTTGACAGATGGGGTTCAGTTAATAGCCCAATGGACCAGCTACTATCCCTTCTATTACAAGACGGAAGCCCTATAAACATGAGCATATCAGTTATACCATTTAATTTGTTATACAATTGTCTGCTTAAATTTAGCATGAAGGTCTGATTTGATTAATTGAATTGATTAGCCAGTTTAAAAAAAAAATCATATACACTCAGTACATATATTTTAAAATCATGACAAGAGTGATTTACAGTATTTCCATTGTGGTCCCTGAAGTCCTGAGATGAATACTCTCTTTCAAGTGAGAATTAGCAAGATGGTACCAATTCTAGCTAGTTTGTTGTTTTTGTTTACACACATAGTTAGCTATTCCACCAGGCTGTGTGTTAGCACAACAGGAGGGCAGAATGTACAGTGTATGTCAATAGGTGTATTTTTATTTTTCTCCTCGTAGACTCGTGCTTATATCTGGGGTTGCTTTCATATTCAGTGGCACACACTCTGTCTCTGTCTTTACTAAGTGTTGAACAATGGTTGAGTGCACAAAATCACCTGGCATGAAATGTTACACCTATGACAGAGTCATGGCTGGCTACAAGATTACACCACATGACCAAAAGTATGTGAACACCACTTAAATTAGTGAATTAGGCTATATATCGGCAACACCCTGGTCAACTGTAAGTGAAGTGGAAACGTCTACGCGAAACAACGGCTCAGCCGCAAAGTGGTTGGCCACACAAGCTCATAGAATGATACCGCCGAGTACTGAAGCACGTAGTGCGTACAAATCATCTGTCCTCAGTTGCAACACTCACTACCGAGTACCAAACTGCCTCTGGAAGCAACGTCAGCACAATAACTGTTTGTCGGGAGGTTTCCATGGTCGGCAGCCTCACACAAGCCTAAATAACCATGCACAATGCCAAATGTCAGCTGGAGTGGTGTAAAGCTTGCCACCATTGGATTCGGGAGCAGTGGAAGTGCGTTCTCTGGAGAGATTAATCACGCTTCACCATCTGGAAGTCCAATGGACGAATCTGGGTTTGGCGGATGCCAGGGGAACCCTACCTGCCCCAATACAAAGTGCCAACTGTACACAATACAATGACATTCCAAACGTTTCTGTGCTTTCAACTTTGGGGCAACAGTTTGGGGAAGGACCTTTCCTGTTTCAGCATGACAATGCCCCATGCACAAAGCGAGGTCCATACAGAAATGTTTTGTCGAGATCAGTGTGGAGGAACTTGACTGGCCTGCACACCGCATTGACCTCAACCCCATCGAACACCTTTGGCATGAATTGGAACGCCGACTGCGAGTCAGTGCCCGACCTCACTAATGCTCTTGTGGCTGAATGGAAGCAAGTTCCCGCAGCAATGTTCCAACATCTAGTGGAAAGCCTTCCCAGTAGAGTGGAGGCTGTTATAGAAGCAAAGTGGGGACCAACTCTATATTAATGTCCATGATTTTGGAACGAGACGTTCGACGAGCAGGTGTCCACATACTTTTGGCCATAGTCTATTTCCCACATCTCATCTGAAGTTATTTCTTCTCATTTCCATAGAATAAAAATCTCTTCAGAGTGACGCCAGTTCTCATTTGCATTTCAATGACGGAGTCAACCAAGGTTTCCCCGGAACCCTAGTTTGTCATGTTTTGGTGATTCCGTGTCTGGCCGGTGGATTTTATTGGTTAGCAGATGTTATTGCGAGTGTAGCGAAATGCTTGTGCTTCTAGCTCTGACAGTGCAGTACTATCTAACAATAATGTCTAACAGTTTCACAACATATAACACACCATACATACAGTGGGGAGAACAAGTATTTGATACACTGCAGGTTTTCCTACTTACAAAGCATGTAGAGGTCTGTAATTTTTATCATAGGTACACTTCAACTGTGAGTGACGGAATCTAAAACAAAAATCCAGAAAATCACATTGTATGATTTTTAAATAATTAATTTGCATTTTATTGCATGACATAAGTATTTGATCACCTACCAACCAGTAAGAATTCCGGCTCTCACAGACCTGTTTAGTTTTTCTTTAAGAAGCCCTCCTGTTCTCCACTCATTACCTATATTAACTGCACCTGTTTGAACTCGTTACCTGTATAAAAGACACCTGTCCACACACTCAATCAAACAGACTCCAACCTCTCCACAATGGCCAAGACCAGAGAGCTGTGTAAGGACATCAGGGATAAAATTGTAGACCTGCACAAGGCTGGGATGGGCTACAGGACAATAGGCAAGCAGCTTGGTGAGAAGAACAACTGTTGGCGCAATTATTAGAAAATGGAAGAAGTTCAAGATGACGGTCAATCTCCCTCGGTCTGGGGCACCATGCAAGATCTCACCTCGTGGGGCATCAATGATCATGAGGAAGGTGAGGGATCAGCCCAGAACTACACGGCAGGACCTGGTCAATGACCTGAAGAGAGCTGGGACCACAGTCTCAAAGAAAACCATTAGTAACACACTATGCCGTCATGGATTAAAACCCTGCAGCGCACGCAAGGTCCCCCTGCTCAAGCCAGAGCATGTCCAGGCCCGTCTGAAGTTTGCCAATGACCATCTGGATGATCCAGAGGAGGAATGGGAGAAGGTCATGTGGTCTGATGAGACAAAAAGAGCTTTTTGGTCTAAACTCCACTCGCCGTGTTTGGAGGAAGAAGAAGGATGAGTACAACCCCAAGAACACCATCCCAACCGTGAAGCATGGAGGTGGAAACATCATTCTTTGGGGATGCTTTTTTTTTTTCCTCAGTAAGAGCATTGAAGATGGGTCGTGGCTGGGTCTTCCAGCATGACAACGACCCGAAACACACAGCCAAGGCAACTAAGGAGTGGCTCCGTAAGAAGCATCTCAAGGTCCTGGAGTGGCCTAGCCAGTCTCCAGACCTGAACCCAATAGAAAATCTTTGGAGGGAGCTGAAAGTCCGTATTGCCCAGCGACAGCCCCGAAACCTGAAGGATCTGTATGGAGGAGTGGGCCAAAATCCCTGCTGCAGTGTGTGCAAACCTGGTCAAGAACTACAGGAAACGTATGATCTCTGTAATTGCAAACAAAGGTTTCTCTACCAAATATTAAGTTCTGCTTTTCTGATGTATCAAATACTTATGTCATGCAATAAAATGCAAATTAATTACTTAAAAATCATACAATGTGATTTTCTGGATTTTTGTTTCAGATTCCGTCACTCACAGTTGAAAAGTACCTATGATAACAATTACAGACTTCTACATGCTTTGTAAGTGTTAAAACCTGCAAAATCGGCAGTGTATCAAATACTTGTTCTCCCCACTGTATAAGTTAGAAAGGATTTAGAATATATATAGATGCCAAGGTGGCATTGGACTAAGATCCAGTGGAATAGTAAGCTTTAAAGTATACAATATACCGAAAAGAGATTGATGCAGTATGTAAACGCGATTCGGTGACTAAGATACCGAGAATAGTATAGCGTACAGTTAGACATATGAGGTGCTTTCTAATCTCAAATCAAATGTTATTGGTCACATACACAAGTGAAATGCTTGTGCTTCTAGTTCCGACAGTGCAGAATATCTAACAGTAGGAATGAATTAGGCCTATATACATAAGGACTAGCGGCATGGACTAAGATACAGTAGAAGAGTATTGAATACAGTAAATACAAATTAGATGGGGAATGCAAGATATGTAAACATTGTTTAAATGACTGAGATACCGAAGTATAGAATACACTATATACATATGGGATGAGTGATGCCAGATGTGTAAACATTATTAAAGTGACTAGTGTTCCATAACTTAAAGTGACCAGTGATTTCTAGTCTGTGCCTCTAGGCAGCAGCCTCTAATGTGCTAGTGGTGGCTGTTTAGCTGTCTGATGACCTTGAGGTAGAAGCTGTTTTTCAGTCTCTCGGTCCCAGCTTTGATGCACCTGTACTGACCTCACCTTCTGGATGACAGTGGGGTGAACAGGCAGTGGCTCGGGTGGTTGATGTCCTAGATGATCTTTTTGGCCTTCCTGTGACATCGGGTGCTGTAGATGTCCTGGAGGGCGGGTAGTTTGCCCCCGGTAATGCGTTGGGCAGACCGCACCATCCTCTGGAGAGCCTTGCGGTTGTGGGCGGTGCAGTTGCCGTACCAGGCGGTGATGCAGCCCGACAGGATGCTCTCAATTGTGCATCTGTAGAAGTTTTGAGAGGGTTATGGTTGAAGAGGCACTGTTGCTTCACCACACTGTCTGTGTGTGTGGACCATTTCAGTTTATCAGTGATGTGTACACCAAGGAACATGAAGTTTTCCTCCACCTCCACTGTGGTCCTGTGGATGGGGGGTGCACCTTCTGCTGTTTCCTGAAGTCCACGATCATCGCCTTTTTGTTTTTTTTTATGTTGAGTGTGAGGTTGTTTTCCTGGCACCACACTCTCAGAGCACCTCACCTCCTCCCTGTAAGCTGTCTTGTCATTGTTGGTAATCAAGCCTATTACTGTTGTGTCTTCTGCAAACTTGATGATTGAGTTGGAGGAGTGCTTGGCCAAGCAGTCCTGGGGAACATGGAGTACAGGAGTGGGCTGAGTATGCACCCTTGTGGGCCCCAGTGTTGAGGATCAGTGAAGTGGAGGTGTTGTTTCCTAACATCACCACCTGGGGGCGGCCCGTCAGGAAGTCCAGGACCCAGTTGCACAGGGCGGGGTTCAGACCCAGGGCCTCAAGCTTAATGATGAGCTTGGAGGGTACTATGGTGTTGAAGGCTGAGCTGTAGTCAATAAAAAGCATTCTTACATAGGTATTCCTCTTGTCCAGATGGGAAAGGGCAGTGTGCAGGGTGATGGCGATTGCCTCATCAGTGGATCTATTGGGGCGGTAAGCAAATTGAAGTGGGTCTAGGGTGGCAGGTAAGGTAGAGGTGATATGATCCTTGACTAGTCTCTCAAAGCACTTCACGATGACAGAGGTGAGTGCTACAGGGCGATAGTCATTAATCATTCATTTCAGTTACCTTTGCCTTCTTGGGTACAGGAACAATGGTGGCCATCTTGAAGCATGTGGGGACAGCAGACTGGGATAGGGATAGATTGAATATGCTTGTAAACACACCAGCCAGCTGGTCTGCGCATGCTCTGAGGACGCGGCTAGGGTTGCCGTCTGGGCCGGCAGCCTTGCGAGGTTTAACACATTTAAGTGGTTTCCTCACGTCGGCCACGGAGAAGTATTACACATTTTAATGGTACATGTATTATGAATATATTACATGTGTTGCTAATGTGCGTGCATGTTGCAGTATGATATGGAATGTGTTTAATGCTACAAAATGATTTAGTGTATGTGTGATCCAATCCCAGTGTGTGTGTGTGTACTGTGTATGTAGGCTATACCTAATGTACAGTTGAAGTCGGAAGTTTACATACACCTTAGCCAAATACATTTAAACTCAGTTTTTCACAATTCCTGACATTCAATCCTAGTAAAAATTCCCTGTCTTAGGTCAGATAGGATCACCACTTTCATTTTACGAATGTGAAATGTCAGAATAATAGTAGTGATTTATTTCAGCTTTTATTATTATTATTATTATTATTATTATTTCATCACATTCCCAGTTGGTCAGAAGTTTACATACACTCAACTAGTATTTGGTAGCATTGCCTTTAAATTGTTTAACTTCGGTCAAAAGTTTCGGGTAGCCTTCCACAAGCATCCCACAATAAGTTGGGTGAATTTTGGCCCATTCCTCCTGACAGTACTGGTGTAACGGAGTCAGGTTTGTAGGCCTCTTTGCTCGCACACGCTTTTTCAGTTCTGCCCACAAATCTTCTATAGGATTGAGGTCAGGGCTTTGTGATGGCCACTCCAATACCTTGACTTTGTCCTTAAGCCATTTTGACACAACTTTGGAAGTATGCTTGGGGTCATTGTCCATTTGGAAGACCCATTTGCGACCAAGCTTTAACTTCCTGACTGATGTCTTGAGATGTTGCTTCAATGTAGCCACATAATTTTCCATCTATTTTGTGCACCAGTCCCTCCTGCAGCAAAGCACCCCCACAACATGATGCTGCCACCCCCATGCTTCACAGTTGGGATGGTGTTCTTCGACTTGCAAGCATCCCCCTTTTTCCTCCAAACATAACAATGGCCAAACAGTTCTATTTTCGTTTCATCAGACCAGAGGACATTTCTCCAAAAAGTACAATCTTTGTCCCCATGTGCAGTTGCAAACCATAGTCTGGCTTTTTTATGACAGTTTTGGAGCAGTGGCTTCTTCCTTGCTGAGCGGCCTTTCAGGTTATGTCGATTATAGGACTAGTTTTACTGTGGATATAAATACTTTTGTACCTGTTTCCTCCAGCATCTTCACAAGGTCCTTTGCTGTTGTTCTGGGATTGATTTGCACTTTTCGCACCAAAGTACGTTCATCTCTAGGAGACAGAACGCGTCTCCTTCCTGAGCGGTATGACGGTCCCATGGTGTTTATACTTGTGTACTATTGTTTGTACAGATGAACGTGGTACCTTCAGGCATTTGGAAATTGCTCCAAAGGATGAGCCAGACTTGTGGAGGTCTACAATTTTTATTCTGAGGTCTTGGCTGATTTCTTTTGATTTTCCCATGATTTCTAGCAAAGAGGCACTGAGTTTGAAGGTAGGCCTTGAAATACATTGACAGGTACACCTCCAATTGACTCAAATGATGTCAATTAGCCTATCAGAAGCTTCTAAAGCCATGAATTTTCTGGAATTTTCAAAGCTGTTTAAAGGCACAGTCAACTTAGTGTATGTAAACTTCTGACCCACTGGAATTGTGATATAGTGAATTATAAGTGAAATAATCTGTCTGTAAAGAATTGTTGGAAGAATTACTTGTCATGCACAAAGTAGATGTCCTAACAAACTTGCCAAAACTATAGTTTGTTAACATGAAACCTGTGGAGTGGTTGAAAAATGAGTTTTAATGACTTCAACCTAAGTGTATGTAAACCTCCGACTTCAACTGTATGTGTATATGTGGTTTGCCATGTCTTTGGTGTATGTATTCATTCTGTACAGTGTGGTTTCATTATGTCTTTGTTCTTCTAGCACATACAGACTTAGCTGTGGTGTCTTGTCAGGTCATAGAGTATGTGGTCTGTGTGGTTTGACCTGATGTTGTTTATAATCAAATAAAAGTTTGTCATAGACACTGATTTAAAATCAGTTTAATCTTCATCCCCTTAATGATTTAAGGTTAGGATTTTGGGAGAGTAAGATGATCTTAGAACTGTGCCTAGCCACACATATGGCCATGGGTTTTTCCTGATAAGGTGATCTGACTAGACTATAGACTGTTTATCCACTTCCTTTGGTCTGCAGCTCTGACCCATTTGACTGGTCATAACCGTCGGCATATAAAATGCCTTTTGTTTATCTGATGCCTTTTGATGTTAACACCACATGACTCTTAGCATTGTGTGATTAACAGGGCACATGATCTGGCACTAACACATTCATCCCAAAGTGCTTCATCTCTTTACCCCTGGCTGTATCATGAAAGTGTTTATAGTCATGAATATTTATTTAGATCTACAGAAACGATGACTGTGGAGACTCGTGGCTGGACTGCAATGATTGAGGGTGGACGTACACACAAAATGCAGAAGCACACACACACACGCTGCCACAAGTCTGTAGTAGACAATGGATTCTGCACATGGTTTAGGGCAGCAGCTGGTTCTATCTGCTCACTACTGTTAGACAATGAGGAGATGACAGAGGAGGGTTTGGTTGGTGTTGGTGGGCTAGTAGAGGTAGTAGGGTGGCAGGTAGCCTAGCGGTTACAGCATTGGGCCAGTAACTGAAAGGTTGGTGGTTCGAATACCTGAGCCAACAAGGTGAAAAACCTGTTGATGTGTCCTTGAGCAAGGCACTTAACCCTAATTTGCTCCAGTGGCTGACCCTGTAGAATTTGTTCTTAACTGACATGCCTAGTTAAATAAAGGTAAAAAAAATATTTAAAAAAGTAGCCACGTCAGAACCACGTCAGTGATGAGCTAGCATCTGAGTCACGCTGTCTAGGGGCACGAGTGACAACTAGGGGACTGGAGTCAGTCATGTTTCTGCATTTGATGTCATGAGGAAGGAAGAAAGGAGGGAGGAGAGGGAGTGGTGACATGAGACAGTGACTGGCAGATGGGAAGATGGTGATGACGAGATTTGAGGAAGATGGAGAGATGGTGTGAAGATAAGCGAAACAAAAGTTAAGATAGAAAGGTTGCCTTTGGCTAGATGGCTGTCAGTTCTGAGAAACAGCGTAGAGCATGTGTGGGTGGGTGTTTGTCTGGCGAGTGAATGAGACTGTGTGTAGGCATACTGAGTCACTTTGTCTGTTCACTGTATTTACAGGAGTCACCTGTAGCCCATAGAAAGAAACCTAGTAGTTTGCATAGAGTATTATACAACAATATGGAAGCACATGTGGACCCGCATATAGGCGTCTCATAGATGGGATAGTCTACATTATTATTATTATTATTATAATAACCCATTAATAATCTTTCCATATGTTAGTCTACCACGCATGTACGTACAGTACAAGTCAAAAGTTTGGACACCTACTCATTGCAGGGTTTTCTAAATGTTTTCTATTTTCTACATTGTTGAATAATAGTGAAGACATAAACTATGAAATAACACATGGAATCATGTAATGACCAAAATGTTGTTAAACAAATCAAAATATATTTGAGATTCTTCAAAGTAACCACCCTTTGCCTTGACAGCTTTGCACGCTCTTGGCATTCTCATAACCAGCTTCATGAGGTAGTCACCTGGAACAGGTGTGCCTTGTTCATTTGTGGAATTTCTTTCCTTCTTAATGCGTTTGAGCCAGTCAGTTGTGTTGTGACAAGGTAGGGTTGGTATACAGAAGATAGCCCTGTTTGGTAAAAGAACAAGTCCATATTATGGCAAGAACAGCTCAAATAAGTAAAGATAACGACAGTCCATCATTACTTTAAGACATGAAGGTCAGTCAATCCGGAAAATGTCAAGAACTTTGAACGTTTCTTCACGTGCAGTTGCAAAAACCATCAAGCGCTATGATAAAACTGTCTCTCATTACCTCTGCTGCAGAGGATACGTTCATTAGTTACCAGCCATAAAAATTGCAGCCCAAATAAATGCTTCACACAATTCAAGTAACAGACACATCTCAACATCAACTGTTCAGAGGAGACTGCGTGAATCAGGCCTTCGTGGTCGAGTTGCTGCAAAGAAACCACTACTAAAGGACACCAATAAGAAGAAGACTTGCTTGGTCCAAGAAACACGAGCAATGGACATTAGGCCGGTGCAAATCTGTCATTTGGTCTGATGAGTCAAATTTGAGATTTTTGGTTCCAACCGCCGTGTCTTTGTGACGCAGAGTAGGTGAACGGATGATCTCTGCATGTGTGGTTCCCACCGTGAAGCATGAACGGGGAGGTGTGATGGTGTGGGGGTGCTTTATTCACACTGTCAGTGATTTATTTAGAATTCAAGGCACACACCAGCATGGCTACTACAGCATTCTGCAGTGATACGCCATCCCATCTGGTTTGTGCTTAGTGAGACTATCATTTGTTTTTCCACAGGACACCTCCAGGCTGTGTAAGGGCTATTTCACAGAGAAGGAGAGTGATCGAGTGCTCTATCAGATGACCTGGACTCCACAATCACCCGACCTCAACCCGTTTGGGATGAGTTGGGCCACAGAGTGAAGGAAAAGCAGCCAACAAGTGCTCAGCAAATGTGGGAACTCCTTCAAGACTGTTGTGAAAGCATTCCAGGTGAAGCTGTTTGAGAGAATGCCAAGAGTGCGCAAAGCTGTCATCAAGGCAAAGGGTGGCTACTTTGAAGAATCTCCAATATATAAAATATATTTTGATTTGTTTACCACTTTTTTGGGGGGGATACTACATGATTCCATATGTGTTATTTCATAGTTTTAATGTAATCACTATTATTCTACAATGTAGAAAATAGTAAAAATAAAGAACCCTTAAATGTGTAGGTGTGTCCAAACTTTTGACTGGTACTGTACGTATACACACACACACGTTGTGTAACACTCATCAACACCATAGCATGTGGAAGCCGTCAGGGGAGAGTGCTTTTGATTAGTCTAGGACCAGCAGCCCTGTCTAAGCTTTTTCCAAGAGGGAGGTGAAGAAGGAAAGGAAGAGGAGATGCGGAGCAGGAAGAGAGGATGTAGCAATTTTCACAGTAAGAATGCAACGTAATGCATTAAAATCAGTAGACTATTGTGAATGAGAAAGAATGAACTTGTATTTCTGCCCTGAATTCGTCATTGAAGGCATCTTACTCCATGGACTCGATTTTACAGAATGATCTGATTTCGATAGGATTAAGATTTTGGCTATAATTTTCGATGAAATGGGCCTATAATGTTCAAGAAATACACAGAAACATAAACACACATTCTCTCTCCTCTCTCACTGTAGGGCGTACTCAGTGTTAAAATAGACTGAAGACTCCAAGGTATAATGTAGTTCCAATTAGTACTGCCCCCTCCTCTCTCTCTCTCGCGCTGGCCTGCCTGCTCTATCTTCGGTAATGACGCAAGTGTGTGTTCTGTCTGTTGCGTTTAGAATATCCTAGTTACGTGCGCGAGTGTTGCAAAATAAATGTACACATATATGTTATTCAATCATTGCATCCAAACTGCTTGCGCTGCAAGTCCCGCCTCTCCCATCTCCTCATTGGTTTGTAGGAGTATATACCCACGTGGGTGATTGAAAGATGAACTGAGGTTCACACTTCAGTCCAGTTAGTGGTGGCAATGCACCTTTTTTAAAGTGGTTACCAACCACGAATAAGAAGAACTTGTGCATTTCAAGTAAAATAACAATCCAATATTTATATCCCAGGACAAATTGGCTAGCAACAGCAAGCTAGCTAAATTACCATGAATATTTAATGTTTTTCGACCTGTCTCCAAATTAATGTAGTTGGTTCAGAGTTTGTTTTGATGTTTCAACCTGTGTGTCCTGACCGCATCTGATGTGGATGGACAAAACGCAACACATGCGCGGCCGGTCTAGTCAGCATGTAAGACTATTCATGGGACCGACATTGCCGGGATACAGAGGTATCTTCGTGCCAGTCTTGCGAGCACGGGGTATGCTCTTCCTGTTCCCCCATGACTGTGTGGCCAAGCTCGCCTCCAAATCAATCATCAAGTTTGCAGACTACACAACAGTAGTAGGCTTGATTACCAACAACGATGAGACCGCCTACAGGGAGGAGGTGAGGGCTCTGGGAGTGTGGTGCCAGGAAAATAACCTCTCACTCAACGTCAGCAAAACTAAGGAGATGATCGTGGACTTCAGGAAACAGCAGAGGGCGCACCCCCGATCCATATCGGTTGGACCGCAGTGGAGAAGGTGGAAACCTTCAAGTTCCTCTGCGTACACATCACTGACAAACTGAAATGGTCCACTCACACAGATGGTGTGGTGAAGAAGGCGCAACAACCCTCACAAACCCTTCTACCAATGCACAATTGAGAGCTGCATCACCGCCTGGTACGGCAACTGCACCACCCATAACCGCAAAGCTCTCCATAGGGTGGTGTGGTCTGCCCAACGCATTACTGGGGGCAAACTTCCCACCCTCCTGGACACCTACAGCACCCGTTGCCACAGGAAGGCCAAAAATATCATCAAAGACATCAACCACCTGAGCCACTGCCTGTTCACCCCGCTATCATCCAGAAGGCGAGGTCAGTACAGGTGCATCAAAGCTGGGACCGAGAGACTGGAAAAACAGCTTCTATCTCAAGGCCATCAGACTGTTAAACAGCCATCGCTAACACACCAGAGGTGGCTGCCTTTAGACGCTGATTAGAAATCACAGGCCACTTTAAGGAATAGATCACTATTCTATGGTATCTTAGTCACTCAAATCGTGTGTACATATTGCATCACCCATCTCATGTATATACTGTATTGTACTCTATACTACCCACTGACTGCTAAACAACCATCTAACACATCAGAGACTGCTGCCTATAGACATAGATTAGAAATCACCGGCCACTAGTCACTTTAATAATGTTTCCGTATCTTGCACTACTCATCTCATATGTTTAAACTGTACTCTATAATATTCTTCGGTATCTTAGTCACTTAATCATGTTTACATTCTGCATCACCAATCTCTTATGTGTATACTGTATACTATAAAGCTTACTGTGCCACTGTATCTTAGTCCAATGCTGCCCTGACATTTATGTATATATTCTCAATCCATTCCTTACTTAGATTTATGTGTATTTGGGTATATGTTGTGAAACTGTTAGATATTACTGCACTGTCGGAGCTACAGTAGAAGCACAAGCATTTCGCTACACCCGCAATTATATCTGCTAACCACCTGTATGTGATCAATAAAATTTGATTTGATTTGTGGGTGCAGGGGGTGTTTTTGTCTCAATATGAAATTACATTAGGCCACCGGTAAAGCCTGAATTGATTACTCTTTTTAAATATGATATGTGGTCACTTGAAAGCGCCCTGGCTACAGCATGTTTATTTGTCTGTTAGGTTAGGCTACACTACTATTTCTTTTCAATTTTTTTTATTTTTTTTTAATGCCAACATGAACCTTCTCTGGAGACATGAACAGCATTTTACTTGTCTGTAAAGTGATGCTGCTTCTGAAGCGGGACTAACTTCATCACTAGGTGGCCAGAACTATTCATCCTAGCCTGCCTGCGTGCAGACCACTCTTTCCTAAAAAGTACTTTTAAAGTTTGTTAAATATCGCGATTTACCAAGACACTTAGTAGAAAGAAAACACATCTAGCTACCCTACCATAAAAATGCAGCACATCAATCAGCAACCTTTATTGTTGTCATTGAAAAAATAGAACATTAAATGCAGGAGCATAATTCTACGGTCTGAAAAGGTACATGTGCTTCTATGTTTTTAAAAGGTCACGGTAGATATAATTTCAATGCCCAGCCCTAGCAGTCGTAAAATTAAGCTAAACCATACGTACTTACCAGGTATAGTATGCATTTATTTTATATCATTCTAATATGCAATTAATGGTCACCAATATTGAGAAAAAGAGAGGGGTGTAATCCAGATGTGTCCTTGCGTTGTAATGCATTGAGCTGGCTTAGCTTGCCCCCCCCAGCTGGGAATGGAATGTTTGAAATGGAATGAAATATGGCATTATTCATAACAACCTAATGGAATTGGAATTTCGTTATACTTCCTGAATTGAATGGAATTGACCCCTGCCCTGCTATAGAGCCACCCAGGTATGTTGCGGTAGGTTGTATCCATCCACCCAGACAGTGTAGTAGCAAGGCACTGTGCCAGGGCACCAGGTTCAGAGAATATGGAGCACATCCCTCACTCGTGATTTATTCATTAATTTCCTTTGGGGAAACGGATCTAGGTCAGACCCTATACTGTGGTACAGAGGAAAAAGAGAGAAATATATTTTATTCTATCAATCTATTAAATGCCTTGGCAGCTAAGTGCCAAACGTGACAATCCATCTGCTGGTACTTGAACAATTAATGAAGGGTGAAACCATATTGTTATTAGCTTACCACCTGTCAGGTTACAATGTGTGTCAGGTTGGATGTGTTCTCTGTTGTTTTTGGTGTGCGGAAAAGCTGATTGTTTTGTCGGATGGCGTTAGATGACATAATTTCCGTGAAAGGAAATGTAGCAAGTCAAAAACGCTCGCTCGCACGCACAGTCAGTTCCACACTAGACTACCCATCTGGATAGCTTTTCTATAAGTCCCCTGGGTCACTTAAAACCACAGGAGGTTTGTAGCACCTTAATTGGGGAGGATGGGCTGATGGTAATGGCTGGAGTGGAATAGGTGGAATTAGATCAAATACATCAAACATGACTTCCATGGTTTCTATGTGTTTGATGCCATTCCATTTACGCCGCTCCAGCCATTTATTATAATGAGCCGTCCTCCCCTCAGCAGCCTCCACTGCTTAAAACAGTGTTTTCCAAAATGGTGGCACTCTGTACAAATGTAAAAGCAAATTCAGTAGGCCTTACAATGCCTGCTGGTGCTGCTCAAATAGGTTTGTATGGCTGCTTTTCTTTAGGCGACTATGTAGCTCTACATACTCGAATGCATACTGTAAAGAAATAGGCCAGACACACACACATTCTGCAAACTCCTGTCTTAGACCGTGTGGGGGTAGAATCTCTCCTTACACTGGCACCTTGTGTGTCTCTGACTAATTCAGGAATGGAATGAACCTATCGATTTCACCCTAGCAGGCTCACCTTTACCTATAGGAGAGCATGGGAGAGGGAGATGTAAGGAGAGAGCGGTGAGTGGGGGCGGGGGGAGAGCAACAGAGCAAGATGAAGAGGTACAGTGCATTCGGAAAGTATTCAGACCCCTTCCTTTTTTCCATGTTTTGTTCCTCATCAATCTACATACAATACCTCATAATGACAAAGCGAAAACAGATTTTTTGAGATGTTTTGCAAATTTATAAAAAATACAAAACAAATACCTTATTTACTTTAGTATTCAGACCCTTTGCTATGAAACTCGAAATTGATCTCCGGTGCATCCATTTCCATTGATCATCCTTGAGATGTTTCTACAACTTGATTGGAGTCCAACTGTGGTAAATTCTATTGATTGGACATGATTTGGAAAGGCACACACCTGTCTATATAAGGTCCCACAGTTGACAGTGCATGTCAGAGCAAAAATCAAGCCATGAGGTCGAAGGAATTTTCCGTAGCACTCCGAGACTGATTGTGTCGTGGCACAGATCTGGGGAAGAGTACAAAAAAATGTCTGCAGCATTGAAGGTCCCCAAGAACACAGTGGCCTCCATCATTCTTAAATGGAAGAAGTTTGGAACCACCAAGACTCTTCCTAGAGCTGGCCGCCTGGCCAAACTGAACAATCGGGGGAGAAAGGCCTTGGTCAGGTGACCAAGAACCCAGTGGTCACGCTGACAGAGTTCCTTTGTGGAGATGGGAGAACCTTCCAGAAAGACAACAATCTCTGAAGCACTCCACCAATCAGGACTGTATTGTAGAGCGGCCACATGAAAGCCACTCCTCAGTAAAAGGCACTTGAAAGCCCGCTTGGAGTTTGCCAAAAGGCACCTAAAGGACTCTCGGACCATAACAAAAAAGAAAACAACAATCTCTGGTCTGATGAAACAAAGACTGGCATCATCCCTAAGGTGAAGCATGGTGGTGGCAGCATCATGCTGTGAGGATGTTTTTCAGCAGCAGGGACTGGGATACTAGTCAGGATTGAGGGGAAAAAATGAACGTAGCAAATTACAGAGAGATCCTTTGGGACAAGTCTCAATGTCCTTGAGTAGCCCAGCCAGAGCCTGGACTTGAACCCGATCTAACATCTCTGGAGAGACCTGAAAATAGATGTGCAGCGACGCTCCACATCCAACATGAGAGCTTGAGAGGATCTACAGAGAAGAATGGGAGAAACTCTCCAAATACAGGTGTCAGCTTGTAGTGTCATACCCAAGAAGACTCAAGGCTGTAATCGCTACCAAAGGTGCTTCAACAAAATACTGAGTAAAGGCTCTGAATACTAATGTGATATGTAATTAAAAAAAATAAAAACTTAGTCATTATGCTTAGCTGTGTGTGTGTGTGTGTGTGTGTGTGTGTGTGTGTGTGTGTGTGTAAAGTTTAACCTCCTACCCTCTCATCACGATACCTACTAACTGCTCCCATTTCATTGAGTCAAATCTCTGAGTCTCAGTGAGCTGTGAGGCTGTTAAAATTGGGCTACTGCCCCAGATCCCCAAGTCTCCCTAATCCCTCTGGGATTAACAAAGCCACTTAATCCCCAGGGAGCCGGAGCCAGAGAGCTTGAAGAAACAACACTGGAAGCTTGGGGGTGCAGAGCCGTATATACAGAACCGAGTAACTAAATCCTCCATCTTGGCTCCTAACATCTCCTGTGGCAAACATTTCTACTTTAGTTTAAATTCGGAATAATTAATCGTTGATGTCATGCAGGTAGAAAATTCTAAATCTCAAACGAGGTTGGTGGTTTCTTAAAAGGAGGAAGGAGATACTTTAAAAATGTTTTTTTATTTTGTATGTATTCATTCTATTTTATGGTTCCACATCTGTTCTGCTCTTCCCTAGCCTGAATCTCGACCCAGATGTATGTAGCCTGGTGACTAGCCTCCAGTTTAGTAAACTAGATTGAGCCGCCTTGTCAACTTGCTCTCTGATGCCATCAGCTCTGTGGTTCTGACCCAGTCCCTTTTACCTCTGCTCTGCTTCAAACGTGTCCATGATAAACACTGTGAAAGGTAACCCTCAAAACATTCACCGCTATTTTAATTTAAGCATAGGAAATCCTATGGCCCTGTTGTGATACTTTTTTTAAATCCTTCCTTCAGGTTATCACTGATCTCACACTATTGGATAGTTGAAAGCAAGGATCCAGTAGATAGCTACGTAGTTAGGAGGTACTAAGGATGCATTTTCCAAGTAGCCTATTGGAACTGAGCTTAAGGGTATTTTCTAATTTGGGCAAAAGTCTGTCCTCTGTCCTCTCTCCTCCGTGACCCAGAAACCGATAAGTGGTCGAGGAGAGTGTCACTTCGTTATTAGGGGAACACTTTGTTAGTAGGGCCCTTCAACTGACTAGGTATCCCCCTTTCCCTCCTCGATAGCCACCTTTCATTGAGTATAGTCAGTCCTTTGCAGAAGAGTTTTTAAAATCTGCCACACTCCCTTTAAATCAACTATTGTGTTGTCGGAGGAGGATAAAAACATGAACACGTTCAAAAACAATTATGCTACATATCATTTTATCTATAAAATGTATTGCACAACTATCACAAGCCCATTTTCGTCCACTTACCCTCTCCTCGACTTGCACTTGACTTTTCCTACTAGAAACTAACTTTGATAACTTTATTTTGGAGAAGGTGTACTTACTTTGACTGTGATATGTTTCACACTGAATGTAAGACGCTCTGGATAAGACCTGATAAATGACATGTAAACATTTTAAAAATGACAACGTGCCTATACCTCTTTCTGCTCCAAGGGGCCTCTGGGGTAAATGTAGCAGTGAGTGGGATGATGGTTGCTGCCGTCAATTGGTTGGGCATGTGGATTAAGTGAAAGGTAGTATGGAGTGGAGGAGGACATAGAAACAATGGAGAGAAGATGTGGAGGAGGACATGGGAATGATTGAGAGATGATAAGAACCCAACTCATTACACTGTTCCTATATTTGGCCTATTTCCCCCACCCTCCCTCTCCCTCTCTTCATCCCCTCATCCTCCCCCTCGCTCTTTCCTGCATTCATGAGAGAAGTCGTCTTCAGCGCGTATCAATCCCCGTTCGTCGACAGCACGCACTTTTGTCACGCATTCCACCACGGTTGTCATAGAAACATTAGAAGAGCATCTTCCTCATATAGGGTTTGGGGGTCGTTAGTTGGGATGGAGAACAAACAATGTAAGCCTTTGTTTCTCCCATCAGGATATTCATCAGCCTTTCATACTGTAGGATATTCATCAGCCTTTCATAATGTAGCTTTAAGATGGATGTATGGATTCATGTGTGCCACTAATTGGAATGAGGAGCCTTGTATGCAATGTCTCAAACAGTGATCAATTACTGATACTATTACAGTTTATTGATTGGATTTCTAATGGCTACTTAAAAATGTATAGACAATAGTCATCTGAGATCTTTGATAACAAGATTTGACATGTTTTGTAGATATTGTGCGTGCATGTTCAGATGTGTATGTTTGTGTGTGCGGTCGTGTTTGTGTACGCGTGTATATCTGTATTTGTAGTTATTTGTTACGGATCCCCAAAGCAGCAGCTACTCTTCCAAACAAGATTAAGGCGATAACATACAAAACAGTACATCACAAAACACATTACTTACTACACACAATACATAATGCAATATAATAATATTACAGTGTGTGTCTAACACATTTTTCATATTTTACGGCTTGCATAACTTACTTGATGTGGAATAGAGTTCCATTCAGTCATGTCTCTATGTAGTACTGTGCGTTTCCATAGTCAGTTCTGACCTTTGGGATTGTGAAGAGACCTCTGGTGGCATGTGTTGTGGGGCATGCATAGGTTTCTGAGCTGTGTGCTAGTCGTTTGAACAGACACCTCGGCGCTTTCAACACCTCACACCAATACAAGTAGTGATGCAGTCAATCTCTCCTCTACTTTGAGCCAGGAGAGATTGACTTTATGTTACTGATGTTAGCTCTCGTGTGTCAAGTGCAATGTCTGTTTGCTCCTCATTACACAGCACAGATCTTCAACGTAGGAATCATTACAAAACCTCTCGTATGACCTCTTATACACTGTTAGGCCCAGACATTGGAACTTTGGTTTTCCTAGATATTGCTACTATATTATAATCACTACATCTGATGGATGTGGATACTGCTTTAGAGTAGTTTTTTTCAGCATTAGTAAAGATGTGATCAATACATGTGGGTGATTTCATTCCTGTGCTGTTTTGTAAATACCCAGATTTGGTTGACTGATAACCTGAACCAAGTTGCAGGCACTGGTTACAGTTTGAAGCTTTTTCTTGAGTGGACAGCTTGATGAATGTCAGTCAATATTTAGGTTGGCCAGAAAATATACCTCTCTGTTGATATCAAGCATTTCACACATTGTCCAGATACTGACTGTTAGCACTTGGTGGTCTATAGCAACTTCCCGCAAGAATAGGTTGAGGCAGATGAACCAGTAGCCATATTATATAAGTATAGGAATGTTATGTTGCTAGCAAGTTATCAATCTGCGTGTGTGAGAGAACTCCTTTCCCCCTAATCCCAGGTTAAAGTGGCTTATTTAGCTCCCCAGCCCACCTCCAGTTTTGAGGAAATGGAGAAACTATAAGCAAGCCAGCCTGTGGTAGAGAGCAGCCATGCTGGTACAAAGCTCCTATCTGTCCTCTGGGGCTTTCCCTAGGCCTGGCCTGCACAGCAAAGTGCTGAGTTTTGTCAGCATTTTCTCTCTTGTGTGTGAGATGGTCTGTGTGTGTGTGTGTGTGTGTGTGTGTGTGTGTGTGTGTGAGATGGTCTGTGTGTGTGTGTGTGTGTGTGTGTATGGGTAATGTGCAAAGAGCCCCCATCTGAAAAGCCTCCTTGACAGACAGATCTGTGTTTATGTAAAACCACTCTCTTATGGAAAGACACTTTACAAAAACGACATCTGTGTGTGTGCTGTGTTGGGGTGTGTGTGTGTGTGTTTATGTATGCGAATGAGATTAACCTACCTTTCCATATTTGCCAAACATCACACACATACACACGTCTTCTACCTGTGAAGTTATCTATTGAGAATCTAACTGAACAACGTCCTGTCTCAGGCCAGTGTTTATTCACCCTAATGTAGACATGCCACCACCTCAGATTTTGAGCAAGATAAAGTCATTAATATTTTAGTGTCCATGAATTTCTCTCCATGATTCTTTCCTGTCCACTTTCACATGAGCTTCAGCCAACGACCTCTGTCAGCCACTGGGACTGAATCATCTCTATCAGCCACTGGGACTGAATCATCTCTATCAGCCACTGGGACTGAATCATCTCTATCAGCCACTGGGACGGAACCATCTTTGTCAGGCACTGGGATTGACACCCACATTCATATCTGGATGACATTGTTTTATGTCTTCCACAACCCAAAACCACATCATTCTCCCAATATGTTGGATACAAAACAGTCAAACCAATGGATACATAATCTGAAAAATTGCTCCTATTGAATGGGACCTCTTTTTGTCTTGGACATGAGTAAGCCTTGTACTTTTAGATCAAGTCTCTCCTAGAAACTGACCCTAGGTCAGCTGTGAGTTTAGGATTAGATTCAGGGTAGGTACGCTGATCCTAGATCTGTGCCTAAGGGTAACCTCCACCAGGAGCCATGCCTTCTGCAGCTGGATGCTGTAGCCTTGTTTTCTTTACACACTTAACTTAACAATATAACCTGTGTTATTTTCTCTGTTGTTTCTTTGATAACTCATTATCTCTCTCGTTTCTGTTGCAGACTCACATCACATGTTGGACTGATCATTCAACTTTGAACCCAGATGTTCATCTACAGACTGTAGATGTGGCTTTCCTAAGAACCAACAGGTAACACATTCCTATTTATCTTGTTTGATTCTTGATTCGGAAGTGTATTGTTAGTATGTGAATGTTTCTGTCCCATGGTTTGGCCAAGTGTAACTAATTGGTGATTATTATAAGCGTATAGCAGACGGTACTCCAATGACCTGATTCAGGGGTAGGCATCTCCAGTCCTCAAGAACCTTTTCACACTATCGTGCTGACCCAAACCAAACTGTTGGCTGGCTCATCATCTTTTCACATTGCCAACAATAAGCATTATTGTAAGGTCAATAAGCATTTCACGGTAAGGTCTACACCTGTTGTATTTAGAGCATGTGGCAAATACAATTTGATTTGATGTTTTCATAAAAGATGGTGGATGGATGCCTAACCAGGCCAGCTCAGTACAGTTTGGTTTGGCTTGCCTCTGTCCTGATTAGGGTTTGGGGCACTGCTAAGTCTTCCCTTTCAATAGCTTGGCTTGTATAGAAATGCACACAACACACAACACACACAGTGAAAGTAGGTCAGTAGCAGCAGGTATGACCCGAGCTCTCCACTGGTGTGGTGTTTTAAGCTGCCCTTTGATTATTTGAGCTGTCCCCGATAAGCCAGGTAAATAATGTAACTGGGACAGTGTTTAGTGGGCATATACACACACAGTGCCTGCTCACTGTAAGCCTCCTAAACCTGGTGAATGTTGGGTGAAACCTGATAGCGCTGTGCCCCTGTATACTGTCCAGGCTGGTAACCAGCGCCAGTGAAAGGGGCCCTGAATATTTCAGAGGCTAGGCAGCAATGCTCTCCACTGCTTTTCATGCTCCCTCCCTTCCACTCACTCACTCACTCACTCACTCACTCTCACCACCGTCCCGGGCTTTGGACTTGAGTTACCTGCCCTGCTCTCCCCACGTCCACACAGATACGGTCACTCTCTCATAGACACTCACTTTACAGATAGCTACGCATACTGGAGAATAGATAGGATTACTTGGATTTGTGATGACTCAGCATATTATTGTCAATCCCTAATTTGCTTGTCTATAGTAGCCTGTTAGCAGTCTATATTGTGCTGTAGAAGTTGTTTGGTATCGTCTGTATGTGTGCTGCTGTCTTGGAATCAGTGTTTACCTCGTTCAATCAATCAACTCGTATGTACTTAAGGTCTTTTACAGATGCGTTTGTCAACACGCAAGCTGTTTCGAAAGCTTGTAAACATTGATGTGCCACAAACACAACTGCGCATTGTAAATTAGACTTCATTGATTGATTTTTATCAAGGAATTGCAAGGAACAACTCTTGCTCGGTAGACATTCAACTAATGAAACTGGAACAAAGAGTTTCCTTTCAGTCGGTCACTCGGTATAAAATACTATGGGGGGTCAACGACCAATCATATTCACCTGAAATCATATATACAGTTGAAGTCGGAAGTTTACATACACCTTAGCCAAATACATTTAATCCTAGTAAAAGTTCCCTGTTTTAGGTCAGTTAGGATCACCACTTTATTTTAAGAATGTGAAATGTCAGAATAATAGTAGAGTGATTTATTTCAGCTTTTATTTCTTTCATCACATTCCCAGTGGGTCAGAAGTTTACATACACTCAATTCATATTTGGTAGCATTGCCTTTAAATTGTTTAACTTGGGTCAAACGTTTCAGGTAGCCTTCCACAAGCTGAATTTTGGCCCATTCCTCCTGACAGAACTGGTATAACGGAGTCAGGTTTGTAGGCCTCCTTGCTCGCACACGCCTTTTCAGATCTGCCCACAACTTTTCTATAGGATTGAGGTCAGGGCTTTGTGATGGCCACTCCAATACCTTGACTTTGTCCATTTGGAAGACCCATATGCGACCAAGCTTTAACTTCCTGACTGATGTCTTGAGATGTTGCTTCAATATAGCCACATAATTTTACTTCCTCATGATGCCATCTATTTTGTGAAGTGCACCAGTCCCTCCTGTAGCAAAGCACCCCCACAACATGATGCTGCCACCCCCATGCTTCACAGTTGGGATGGTGTTCTTTGGCTTGCAAGCCTCCCCCTTTTTCCTCCAAACATAACGATTGTCATTATGGCCAAACAGTTCTATTTTCGTTTCATCAGACCAGAGGACGTTTGAAGGTATGCCTTGAAATGCATCCACAGGTACGCCTCCAATTGACTCAAATTATGTCAATTAACCTATCAGAAGCTTCTAATTTTCTGGAATTTTCCAAGCTGTTTAAAGGCACAGTCAACTTAATGTATGTAAACTTCTGACCCACTGGTATTGTGAATTATAAGTGAAATAATCTGTAAACAACTGTTGGAAGAATTTCTTGTCATGTACAAAGTAGATGTCCTAACCGACTTGCCAAAACTATAGTTTGTTAACATGAAATCTGTGGAGTGGTTGAAAAATGAGTTTAATTGACTTCAACCTAGGTGTATGTAAACTTCCGACTTCAACTGTATACATTTCTAAATAACAGTTTTTGCTTTGTCATTACGAGGTATTGTGCCGCGAGCATTTCACTTGCATTTGTGAATACAAATAGTCAAGTATGATCACATTTATAGTATAATAAATGTTTGAGTAGCTTTTTTAAAGTATTTCTGCCGGTTTTTTTTTTCATAGCTGCTAAATTAATCGCACAAAGTCAAAGAACTATGAATCCTATATCGCCAATTCCACCTCACGCTGCAACACTGCCTGGCTGGAGGCTGTGAAGAGCTGAGTGAAATATACATTTTTAGAAGTGCTCCTCACAGGCAGAATAGTTGGTCTAATTTACTTGAAACAAAAGTCTACCGAAGTGAGACTTTCTCCTTGTGTTTTTTACAAAGTTTTGTTCACAAGCTAGGTCGTTTTTCTATGTTTGAGTTTAAACAGCTAGGGAAGAGAAGACAACGCTTCTACTAGTCAGACCATTGGTGGTTATAGCTTGTATGTCGCTCTGGGCGAACCCCCCCCTTCAGCACCTTCAGTGTGTGTAGGAGGTTGTAACTTCTAAGCCAGAACTAAGGATGCAGGACTGTGTGGGTGCCATGGAGATTGATGTTCAAACACTCTAATTTGATGTTAGTTAACTTATAATCAGTTTTTCACTTGTATGTGTTGTGGGAAACTATACTACACCCATTTTGTGTCATAAATATTTTGTCCTTACCAGAGTTAGCATACTGGCTAGCTACAGTGGCTAGCTTAACTAACAAACTAGCTACGTCGGTCGCGGCGCGCATGACCAGAATCACACATTGATCAACCAACAAAGAAACACCCTATTTCTGTTTTGAAAATTGAGGAAGAGGAGTTTGACTGTGTTTCGTGCCAAAAGTCTACCATTAAAGCATATTTCCTGTAGTTCTACACATTTTTCACATTATGACGTGTACATATGCTATCTGTGGGGCCCCATCACCCAAAAAGATTTTAAATAAATTATTAATCGACATCGCTCTTTTCTCCACCCCCCTCATTTCTCTCCATCCTCTACCCTTACCCATAGGGCTCATGTACCAAGGTTTTGGTTCTTTCTCTCAATCATCCATCCCCCTTCCCCTCTCCTCCCTTTCTTGCTCCCTTGGGCCTTGTGTGGACAGTTGGGAGGCTTTGTCTACGACTCATGGGTTGGCAGGAGGTGGTTCACGCTCACACACACACACACACCCGCACGCACACACTTTCGCCCTCTGGCCCCTCTATTTTCAGAAGCTAATCAGATGGGGGGCCTCTGGCCACTCTAGTGTCAAAAGCTGCTCAGATGGGGGGGGGGGGGGGGCCCTTGGCCACTATTGTCAGAAGCTTCTCAGATGGGGGGCCTCAGATGGGGGGCCTTGGCCCCTCTATTGTCAGAAGCTGCTCAGATGGGGGGCCTCAGATGGGGGGCCTTGGCCCCTCTATTGTCAGAAGCTGCTCAGATGGGGGGGCCCTTGGCCCCTCTTTTGTCAGAAGCTGCTCAGATGGGGGTCCTCAGATGGGGGGGCCCTTGGCCCCTATTGTCAGAAGCTGCTCAGATGTGCGGGCCTCTGGCCCCTCTATTGTCAGAAGCAGCTCAGATGTGGAGGCCTTAGGCCCCTCTATTGTCAGAAGCTGCTCAGATGGGGGGGCCCTCTGGCCCCTCTGTCAGAAGCTGCTCAGATGGGGGGCCTCAGATGGGGGCCCTTGGCCCCTCTATTGTCAGAAGCTGCTCAGATGGGGGGCCCATGGCCCCTCTATTGTCAGAAGCTGCTCAGATGGGGGGCCCATGGCCCCTCTATTGTCAGAAGCTGCTCAGATGGGGGGCCCTTGGCCCCTCTATTGTCAGAAGCTGCTCAGATGGGGGGGCCCTCTGGCCCCTCTATTGTCAGAAGCTGCTCAGATGGGGGGGCCCTCTGGCCCCTCTATTGTCAGCAGCTGCTCAGATGGGGGGGAAGGGGGCTTGGCCCCTCTGTCAGAAAGAAGCTGCTCAAATGGGGGGGGGCCCTCTGGCCCCTCTATTGTCAGAAGCAGCTCAGATGGGGGGGGGGCCTTGGCCCCTCTTGTCTGAAGCAGCTCAGATGGGGGGGGGGGGGGGGGGGCTTGGCCCTTCTATTGTCAGAAGCTGTTCAGATGGGGGCCACTCTGGCCACTCTATTGTCAGAAACTGCTTAGATGGGGTGGGCCTTGGCCCCTATTTTCTCTATGGGGAGAGAGGGAGGGGCCCTTTGTCCTGCAGATAAACCCCCTCTCTCACACACACACACACACACACACACACACACACACTGGACCTCATGTGGCTTACCAAGTGTTAAAAAGCTCTGGAGCGGAAAACAAGGAGGCAATTTATGCCACGGGCTCAGGAGGGAGGAGATTAAAACCGAAACCTGAAACACATAAGCATTGGTTATGTATATTATGTTAAGGCGGTATTCTTCTCTTTTTATTTTTATTATTTTTTTTTTTTTATAGTGAGCCAACATGTTTTCAGCACTTATTTCCATGATTGATCAAAACTAATTTCCTTATCCCCTCTCTTGTCTCTTTGCAGCAGACATATAGTGAGCAATATATTTGGAACATCAAATCGCATTAAAATAGCAATCAAATCGCCATACATATAAAATCATGAGAATCGCAGTACATATCGTATCGGCACCAAAGTATTGTGATAATATATATATATATATATATATATATATATATATATATATATATATATATATATATATATATATTTATTATTATTATTATATATATATATATATATATATATTATTATAGTTTTATTTTTTAACAGCGCTACGCATTTACCTCGCTCCATGGTAGAGTGCTGAGGCTGAAAGGGGGCAATTGTGTGTGTGTGTGTGTGTACTATGTGTTCAGCAGAACTATCACCTCATTGGATCTGTCTGATATGACAGGAAAAAGCTCTAAAACTCAAATAATGAAAGCTGTACGTGTCGTTTTATACTGTAGACCACTGAATGTGTGTATGAAATCTGTTTGTTACATTGTATGTGCAAATGTGTGTTTTAGATTCTATGTGCATAAAAGGTGTATTGTATTGATTGTATGTGCATTTGTATATGCCATATTAGTATGTTTTTTTTATATTTTATATTGTGCATTCTATATTAATATAGGCTATATGCTTGTAGATTCTATCTCTCAGATTGTACATATATTTAGTATGTGTGTGTGTGACATGTCTCTATCTGTGTGGCAGAGGGGGTTGGTTGGGCTCAGATGGGGGTGGGGAAATGAAATGGGCGTGTCCCCTCAGCTGCCCGTCTGTCTGGTTGCCGTCGGTAACCCTGCTTGATGAGATCAGAGGGGATCTGCTTTCAGCATGAGGCAGCCAGCCCTCCCTCTTATCTCGCTCTCTCCTTCATCCCTCCCTCCCTCCCTCCCTCTCTCTCTCTCTCTGTGCTGAACTGAAACTAACTCTGAAGAAGAGGAGCGCTCGATAGCGACGGACACCGTAGCGACGGACGCCACAGCAACGAGAAGAGTCGCTGAGGGCAGGAGCAGTAGCGATATTGAACGGCTTAGCTTCTGCCAGGGAGGGAGGTGAAGATAGAGCGAGAGAGGGGGCTACCTCTCTGGGGAGAGGCTTTCCCTCAGCAGGACTCCACCGGCTTCTGTTCTCCTCACTACTTTTTCTTGTTCGTTTCTTTCCACAAAGGAGAGAGGGAGAGCTTTTATCACCGCTCTTCTCTTGGGATTTGTTTTCTATCGGCTTTGAGGAGGAACAAGAGACATAGTGGAGTGGCACAGAGGAGCGCTACACTGCTGTAAGTGGCTAGTTTTAAGAGTGCACGTGTGTAAGACTGAGAGCATGGGAAAGAGGTGGTTGATCGGTTTTGTGAAAGTGCATTTGTGTATGCATGCCTGAGAGGGGATGATACCTCGTGACACTGTTTACGTTGCATTCTATATACTTTATAACTAAGACCTCTGTGTTAGTGTGTGTTTGGCATCCTCCATGCGTCATCTTACAGCTGGCCAGCTTTCTCCCAGACACCGTGTGTTTCCTTTCATCTCTCTTTCCACTCCCGTCTTTTCATGTCGTCTTTAATTCCCCTAATGGCCCAGAGGCAGCAGCTGTACAGGATACAACTCTCCTCTGCTCTGTGTGTGTCGGGAAATCTCCCATAAACCATCCTGGTATTTCCCCCCCATTACGAATTTATAGAATCCTGATATTTATTTTTAAAGCAGATTTTATTTTCTATTCCTTTTGACTAATTTACCCACCCCATTTTAGCTAATATGCTTTGTGTGTTGGCTATAGGTTTCTTTATGTTGTCTTACCATGTTTAGATTGGAAGGGCAGGGGGTAAAGTCTGAGTTATGCTGCTGGGATGGTTAGACCAATGACTATATATAAATTGACAAAGCCATTGATCACCTGACCCCATTCATTCCTATGTGACAACTCAATAGGGCATTGAAGCCAAATTAAGTTTGTTAAGATGGCGTCTCATGGAGACATGACATGCACAGTCATTCTCCCCTGGGTTAGACAGCAGGGCTTCATTCTGACTGAAATCCCTTTTTTTTTGTCAGCTGCTGACCTCTCGCTTGGCTTGTTCTCTCCCTCCCTTCTCTCTGTGTCTCACTCTCTATCCTTCTCTTTTAGGGTGAGATAAGGTGATTAGAGAGCAGTAGAGAGGTTGAGGGGGGATTCTCTGGCACATGCAGTGTTAAAATATTTTTTTTTATCTTTTTTTTTTTCCCCTGAGAAAAGTCCCTGACCAGTGACTAACATTATGCTTGGGAGAAGAGAGCTCCCATCTGCGTTTTGGTTTGGTAGGCCTGTGTATGAGTGTTTGTGTGTGTGTAACAGAGTTAAGAACGTACTGTAAGCTCACTACACAGCTAGCTTGAAATATTGCAGATGGAGCCATCCAATTGGTACCTTTTGGTTGTCTCTAACCGTTGGTACGTTGTCAAGGAGGGCGGTCACGTGTGTTAGGAAAGCAGAGGTCCCCAGTTCCAGCCAGGTATAGGTGGATTTGGGGGGAAGTTGTACTCTCTAAACAAGCAATGTGACATCCGTAACAGGCATGTGTGCGTGTGGAAGCCTAGCATGCAGCTGTGTGTGGTGTTGTGGTGTGGTGTGTACCCTTTTATGAGTTTATACATGAATGAATGTGTCTTTTGATTTTTAGCATTCAGTCTATTTCATTCTCCTTTCAGAATACAGAAGCAGACATTCAGTCTATGCTTGCTTGAACAGGAAAGTTTGAAAAATGTAAGGAGTGCAGCAGCGTGTCATGTTAAGCTACCATATATTAAATGTAATTTCTGGCTGCAGCCCAGGCTGTGAATCTGCCATCTAAATCTTTCGTGCTCCTTGAGAGGTTTATGGGTGAGGCCACGGGTGAAAAATTAATGAATGTACTTTGTGTGGGTGTCGGAGAGGGGGTATTCCATCACTGTAACGTTAATAACATTCCCCTTAGCGCTATAGACTTTAAAATCATTTTAGTGAGTACCAGAAATGTGCGATTCCATGCCAGGAAAGCCATAAAATATTTTGGGTATCTCAGATTGTTCTGGCAATTCTCCCGAGTGGCGCAGTGGTCTAAGGCACTGCATCTTAGTGCTAGAGGCGTCATTACAGACCCTGGTTAGAATCCAGACTCCTTTTCCAGCATTTTCTTACGTTACAGCCTTGTTCTAAAATTGATTAAATAAAAGTGTCCTCGTCAATCTACACACAATACCCCATAATGACACCCCCCCCCCCCCCAACCACACAAAAAAACAACATATACCTTATTTTCAGTATTCAGACCCTTTGATATGAGACTCAAAATTGAGCTTTGGTGCATCCTGTTTCCATAGATCATCCTTGAGATGTTTCTACAACTTGATTGGAGTCCACCTGGGGTAAATTCAATTAATTGGACATGACTTGGAAAGGCACACCTGTCCATGTCAGAGCAAAAACCAAGCCATGAGGTTGAAGGAATTGTCCGTAGAGCTCCAAGACAGGATTGTGTCGAGGCACAGATATGGGGAAGGCAACCAAAAAATGTCTGCAGCATTGAAGGTCCCAAGGAAGAAGTTTGAAACCACCAAGACTCTTTCTAGAGCTGGCCAAACTGAGCAATCAGGGTAGAAGGGCCTTGGATTAGGGAGGTGACCAAGAACCTGTTGGTCACTGACAGAGTTCCTCTGTGGAGATGAGGAGAACCTTCCAGAATGACAACCATCTCTGCAGCACTCCACCAATCAGGTCTTTATGAGAAACAAGATTATCTGGTCTTCAGGTCTGAAGAACTCTTTGGCCTGAATGCCAAGCGTCATGTCTGGAGGAAACCAGGCCCCGCTCATCACCAGGCCAATGCCATCCCTACGGTGAAGCATGGTGGTGGCAGCATCATGCTTTTGGGATATTTTTTAGTTGCAGGGACTTTGAGACTAGTTGAGGAAAGCTGAACAGAGCAAAGTACAGAGTCTAGATGAGAACCTGCTCCAGAGCGCTCAGGACCTCAGGCTGGTGCTAGGTTCACCTTCCAACAGGACAACGACCCTAAGCACACAGCCAAGACAATGCAGGAGTGGCTTCGGGACAAGTCTCAATGTCCTTGAGTAGCCCAGCCAAAGTCCGGACTTGAACGCGATCGAACATCTCTGGAGGGACCTGAAAATAGCTGTGCAGTGACAGTCTTCATCCAACCTGACAGAGCTAGAGAGGATCTGCAGAGAATAATTGGTGTGCTAAGCTTGTAGCTTCATACTCAAGACTCTAGGCTGTAATCGCTGTAAAGGAGCTTCAACAAAGTACTGAGTAAAGGTTCTGAATACTTATGTAAATACATTTGCAAAAATGGGTATTGTAAAAATGGGTATTGTGTGTAGATTGAGGGGGGGAACAATGAGGGGGGGAACAATGTAATCCATTTTAGAATAAGGCTGTAACATAACAAAATGTTGAAAAAGTGAAGGGGTCTGAATACTTTCCGAAGACACTGTGTGCACAAACTCTTCCAAACTGTTTAGTCTGGGAAGCATGCAGCCGCCTTTTATAGAATGCTCTAACATATGGAGTATGTCTAGATTCTGAAAATATAAACCGGGTGTACAAAACATTGACATAGACTGACCAGGTGAATCCAGGTGAAAGCTATGATCCTTCATTGATGTCACATTTTTTAAATCCACTCCAATCAGTGTAGATGAAGGGGAAGAGACCAGTTAAACATATTTATTTTTCCCTTGAGACAATTGAGACATGGATTGTATACGTGTGCCATTCAGAGGGTGAATGGTCTGACAAAAAAATGTAAGTGCCTTTGAACAGGGTATGGTAGTAGGTGCCTGGTTCACCGGTTTGTGTCAAGAACCGCAACTCTGCTGGGTTTTACACGCTCAACAGTTCAAGAATATCAAAAAAGGTCCACCACCCAAAGGACATCCAGCCAACGTGACACGACTGTGGTACGCAGAGTCAACATGGTCCACCAGAATCCCTGTGGAATGCTTTCTACACCTTGTAGAGTCCATGCCCCAATTGAGGCTGTTGTAAGGCTAAAGGGGGTGCAACTCAATATTAGGAATGTGTTCGTATTAAAGGTCTCGTACAATCAACCTATTTCCCAAGTAAAAATTGCCTTTGAATGACCAAAACATTACAAATCATATTTTACGCTATTTAAAATTCTCTGAATTGAAGAACTTGTACCTTTTTGCTCTCATCTCTAACTATCAGGAAGCCTGAAAGAACAGGTTTAGTGGGTGGGGAGCTTATATTCAAGAGTGTATCTTACCCTGAGCTAACCTTGACTGACAGCTCTTTGAAAAACACCCTTGTGGTCATTGCCAGGTAACAAGGTAAACAATGGGCCACATCGATGATGACCAGGTAAACAATGGGCCACATCGATGATGACCAGGTAAACAATGGGCCACATCGATGATGACCAGGTAAACAATGGGCCACATCGATGATGACCAGGTAAACAATGGGCCACAAAGGAGACGTCTCTGCCTGTCAGACTTTCATTAATTGCAGCACTGCAAATCAACTGGGCCATTTTGTAATTTGTACGAATGTACAGGGCGTTAGTGCTGTTTTTAACCTTTCACTGATGGTTTGCTGCTGCTACAGAGGAGAGGAGAGTTTTTCTTTAGCCTAACAGGGATAGTTGGAGGGAGAGCGGGAATGATGGATGGAACTAAATGTAGGAGAATGGAAGAGGGAGACAGATCTTTTTATCTAATGGGAGTAACGGGACACTTTTAGACTGAGTATACTTTCTTATCTCTTAACGACTAATCATTCTGTGGAATTCAGTCTGTATTTTGACATAACAGTAAATAATGATCTAAACAATCTATCTACCCCTGGCATATCCTCACAAGCAATGAATCACAACTATGTAGACACTGAAGGTTGTTTGGAATAGTTTGTATAGTCTTCAGTATTCACTGCAGTTCACCCCTAGCAACACACACCTCTAATTGGAACCAGGGTTGCTACAAGTCATGTGTTCTTCTGTCTAAACGCATTGTTTTGGATTCCCATTAACAGACTGGTCTGGATTCTTCCTCCTGTAAAGCCGACAGACTGTTTGATCATTTGTTCATGTACCAGACATTATCATAAGACATGAGGAGTTTTCCCTAGGACTCCTCCTTCTCCTGTGCTTGCGTGCGTGTGCGGCTGTTCCTAGGTAATGATTGTGAGAAGAATGTCAGCGAGATGTGTGAGACCGTATGAGTGTGTACAGCGCCTTCAGAAAGTATTCATACCCCTTGACTTATTCCACATTTTGTTGTTACAGCCTGAATTCTAAATGGATAAAAACAAAAAAATCCCAACCATCTACACACAATATTCCAAAATGACTAAGTGAAAACGTTTTTTGAAATGTTTGCTAATTTATCGAAAATTAAGTACAGAAATATCTCATTTACATAAGTATTCAGACCCCTCAGTTAATACTTTGTAGGAGCACCGTTGGCAGCGATTCCAGCTGTGAGTCTTTCTGGGTAAGTCTCTAAGAGCTTTCCACACCTGGATTGTGCACATTTGCCCATTATTCTTGTCAAAATTATTCAAGCTCTGTCAAATTGGTTGTTGATTGTTGCTAGACAACCATTTTCAGGTCCTGCCATATATTTTCCAAGTAGATTAAATCAAAACTGTAACTTGGCCACTCTGGAACGTTCACTGTCTTGGTAAGCAGCTCCAGTGTAGATTTAGCCTTGTGTTTTAGGTTATTGTCCTGCTGAAAGGTGAATTCATCTCAGTGTCTGGTGGAAAGCAGACTCAACCAGGTTTTCCTCTAGGATTTTGCCTGTGCTTAGCTCAATTCTGTTAAAAAAATGTATACTGAAAGACTCCCTAGTCCTTAACGATTAGTCATACCTATAACATGATGCAGCCACAACTAAGCTTAATAATATGGAGAGGGGTACTAAGTAATGTGTTGGATTTGGATTTTCCCCAAACATATCACTTTGTATTCAGGACAAAAAGTGAATTGCTTTGCCACATTTTTTTGCAGTATTACCTTAGTGCCTTTTTGCATACAGGATGTATGTTTTAGAATGTTTTTATTCTTTACAGGCTTCCTTTTCACTCTGTCAATTAGGTTAGTATTGTGGAGTAACTACAATGTTGTTGATCCATCCTCAGTTTTCTCCTATCACAGCCATTAAACTCTGTAACTGTTTTAGTCACCATTGACCTCATGCAACTGAGTTAGGAAGGACCCCTGTATCTTTGTAGTGACTGGGTGTATTGATAAACCATCCAAACTTCACCATGCTCAAAGGGATATTCAATTCTTTGTGAGGCATTGGAAAACCTCCCAAGTCTTTGTGGTTGAAATTCACTTGCTCAACTGAGAGACCTTAGAGATAGTTGTATATGTGGGGTACAGAGTTGAGGTAGTCATTCAAAAGTCATGTTAAGCACTTATTGCACACAGTCCATGCAACTTATTATATGACTTGTTGAGCAAATGTTTACTTCTGAACTTATTTAGGCTTGCCATAAAAAATTGGTTAAATACTTATTGACTCAAGACATTAAAAAAACATAATTCCACTTTGACGTGTGTGTGTGTGTCAGTGAAATAAATCTCACTTTAATCCATTTAAAATGTAGGCTGTAACACCATTTTTTTGGGAAAAAGTCAAGGAAAGTGTGAATACTTTCTGAAGGCAACAATGTCTACCGAGTCGGGGCTTGTTGGATAGATGGCCAGGCTTTCATGCATATGAGGCTTTTCATAAACACATGATGTAACAAAGTTTTAGGGATGTTGGAGGGAAGGTGGCGAACTCCGTCACAACGTCTGCCATTTTAAACATCCCTTTGTCTGGTTCTCTCTCTCTCTCTGTCTCTCTCTCTGTCTATAGCTTGCAGGACTCTGCTGTCTGGCTGTATGGTCACCCTCCTTCCTGTTAACTTGCATACAGACCTCTCTTTCAGGCAGTGTCTGACCTTCCTGTTTTGGAGTGTTTTACTGTATTTGTGTCTGTGGTTACCTAGCAACAGTAGACCTCTCTTTCACAACAGTAGACCTCTCTTTCACAGTCTGACATCTGTGTGTACCGTTCTGTGTATATACTGTAACTGTCAGATGTGTGTGTGTGTGTGTGTGTGTGTGTGTGTGTGTGTGTGTGTGTGTGTGTGTGTGTGTCTTTACCCCCAAGTGGTGCGCCAGCGCCACTTCCCAGTCTGAGGTATGAGTGTATCTTACCCTGTGTTCAGGAAGTTACTGATACATCACTTCAGCTGAGCAGGAACTGTGTGAGTGTCGGTTTGTGTGTGTGTGTGCAGCCAATCGGGACCTGTGTGTGTTTGTCTGAACAGGAACTGCCTACTAGCGTTACGTAGAGCCCTAGTATTTTTAGCTTATCATCATCAGCCAATCTTACATTATCTTCTATTTCATAGTGTTCTTTTTACATTATCTTCTAGTTCAGTGTTCTTTTTCACATCCCCTCTGATTAATTTTTATTTTTTTTTTTATTTCACCTTTATTTAACCAGGTAGGTCAGTTGAGAACAAGTTCTCATTTGCAACTGCGACCTGGCCAAGACAAAGCAAAGCAGTGCGACAAATAACAACACAGAGTTACACATTAAACAAACAGTCAAAAAAACACAATAGAAAATCTATAAACAGAGTGCAAAATGTAGTGCAAAAATGCAGTAAGGTTGGGAGGTAGGACAATAAATAGACTATAGAGTAGAAATAAATTACAGAATTATCATCATTAACACAGGAATGAAGGATGTGCAAATTATGATGTGCAAATAGAGATACTGGAGTGCAAGATTAGTGAAAAATAAACAAAAATAAAATATGGGGATGAGGTAGTAGTGTGGGCTATTTACAGAAGGGCTATATACAGGTGCAGCGATCGATAAGCAGCTTTGACAGCTGATGCTTAAAGGTATTGAGGGAGATAGGAACCTCTAGCTTCAATGATTTTTGCAATTCGTTCCAGTCATTGGCAGCAGCGAACTGGAAGGAATGGCGGCCAAAGGAGGTGTTGGCTTTGGGGGTGACCAGTGAGATATACCTGCTGGAGCGCATGCTACGGGTGGGTGTTGCTATGGTGACCAGTGAGCTGAGATAGGGCGGGGATTTACCTAATAAAGACTTATAGATGACCTGGAGCCAGTGGGTTTGGCGACGAATGTATAGTGAAGGCCAGCCAACGAGAGCATACAGGTCGCAGTGGTGGGTAGTGTAAGGGGCTTTGGTGACAAAACGGATGGCACTATGATAGACTACATCCAATTTGCTAAGTAGAGTGTTGGAGGCTAGTTTGTAAATGACATCGCCAAAAATCAAGGATCGGTAGGATAGTCAGTTTTACAAGGGCATGTTTGGCAGCATGAGTGAAGGAGGCTCTGTTGCGAAATAGGAAGCCAATTCTGGATTTAATTTTGGATTGGAGATGGTTGATGTGAGTCTGGAAGTTGAGTTTATAGTCTAACCAGATGCCTAGGTATTTGTAGGTGTCCACGTATTCTAATTCGGATCCGTCGAGAGTAGTGATGATAGTCCGGTGGGCGGGTGCTGGCATTGTTCGATAGAAAAGCATGCACTTAGTTTTACTAGCGTTTAAGAGCAGTTGTAGGCCACGGAAGGAGTGTTGTATGGCATTGAAGCTTGATTGAAGGTTAGTAAACACAGTATCCAAAGAGGGTCCAGTTGTATACAGAATGGTGTCATCTGCGTAGAGATGGATGAGAGAGTCACCAGCAGCGAGAGCAACATCGTTGATATATATAGAGAAAAGGGTTGGCCCAAGAATTGAACCCTGTGGCACCCCCATAGAGACTGCCAGAGGATCGGACAATAGGCCCTCCGATTTGACACACTGAACTCTGTCTGCAAAGTAGTTAGAGAACCAAGCAAGGCAGTCACTTGAGAAACCAAGGCTGTTGAGTCTGCCAATAAGAATGCGGTGATTGACAGAGTCGAAAGCCTTAGCTTTCGATTAATGATGTTTTGGCTGTGGCAAACAGGGCCTTTTTTGTTTGGAGAGTTTTTTTAGGCCCGGGAAGCTCAAGGGGATTGGGCCAATAAATGATTTCCCTTTTTCCTTCCTGTTTTTGCCGACTCTGCTCCTTTTCTAAAAGGCACTCATTAAAAATGCAGTATCTAAAGGAACGCTAGCCTCTTCTGAGTTGTAGTCTTGGCTGTAGAGGAGCACCACTCACTATGGCTTAATCCTTTACACTCCTGGTAATTGTCTGCTGCAGAGGGACAAGAGAGCACCATAAACAATGCTGAAAACAAGCAATGAAGGAAAAATACTGGCGTTTTGCTGCAGGTACAGCCAACTAGCACAAAAATAATATTGTTATATTGTCAAAGCAATACAATATTGTCAAAAATATTCCGATATGTAACTATCGATTTTGTTAGATTTTTTTTGCATCACTAATATATTGATATGGCAAAACGTTTCTTACAGAAGAAATATGGAAAGCATACGCATGTTAGTAATTGAAAGTGGACCATTTGGAAGTTATGGGAAAATCATTACCCCAAAGTTTAGGACACAACAGTTCACCTGACACAAGACTGAATCCAAACATTACACTGTTGATATTATGTGCATTTTACAGTTACTCTACATTTGACCACTTTTGTTGATAACATCTGAAAATACTCTTAATACATTCAGTAACATGATAAGAATAGTCTTGGAAAGTTTGGGGATGTGCAACGTAAGACAAATAAATAACAAGGGTTTGAGTGAGAGGACTAACTGGTGTCTCCAAGTGGCCACACACCTCAAGTGTGCACACTTCCTAAAGTCATTTTAGTGCACTTTTATGACTCAAAGAATAATGCTTTTTGAGCTCTCCTAGTTGTGCCATTTGAGAAACTAGAGCAAGCACACTTGTAGCACAGCCCTGCATCTCCACATCACACAATTACTGTTGTTGTTTATGCAATCTAAAAACTTAACTTCTTGTCTTGTGTGGTACTTAAGTTCAGAACGGCTGTCAGTCAACCCATACAGCACTGTGAAGCGCAGAGCCTTCCAGAATGTTACTGTACAGCCACTGCGTTCCAATTTAGGCACTTATCTTTTTAATTTAACCTTGATTTTGTCAGGGAGTTATGCTGAGACCAAGGTCTCTCTTACAGAAAATACACATATTAAAAATGCATACAAAATGCAAGTAGAAAAGAAGAAACTAATCAGTGCCCAAATCTGCCATTCTCAACCTGTATACAGGTACGATTGTAAAGGGTTAAGTGTGTGTGTGTGTGTGTGTGTGTGTATGTATGTGCACATCTGTACTCTTTAATGCAGATGTTGAAAGAGTAGGCCTACCTTCCCATCTGTGTATGTGTGTGGGTGTGTTAGCCTGGAGAAGGGGTGTGGGTGTGTTAGCCTGGAGAAGGGGTAGGTTAGTCAGGAAGTGTTTGTTTGCGGTTTCATTTTATTTGTTACTGTTCACACCCCCACATGTTTGTGTTTTGCACGAAGAGCTGTGGAGTGGCCTTCATACTGCACTCTGATCTACTCTGTTATCTCTCTGCCCTTCCTCCATCTTTTTCTGTCGTTCACATTTTCTCACGCTCTCGCTTGCTCTCTCTAGTACTTTGTCTGACTGTTTTTCAGGGAGGCAGTGATTCCGGCCAGAACAGAGCAGTCATAACAATCTGTAACCTGACATGTACTCACATTCTCCTCTCTCTGCGCTCTCCTCGCAGGCGTGTCGTCGTTTGGCCCCTTTTGAAGGCGGCTTTGTGGCGCGAGCCAGCAACAGGAGAGCATCATCACCGCTCCCTGTGGTACCCTGGTTACTGCACTGAAAATCCGCTTTGATGAGGTAACGCCGGGGCGACGGAGGATAAAACCGACCCAAACCAACAGCTTGCTCCTCCCCCCTTTTCTCGGCGCCACCATGGGCCAGAAAATCTCTGGCGGCGTCAAGTCAGTAGACAGTCGCGGCGAGGGCTCACCCTCATTCCGTCCCTCGGCTCACCGCCGGCCCCTCCACCCCGAGCTGCGGGGCCCCGACTTCCACAAGCCACCCCGGTTGGACCTACTTCTAGACATGCCCCCCGCGCCCCCCGACCTACAGCTCCGCCACGCCTGGAACCCAGAGGATCGCTCGCTCAACGTCTTCATCAAGGAGGAGGACAAACTGACCTTCCACCGCCACCCTGTAGCCCAGAGCACCGACTGCATCCGCGGCCAAGTGGGCTACACGCGGGGACTTCACGTCTGGCGGATCCACTGGCCTGCGAGACAGCGAGGGACACATGCCGTGGTGGGAGTTGCCACCACCGATGCCCCCTTACACTCGGTCGGCTACATGGCACTAGTGGGCAGTGACTCCGAGTCCTGGGGGTGGGACTTGGGCAGGAACCGACTGTACCACGATAGTAAAAACCGGGCCCAGGCTTCACTACCTTCGTATCCCTGTTTCTTAGAGCCTGAGGAGGCTTTCGTATTGCCGGACGCTCTTCTAGTGGTGTTGGATATGGACGAGGGCACGTTGAGTTTCATGGTGGACGGACAGTACCTAGGAGTGGCGTTCAGAGGCCTGAAGGGGAAGAAGCTGTACCCCATCGTCAGCGCCGTGTGGGGCCACTGTGAGATCAGCATGAGATACGTCAACGGACTGGATCGTAAGTCATCTCCTCTTTCCTACCCTCTCTCTTTCTGTTGTCTCTCACAGGAAGGAAGAAGTAGAGGTCTGGACTGGCCTTGTATTTTGCATCATTATATAAGATGGTAATACAAAGAAAAAAATGCTAAATGAGCTTCCTCTATCCATCTCGTCATTAGATAGATAGATAGATAGATAGATAGATAGATAGATAGATAGATAGATAGATAGATACTTTATTGATCCCAGAGGGGGAAATGTCTTTGTCAAGCAGCTACAACAAAACATAGGGCAGGTGCAAAATGCCAGAACGAAACTACACAAGACAGATACACGGTGCATGATACATAGAGCATTACCACTGATCTGACAGCATATTAGAAGCAGCATGGTGAAAGGTCTTTTAAACCAAAGGGATTATGAAGGAGAACAGATGAGGAAGCAAAGCCCTTTTGAAGGCAACAATGAACATCGAACTTGACCTTGCGTCATTAGAGGATGCTTTCCTGGAAAATAAACAATGACTGTTCAGAACATGAGAGGGCAGATACAGAAACCGAGCAGAACCTACGGTTTCTGATTGAGTCGTTATAGACCGATGTAGCGAGTGTAGAAACTAAAGACATTTGATCACTTTGAGATATTAAGATAGTGTAGAAGCAGTATATCCATTCCAAATGATCAAGGATAAAAATACACCTCATAAGACTTCTATGATATTCTTATATCGACCAGATGTTGACCTGGTAATGCTAGGTGACTTGACAAATGAGTCCTTGAGAACACCAACATACCCCGAGGCCCAGCAGCTCCGACTTTGGGTACATAAGACATTCACTCTTTATCCACTCTCCCTCCATATAATATAATTATCATCCCATTGTGTGTGTGTGTGTGTGGCAAGAATCAGAGGGTGTTCCTCTGGTCTCAGTCTAAACACTGTTTCTTCGAAGAACTGGTTTAAACTCCCTCCCCCCACACACCTGCAGAGTGTTTTTATAACACCCTTTTGATCTGACTTCTGGCAGACTCTTGAGTCTGCAAAGTGCATAGTAAATCAAATCAAATCAAGCTTTATTTATACAGCACATTTCACAAGCACAATGCAACACAATGTGCTTCACATGAAAAAAAGAATTAAAACACTGAAAATAAAAACTGAAATATTTACTACACAACAAATACAAGAGGATACAAAAACTAAAGAATAACAATCAAAACTGAACGACTAAAAAGCCCCCAAAGGAAAAACAAAGTTTAAAAGGTGTCTCTTTTTAAAAAATGTCTACAGTTTCGGCCCCCTCAGGTTCTCTGGCAGGCTATTCCAGAGTCTGGGGGCATAGTAACTAAAGGCTGCCTCTCCATGCCTCTTGGTCCTAGGCTTTGGGATTGATAAAAGGCCAGTGCCAGAGGACCTGAGGTACCTACAATCGTGGATTGATTTAAAAACCAGTAGAACAATCTTAAAATGTATTCTAAAACTCATAGGCAGCCACTGCAGAGACCTTAAAACCGGTGCTGTCCGTCTGGTCTTGGTCAGTAACCGTGCTGCAGTGTTCTTTATGTTTTGCAGTTGACCAATGGCTTTCTTTGGTAGACCAGACAGGAGAGTATTACAGTAGTCAAGTCTGCTTGTAATAAAAGCATGGATGAGTCTTTCTGTATCAGCCTGAGGGAGAAACGGCCGCACCTTGACAATGTTCCTCAGGTGGTTTAAAAAGCAATTTTGGTCACATTCCTAATGTGTGTATTTGAAATTGAGTTCAGAATCTAAAATAACACCTACGTTCTTTTACCTGGTGTTTTTTTCTTTATTGCCCGTGAATTAAAATGTGCACCCAGATTCTCTCTGTGCTTTGGCTCCAACAATAAGTACCTCGATCTGGTCTTGATTTAGCTGGAGGAAGTTGTGAGCCGTCCAAGTATTTAAATCACTAATACGGTCTAATACTTTATCCGTGGAGCTAAAATCCTCTGGTGACGCAGAAATGTAAAGTTGTGTGTCGCCTGTTCTGTGAAGGGAGTAGTACACAGCGTTGTACGAGATCTTCAGTTTCTTGGCAATTTCTCGCATGGAATAGCCTTCACTTCTCAGAACAAGAATAGACTGAGTTTCAGAAGAAAGTTATTTGTTTCTGGCCATTTTGAGCCTGTAATCGAACCCACAAATGCTGATGCTCCAGATACTTATTGCTTCTTTAATCAGCACAACAGTTTTCAGCTGTGGTAACATAATTGCAAAAGGGTTTTCTAATGATCAATTAGCCTTTTAAAATGATTGGATCTTGGAAACTTGGATTTGCTAACACAACATGCCATTGGAACACAGGAGTGATGGTTGCTGATAATGGGCCTCTGTACGCCTATGTAGATATTCCATAAAAAATCTGCTGTTTCCAGCTACAATAGTCATTTACAGCATTAACAATGTCTACATTGTATTTCTGATCAATGTTATGTTATGTTATTTTAATGGATAAAAAATGTGCTTTTCTTTAAAAAACAAGATAATTTACAACTTTAACTAAGGCTGTCTCTGTGCTGGGCCCGAAAACCAGATTGACGTTTTTCATTTAAACTATTCAGATGTTTGAAAAACCAGAATTTTGCTTAAGAATGGAAGGTTGGAGATTGGTGGAAAACTGCTAAGAGCTGAAGAATCTAAATTACTTTTCTTCAGAAGGGGTTTCACCATAGCAGTTTTTATTTCAGAGGGGAAAGCTTGTAAACCGGGAGTGATTTAACAATAACTTGCACTTCTTCAGATATGCATTCAGATAGATGACATTTCTATAGGAGTTTATATGGTTTCCAAGTCTTTATTCTGACAGGGAGGATTGGAGCACTACCAGACCCTGTCTGTCGGTCTCTAGAACAGTTTGCGATGTTGCTGGATATAATCCTGGAATCCCTACAGTTATGGTGAATCCCACCTCTTTTAAAAAGTGCTAGATAAATGTCTTCCAAGCCCTTCTGGTGTAACATTTGATATATCAACATGGAGCGTTTTTGGTGCTTTGCTCGGTGGAAACCGAAAGGAAAACAAGCCCCTCTAAAGCATGAAACGCACAGAGAAATCTCACTGCCGATAGGTACTTATCAGTGGGAGGCCGTTCCTTCTCTTCCTAGAACAAAAGCGGTACTTGCGACGTGTGGACACGGTAGCGACGAACCGATGCAATGCTCATCAGTGGCCAACAACTTGACTTTCTTACCAGTCCATATGGACAACAGGCTGGAATGGGCTGGTAACACCGGGGCTCTGTACAGATCCGACTCTACTTTCTGAGGAGGCTCAGGTCCTTGTTTTCCCACCAACTGAGCACATTAGATGAGACCCCATGTTACAAATTTGTCTCCTTGTCCCTTTTTGTGCCACAGTGGGCATTGGCTTATGCAGGTCTTTTCCTAGGTTAGGCCCTGTTTTAAAGCAGCCCAAAGTGGTTTATCATTTACCAGTCCTGCTGTGGAAATTTCACGAATAGGAGCAGCAATGGTCTAGGTCTGAGAATCTCTAAGCCTGTTTAAAGCACCAGTTTAAAAGTATTTCTATGCTTGGAAATGGTTACTACAGTTGAAAGTGTGCTTCCAAGCTTAGTATGGAAAGTTGAAAGCTCTTCTCCTTGAAAGGTCGTCGTTCTAAAGAATTGGTTTGATGGTGTACAGTAGAAGGTTGATTGCCTCCGCTAAAGAGGATGTATGACGGTTCACTTTAAGGATTAGACATGGTGTGTGTGAATGTGTGCATTGAAGTGCAGCCTGATATGTTTACGCAGGTTTTGTGTGCAGATGTGTGTGATAGGAATGCTTTCAATTTACTGTAAAACAATGCGCTAGGTACATCCCCTGTGGCAAATGCTATTTTTTGGGAGAAAAATGTATAAATGTAGATATGGGACATCCAGTTGCCCTCCAGAGGTGTGTGTGTGTGTGTGTCATTCTAATTTTTTTTTTTTTTTTTTCTGGAATAAAAAAAAAAATCTGATTTAACTTAATTCAAAAGTAGATGCACATTTTGAGCACTGCCAACAAGAGATGATTAAAATGTTGGAATTGAGATTAAGTTTGAATTAAGCTAGCAGCAGCTGTTGTTTAGCACGCGTGACTCACTGTTATGAAGTCATCATGGATATCAGTCTGTCTGCCACTGGGATGTCGTGTGTGGAAATGTGTGCAAGTGTTAGTGTCTCTGTGGGTGTATGTCCTTTTGTGTGATTTTGTGCTTGTTCGTGTGTGTCTTTTTGTCCCCATGGGAGTCTGTGGACGGAGTGTGTGTATGGGGACGGAGTGTGTTGATTTGAGGTGGGTGAATTGAAGGGTCTGAAAGCACTGATTGTGTTGCGCTTTCAGAGCAGACAGAGATGAGGAAAGGAGGGAGGTTGGAGGAGAGAATGGGGAGAGGGACTCTGCTGTCTGATGTCCAGTGTCTGTATTGAATGTTACACCCAGTGGGCTTTGGCTGAGACACAGGCAGGCATTGTGTATGTACTGGATGTGCGTCATTTCATCATGCATCTTTGTCCCATCCAGAGATGCTCACAGAGCCCTAGTGTCATGACCAGCGGGATGTGACTGGCATAATATTAATGTCTTGTGTGTGTGTGCATGTGTATGTTTGTGTTTGTGTATGATGTAAAGGTGATTTCTGTGAGAAGGGAGAGCGTCTGTCAGATGGGGAGCCTTGTGTGTCTCTCTCCACAGAACCCCAGTGTGTGTATGTGTGTGATCAGTGGGCTGAATCTGTTTGGCACTTTGCTACTGATGGGGTCTCCTCTCTGGTGCCCAGGAACACACACAGCCTGCGACAAAAATGCCTGCCCACACATCACATCGCACCCCACCGCTCTCACACACTCTCGCTCTGTGTGTGTGTGTGTAGCCAAGCAGAACGTGTGTGTGTGTGGGGGGGGGATGCTTGGCACTACAGTAATCACTTTACGTAATAGGCCTTTCTGCGTCAATTAATTGAATGGAGCTTATTGGATTGTTTTGAGTTATTGTTGGACAATGCAGAACATAAAAAAGGGATTGATCGCCATTGTATCTTCCAAAAAGTTGTTTTGGCTTTTCTCATCTTTTCTGCTATGGCCCATTTCCCCAGAGTAGTTCATCACAGTACGCTGCTGTAATTCACACTGTTTCGCATACAATTAGAATTCGTTGTGCTCCGGATGCATGGCTGGTATGCAACCGGAGTTATGACCTCATTTACTATGCAACCGGAGTTATGACCTCATTTACTAAGCAACCGGAGTTATGACCTCATTTACTAAGCAACCGGAGTTATGACCTCATTTACTAAGCAACCGGAGTTATGACCTCATTTACTAAGCAACCGGAGTTATGACCTCATTTACTAAGCAACCGGAGTTATGACCTCATTTACTAAGCAACCGGAGTTATGACCTCATTTACTTCCTGGAGTTTTGGTTTAAATCTCCCATTAACATCCATGCATTTTAAATGAAGTACCCAAACATCATAAGTTATTCTCTCTATCATTCTCTTTCTTCCTCTTCCTCTATCCCTTTTTTCTTATTATTCCCCCAGTGTGTCTCTCTCTTTCTCTCTCTCTCCCACCCTTCTCTCTCCCTCCCTTCTCCCTCTCTCTCTCTTTCTCCCTCCCTCTCTGGCACTATGTGGTCATTATCTCACAGCAGGCTAGTTGGTAATAAGCTGATACTGTGCTGTGCTTCCTTCTCACTCACCCCTATAGGGGGGCTATGGTGAACAACATGGATAAGGCAGCAATATACAGTATTATTAAACTCCTGGTAGTCTTACTTCATGCAAACATACACTTCATGCAAACATGCAGCATACTGCAAACATACACCTTCCTAATATTGAGCTGCATCCCCTTTTAACCCTCAGAACAGCCTCAGTTCGTTGGGGCATGGGCTCTACAAGGTGTCTAAAGTGTTCCACAGGGATGCTGGCCCATGCGTCCCACAGTTTTTGTCAAGTTGGCTAGATGTCCTTTGGGTGGTGGGCCATTTGTTGATACACACAACTGTTGAGCGTGGAAAAACCCAGCAGCGCTGCAGTTCTTGATACAAACCAGTTCTTTACTACCATATCCCGTTCAAAGGCACTTACATCTGTTTTCTTTCCCATTCACCCTCTGAATGGCACACATACACAATCCATGTCTCAATTGTTTCAAGTCTTTTAAAAAAGTATTGTTTAACCTGTCTCCTCCCCTTCATCTACACTGATTGAAGTGGATTTAACAAGTGACATCAATAAGGGATCATAGCTTTTACCTGGATACACCTGAGCAGACTGTCATGGAAAGCTGTTCCTAATGTTTTGTACACTCAGTGTATACTGTATAAACACTATAACATAGAAGCGTGAACACCTTGGGTACATTTGAACAAACCTAACGCAACGGTAAATCTAAGCACAGGTGGTAGCATTATAGGTTCAGGGGCATGTCCAGAAATATAAATGTCAACTGACATTTACTCCTGAGGTGCTGACCTGTTGCACCCTCTATAACCACTGTGAATATTATTTGACCCTGCTGGTCATCTATGAAAGTTTGAACTATCTGGCCTTAATGGCCATGTACCCCTCACAGCCTGGCCCCTCTCTAGGTTTCTACCCAGGTTCCTGTCTTTCTAGGAAGTTTTTCCTTGCAACCATGCTTTTACGTCTGCATTGCTTGCTGTTTGGGGTTTTAGGCTGGGTTTCTGTATAAGCGTCTTGTGACGTCTGCTGATGTTAAAAGGGCTTTAGAAATACATTTTATTGATTTGATTAGCACGTTGGAGTTCCAGCCAGCTACTCTGATCTACTGATGAGAGATGGAGATAGACAGACATGGAGAGAGGGAGCGTCAGGGAGGGAAAGAAAGGCAAGAGGGAGAGAAGAGGATGAGAAGAAGATGGGAGAGAAGAGGACGAGAGAGATTTGGAGAGCAAGACAGGCAGGTGGGAAAGCGACTGAGGGGAGAGAGAAGGGGAAGACCGGAGGTAGAGAGGAATGTGTGAATCCAAGTGGAAGATTGGAGTTGGCAGTCCTTTTCAGAAAGGGACACAGGGCACAGATGTAGCAGCCTTCCCCAGCCTATGGGATAGTTTGTGGCCAAACACACACAAACATAAGGGATCTCTCTCTCTCTATCTCTCTACAGTCATGTGAAAAAGTAAGTACACCCCCTGGAATGTTCTCTTTTTATTTATTTATTTTGACAGATGGATATGTAATCTTCACTTCAACACTATTAACAGAGAAAGGTTACCCAATTTAACAAATCACACAAAAAAATGTTGAAAAAGTTATGCAATTAAAATAAACAAAAATGCGTTTTCCTTATGGGCAATACCCTACCTTTACCATCACATAAAATGGCTAAAATTAGAATTAGGTGTACCAAAACAAGTGCAAATGATTAGAAAACATTAGAGAGATCCAGCCTTCCATAAAGATAAGAAAATTGGTCTGGTTTGGTCTTAACCTTATGGGTGTGTGGTAACACATCATTCAAAGACCAAAATACCTACCAGAGGCCCTCAGAAGAAAGATTATTGATGCCCATGAGTCTGGGAGGGGTTACAAATCCTTTTCCAAGCAATTTTGAAGTACATCATTCCCCTGTCCGACAAAATTCCAGACCACTGGCAAACTACCTAGGACAGGTCGTCCCACCAAAGTCAGCCCAAGAGCTGACCGAAAGATGCTCATAGAATTTCTCACTCTAAATATTTAAGGTTGTGCCAAAATGCCAACACCATCATTTGAATTATCATACAAGAGACATAGACATAGTGGAGGATCAGTGTAAAACGCCCCCTTACAATAGGGCCAGGATTTTTGCTTGCTTTAAAGCTGGGTAGTAAGACCTTGTGACAGTCTGTTGCGTGTATTAGCTCTGTGCCTCTATTTTTTTTTTTACCTTTATTTTACTAGGCAAGTCAGTTAAGAACAAATTCTTATTTTCAATGACGGCCTAGGAACAGTGGGTTAACTGCCTTGTTCAGGGGCAGAACTACAGATTTTTACCCTGTCAGCTCGGGGGTTCGATCCAGCAACCTTTCGGTTACGGGCCCAACACTCTAACCACTGGGCTACCTGCCGCCCAGGGGCTGCCTCTATGCAGCCCCTGTCGCATGTGCCAGGGCTCTGGAGGGAAGCTGCTACCGCTAATGGTGGCTAGGCTAGTATCCAGTAGCCCGGAGATGCTCTAAACCAGAGATCATCAAATAGAATTTGTCTGCGGGCTGCTTTTTTTTTTTTCTTTAACGGATGGTTGGGGCTGGACAATAATTACTAATAATTTGTAGACTGCAAATTGACCGCAAGAAGCCCATAGATAGATAGATAGATAGATAGATAGATAGATAGATAGATAGATAGATAGATAGATACTATTTGACTAAAACATAATAATTTCAAACATTGCTTACATTTGTATACAGTCACATACTGTATATCTCTATTATGCTTGGAAATACTTTGTAACAGATTTCCAAAATTTTAAATCACTTGGAGCTTATGTTTTTACAGTCTTATGTCCAACAATAAAAAGGAAAAATAAATTAAAATAAACCTTAAATTTTTTCTCAAACTTGGGGGGGCCAAATAAAATCACCCGCGGGCAAAATTCGGCCCACTGGCCACCAGTTGGGGAACCTTGCTCTAGGCTACAGGGAGTGATACCGCCCGAGGCTAATACCAGCGTAGCCCAGCGCTAAGTGCTAACCCACTGACCTACATACTGTGCAGTAGCACACTGTTGGTGTTTACTCATCCCTCAATGCTAACTCTCCAACGGCCTGGCTGGTGGGTCACAGCTTGGGACAGTCTGGGGCACAGAGACACACTGCCTGTTATGTTCACTGATCTAGAAATCATCCTCTAAACCGCAACTGGGCATAAATGGATCGTTATTGTATAGAGATGCCACTTTTGGCTCAAAATTGGAAAGCAAAGCCAATGAGTAAACTGCCGGAAGAGAGGGTGGAGAGACCAAATGGTTTCTCAAGCATTTCTGACATTGCGGGTTCATTAGCCTAGGTAATATTCAATTTAGCTACAGGACATCCTAGCATTAGGGAGTTGCATATTAGAGGCTACAAATACCACCTAGCAACTACTTGTGGATATGGAATACTTAAGGAAACTTTAGGGAGTGACTACTACTAGTGGACATGGAATACTTTAGGAAGAAGTTGAGGTCTCGGTCTGTGTCTCCCCCTTTGCATCTCTCTGTCTATCCGTTTTAACTCTATCACTTTCTGTATCTCTCCTCCGCTTCTCTTTCCCTTCTTTCACTCAGATACTTTCTCACCTCAGCCCACACACTCATCTAATCTCTCTTCCTCATGTCTCTCTTCCTCTCTTCTGCCCGTCCTCAGACATTGTTAATTAAGTAGTCAGCGTCCAAAGCAACGACAGGACTCTGTAGATGAGGAGTCATTGTAGATGAGGAGTCATTGTACAGGGAATCAAAGCAAAGCTAATTGGTGCATTCATAAAGATTAAAGGAGGGAGAGAGGGATGCATACACTCCATTCACTGTTTATTTGCTTCATTGTAGAACTATGTTTATTTGGATCCAATGGCGACAGCTAGGCCTCCTGGGGTCCAACAATAAACTAGGCAGCAGGTGTGTGTATGTAATGTAAGCATCATCTGACTCCACAAATGTTTAGTTATAATGATTGGGGCAGCCCCCACCCCTTTGGAAGCAATGCAGAGACAGACTGCTACGGAGAGCCAGGAGGCTCAATAAACACACTTCTCCTCTTCTGTTATATCCTCTGCTTTGTGGGAACATGTCTAGCTGATTTGTGTACACGAAAGAGGTCATTACTATGTTTAGCTCTAGACCAGTCATACTCAAATGGCGGACCACGGTCCGTGTCCGTACGCGGCACCAAACGATATCGAAGTCAGTAAATTCATTTCATACAGCTTTTAAACATGATCGACCGGGCGCCATTTCCCAAGTGCAGCGCAGCCTCTCTCTGTCTCTAGCAGTGGTGAAGAAACACCAGCCTGGGGCAGCGTCCTATCCAATCATGTGCATTTATGCAAATTAGTCTCATGAAGAAAGCCACATCTCATCCAATCGCATAAATCTATGCAAATATCTTGGCCGCAGGCAGACACAAACGGAAATACGTCCATCGATAGACATTGTGAATGTGAGGATGGCTTGTTCAAAGAAAATAAAAGTTGATAGCGAAAATCACATTTTCAAAGACTAGTGGACAGACAAGTACGCGTTTATTCTCCCCACAACAAGTTCAAAACCAATGTGCCTGATATTCTGAGTCCGTAGCGCTCATGAAAAGTGCTGTGAAGCACCACTATGACACAAAACAGTCATTTTGAGCAAACGTATACCCAAAACACAGGTGAGAACAAGAAAAATAAATAGTCTTAAAGCCCAATATGCGAGGTCCACCAAAGTTCTTGTGCATTCCCTGACAGCCCAAGAACGTGCAATGGAGGGCTCGCTGAGGGTTTTGGGAAAATGCAAAAAGCCATTTACTGACGCAGAGATGGTTAAAGAATGCATGAGTGAAGTTGCTGAGACCTTGCTTGATGGTAAACAAAAAGATGAGCTGAAGGAAATTATCAAACAGATCCCACTATCAGACTCCACATCAATGAGAAGAACTGAAACATTAGCTGAAGATTTAACGTCACAACGTGATAAGGCCATTCAGAAATCACCATGCATTTCATTAGCTGTGGATGAATCAACAGATACCACCGATAATGCCAAGCTTCTGGTATTTGTGAGAGTTTATGACAAAACAAAGGAATTCTGTGAAGACCTGTTGCATTTTGAAGCGCGCACACACAAGGAGAGGACATTCATGAGGCCATCAAAGGGATGCTGACAAAAAGGCAGAGAGATCTGAAGTCTGTGGTCCCCATCACCACAGATGGAGCTCCAGCCATGATGGGAAGAAGGAGGGGACTGGTTGCACGTTTGAAAGAGGACTTCCCTGACCTGACATCTTACCACTGCATAATCCACCAATCTGTCCCGTGTGCCAGTCTGGGAAAAGAGTATTCTGAGGTCATGACAACAGTAATGAAACTTTTTGAGAGCATCGTCTGCTGAGAGTCTTTCTGACAGAGGTTAATGCCAGCTATGATGACTTACTACTGCACAACAATGTCAGATGGCTCAGCAAAGGCAGGGTTTTGGAGCACTTTTGGGCCATTCGGGAGGAGATAAAATCTTTCCTATCAGAGCAAAAGAGTGAAAAGGCAACTCCGTTTACAGAATGTTTAGAAGATGTGGAGAAAATGCAAACAGCTACATTTTTGGCAGACATTACATCACATCTTAATGAGCTCAATGTTAAGCTGCAGGGACAGAACAACACAGTGTGTGTGATTTGTTAACAGCAGTCCGGGCTTTCCAGAGGAAATTAGAGACTTTCAAGACTGATCTCCAGGGAGAACTTGTCCACTTGAGTGAGCTCAACTGTGAATGGGCCTGGCGCACCAAAAAAAAGTGTCAAGGGAAGCCAGTTTGAATTTGGCTTCAGCCCAATCACATCACATTAGAAGCCAAACGTCATTGACAGAAAACTGATCCAACCATAAATTAATACATTGTGTCCCTGGCACTGAGAGGATGGAAGTTCAACATGTAGCTAGATGTAGTAACTTTAGGCTATTGTTAACTAACTGGCCTGGCGCATCGTTGCCAATTAAAGGAAGTTAGGCTATCGAGCAAGCATTTTAGCCAGGTAGCCTAGGACGACAACAACTAAAAGCGTGTACTGTGTGACACCGTTTCATCAACATGAAAGAGAGGACGACGACATTGGCATTGTGTGGTTACATATTTTCTGCCACTGTGTCGTCTTATTGTCTCAGCCTTAAGCATATACAGTATATCACGGTGTCGGCCATGCCATCTTAGTTCTTGATACTCTATCAATCCTGTCTCAAGTGGCTTCCTCTACTTGCCTACTTTCTTTATTCTTTAAGGGTGCAAGAGAGTTGGACAGGTTAAAGTAAATGGTGTTCAGTCCACCATAATGAGTTCCCTACTAAATTGTCTTCCGGAGACCATATTAGACTGTAGAGATGTACCCAGCTGCTGCTCCATAGCCTGGCCACATTATTCTGTGCTGCGGCAGATTTGTAGGTGTCTTCAACAAATATTGACCTCCCCGAGTAATGTGAATCTGGTTTTAGCCTTCCAAAGCATTAAAATAATGTACTTGACTCTGGGCGGCTGTGATGTATGGTATCCCTATAGGACAACTACTAGCCAGAGTGGAGGGTGACCTTCAGAATGTGGTGTCACCGTGCAGAACGTGGCCGTGTTCCAAACACTGAACGTCATCCACCCTTCTAAATGACCAAGATCTAGCTGTGTCAAGAAGGTATAGGCGGTAGTGATTAAGTTAGTGATGAGATGGTCCAAAGAAACTCCCCTTCACTTGATGGGACTGGAGAGGCGACAGCAATGTGGCAGACGTTGCTTACACACGTACCCAGTAGCCTCATGTCTGTGTCCAGGGGAGTGGATGAAAGCAGGAGGTAAGGGCACAACCATTTGTAATGAAATGTAGGTTTTGTTTGTTTTGTTTATGTATGCATTTGGCTCATGCTAGCCCCGCTGAGGCCCAGCTAGTTCTAATAGACAGCTTCTCTGTTTCCATCTCACAAAGATGGAGTTAGACACACCTCCCCCCAGCTGGTTCTAACCATCCCTAAGCTTCCAGCCGTGTACTGTCACTGTTACAGCCGACAACTAGGTCACAACGTTTGTCTTCCATTCAGGGTCACCTCTGTGAAGTGAAAGAGGTTAGTGGAACTCCAGCTCACAGATCCAAACCTTTTTCAGAAGGAGAGATGAAAGGAGAGACGTCAAAGCTGGGCTGTTTGTCTGATTTTGAGATCCAGAGTAACCGAAGTCCTTATCATCTCCAAGAAAGTTGGCTAGCATTTCAGCCTGAGGGAACGGAGTTATTTGTTCTGGTCGTCCTTATCGCTAATGCTAATCAGCTAATCAGCGTATGCCGGGTTGCGCGATAACCACAGGGGTAGATAAAGTTAGTGCACATTTATAAGCCATTTAGCCCCACATGTGAGCAGAGTATCCAGCAGGTTTTGCCTCTAGCTCCAGGATTGGTCTCAACATGGCCTGGGTAGCTCGGTGTAACCTCTGCAGGCTTGACTTTTCTATCTACTTCATAGACACTTAATGAGAGACTCCATCCTCTCTCCTTCTCCTCATTTGCTCTTTGTCTGCTCCCTCTCTTCCCACCTACACTTTTTCTCTTTCCCTCCCCCACTCCGAACCTCCTCCTCCTCTCACGCTCTCATTTAATCTTCTAAATGAAATGTTTCCCCCTGGGACTCAAATCGAAGCACCTCTTTAGATCAAGATGCAATGCAAATTGAGATCCATTAAACATGATACAGCTGTACTTATTTCTGTATAAATATTATGCAAAAAATGACCTTACTGTGGAAATAGCTAAAAATGATTAGTGTCTGGGCCGCCAGTACTTCATATATTGCACCCAAGCTGATCTATGACATTGCACTTGGCTGTGCCAAAGGCTTATACTCTAGCTAAAAGCTCCAGTTCCCCCCAGCAATGAAATCAGTCCCCTAAGCCTAGAAAGTGCTTCTAACTTGGTCTCAAGGACACCTCTGTGCGTGAAGCTTAGGTTACTGTATTTGTACCTCAGGGTTCTCCACATTTTAAGTTTGTTTGGCTCCCAGGAGCGTAGCAATTAGCAAAGGCTTATTCTGGATCGTATTTCTAACACCAAACGTTACCGCCTTTGTGAAACCCCAAAGTTCTTTGCCGCTCATTAGGGGATCTTTTTAGGTCTCTAGCTGTGGGCTTATTGACTTAAATTGACTTATGAGTCATGTACTATACTAGAACTCGTGTTAAAGTGATGCTTCTAAAGCATCCATTTAACAAGTTGTGAACCTGGAAGCTCTTTTGTAGCAAATTCCTCATGGTTTCCAATCCCACAGTAGCTAGAAACAAAGACTAGGCGCTAAAAGAGGAAATAACAATAGGCTTGAGATGAAACAATGAATTTCAGGAACATACTGATTTTATAATGACATTTTTTGAAAATGTATTATGCATCATGAATGTATAATTGGTAACAATAGGTCTATTATATACAAGAATAGACTGACGAGCTTCAGAAGAAAGTTATTTGTTCCTGGCCATTTTGAGCCTGTAATCAAACCCACAAATGCTGATGCTCCAGATAATCAACTAGTCTAAAGAAGGCCAGTTTTATTGCTTCTTTTAATCAGCACAACAATTTTCAGCTGTGCTAACATAATTGCAAAAGGGTTTTCTAATGATCAATTAGCCTTATAAAATGATAAACTAACACTACATGCCATTGGAACACAGGAGTGATGGTTGCTGATAATGGGCCTCTGTACACCTATGTAGATATTCCATTAAAAATCTGCCGTTTCCAGCCACAATAGTCATTTATAACATTAACAATTTCTACACTGAATTTCTGATCAATTTGATGTTATTTTGATGGACCAAAAATTAGCTTTTCTTTAAAAAACAAGGACATTTCTAAGTGACCCCAAACTTTTGAACAGTAGTGTTTATTAGTATTATTTCTAAATTATTTTTCATTTTTTGTCATTTCATACAAATAGTACACACAATTATAGTTAAACAAATAGAAAAAAACATCCAGGCAAACTCAAAAGGAACTAGTTCAACAGTCCTTATTCTACAGTCGTGGCTAACTGATGCAAGTGCAGAGTCTGTGTGGAGCTAGCTAGGCTAGGTGGTGTCCGATGGTGCAGAAGGCCCGTCTCTGTCCTCTACCAGGCCATGGTGTCACCATTCCAACCACTCTCTCTCAATTCTAATCTACCTCTACACCCTCTCTCTCTCCCTCTCCTCCCTCCCTCTCTTTCAGTCTCTCAATCCTAATCTACCTGTCTGTCTGTCTGTCTGTGATACATACTTATATCTTTTGGCGGATATCAAGAGAAAGCTACTTGCCCGAATGAATAGTACCAACTGTTGGTTGGTGGAGGAGGAATAATGATCTGGGGCTGTTTTTCATGGTTTGGGCTCCTTAGTTCCAGTAAAGGAAAATCTTAACACTACAGCATGCAATGACATTCTAGAGGATTCTGTGCTTCCAAATTTGTGGCAACAGTTTGGGGAAGGGCCTTTCCTGTTTCAGCATGACAATGCCCCCGTGCACAAAGCAAGGTCCATACAGAAATCGTTTGTCGAGATTGGTGTGGCTAGCGGAGTGGAACACTTGAAAAAGAAAAGGAGAGCATCACTCTAGGAGCTCAGATGCTATAATTTAATAACCTAATAACCAACGTTTCGACAGACAAGACAGATTAGTGAACACTTTGGTTCACTAATTTATGTAGTTTGAAAGGACACACAGGTGTCTGTAATCATGGCCGGCTGTGCCTTAATTTCATTGGTTGATTTACAGATATAAATAGAACATATAAATAAGCATGAATGGATTATGTCATAGATACAATTTGACTGCATAGGCTTACAAACATTATTTACAATGCATAGCAAAAACACAATCACAAGAATGGCTTCAGATCAAACTCTACTTTGAGACCGAAGAGAGCAAGGGTCTTTTAAATTAAATATTGTTTTAACAATACATTGTCACCCCTTCTCCTATGGAGGGTGACGCGGAGGAGAAATCCCTCCATGCTAAGTTGAATTCCAAATGGCCTAAGAAGGTACTGTTGCTGCTTTCAAAAATAACAAGAATGAAAGTTGGAGTCTATAGACCTAGGCATTTCTCAATCATAGCTTTATGAGAGATTGAAACAATTATTATCCAGTTCTGAAGACCGTAGACTTTGCTTCTATCCAGCCCATGATTTATAACCTAACTCACTACGATAAGACGGCCCTTTCCTCATGTGAGCGACACACACACACCTGTTCCATGCTGAATCTACACCATAATGGAATATTAGAAAATATTTCCTGAACTTAGCCCAGTGTTTCCTAAACTCTGTCCTGGGGATCCGTTTAGTTTTTTGCCCTAGCACCACACAGCTGATTCAACTCATCATTAAGCTTTGACTATTTTAATCAGCTGTGTAGTGCTAGTTCAAAAATGAACATGCACCTTGGGAAACCCTGACTTGGCCTCTATCCAGGCTTTCAACAACATTATCTTTGGTCAAGATTCGTCCAGTTGTAGCATGCGATTTGGCGCTATATCCCAGCGGTGGTTTTAACAGATTATTATAATTGTTTTATTTTATTGGGGGGGGGGGGGGGTTGGCCCATAGGGGTCGATAGCATCATATCACTATGTTTCATGAGTACAGAATCATGATAGGACAAAGGTTAACATCGCCCAATCCTACTCCTCACCTTTGTGCAGGTGGACTGGCTCTCCAGCCTTGTGTTCCACTCTGTTTACACTCCACACCCTCGTCCTACGTTTTACAGCCTTCATTACAGCAGAAGTGTGTTTGTGTGTGTGTGTGTGTACGTGTACACTTCATTACGTTTTACAGCCGTTTTTACAAGAATGGTGTGTGGGTGTACAACTCCCTCCGAGTTTAGACTATAAATATGTTGGTCTTCAGCTTGTTTTACAGCTGACAAGGAAAGTGTGTTTACCCTTCCAGTCTGTGTTTATACTACAGGCTTTCACACTCAGCATGTTTTACGCAAGTCATTGTGGGGTGAGGCTGGGTGCTGCAGACTGTTTTAGTGCCCTCGCCAATTCGTTGATATACACTCACCTGCCACTTCAACTGCTCGTTAACGCAAATATCTAATCAGCCAATCACGTGGCAGCAACTCAATGCGTTTAGGCATGTAGACATGGTCAAGGCAATCTGCTGAAGTTCAAACCAAGCATCAGAATGGGGAAGAAAGGTGATTTAAGTGACTTTGAACGTGGCATGGTTGTTTGTGCCAGACGGGCTGGTTTGAGTATTTCAGAAAGTTCTGATCTGCTGGGATTTTCCCGCACAACCATCTCTAGGGTTTACAGAGAATGGTCCGAAAATGAGAAAATATCCAGTGAGCGGCTGTTCTCTGGGCGAAAATGCCTTGTTGATGGTAGAGGTCGGAGGAGAATGGCCAGACTGGTTCGAGCTGATAGAAAGGCAACAGTAACTCAAATAACCACTCGTTACAACCAAGGAATGCAGAAGAGCATATCTGAACGGACAGCACATCGAACCTTGAAGCAGATGGCCTACAACAGCAGAAGACCACACCGGGTAACACTCCTGTCAGCTAAGAACAGGAAACTGAGGCTACAATTTGCACAGGCCTACCAAAATTGGACAACGTTGCCTGTTCTGATGAGTCCTGATTTCTGCTGCGACATTCAGATGGTAGGGTCAGAATTTGATGTAAACAACATGAAAGCATGGATCCATCCTGCCTTGTATCAATGGTTCAGACTGGTGGTGTAATGGTGTGGGGGATATTTTCGTGGCACACTTTGGGCCCCTTAGTACCAATTGAGCATTGTTTATACACCACAGCCTACCTGAGTATTTATTGAACATAACATTGAGTTCACTGTACTCAAATGGCCTCCGCAGTCACAAGATCTCAATCCAATAGAGCACTTTGGGATGTGGTGGAACAGGAGATTCGCATCATGGATGTGCAGCCAACAAATCTGCAGCAACTGCGTGATGCTATAATGTCAACATGGACCAAAATCTCTGAGGAATGTTTCCAGCACCTTGTTGAATCTATGCCACAAAGAATTAAGGCAGTCCTGAAGGCAAAAGGGGGTCCAACCCAGTACTAGCAAGGTGTACCTAATGAAGTGGCCGGTGAGTTTATATGTTGAAGACGGTGGGGGTTAAGCTGCATCCCTGTCTCACCCCACGGCCCTGTGGAAAGAAATGTGTTATTTTATTGTATTTTTACCACACACTTGTTGTTTGTGTACATGGATTTTATAATGTAGTATGTTTTTCCCCTAACACCACTTTCCATCAATTTGTATAGCAGACCCTCATCAAACCATTTGTCATTGTTGTTAATTTTCTTAGGTTTTTCTTAGTCAAATATACTGTTTAGGTTTTCTACTGCCAAGTTTACACCTTCACTATTAGTCAAATGTTTTGTCCAGGAAGTTATCTAAAAGGCATTGCATTTGTTGCCTAATTTTTTTTTATAGGTTTCCACACTACTTTCCTTCCATCTATAGTATTTCTTAATATTATTCAATTCCTTTGGCTTCGATGCCTCATGATTGAGTATTGCTCTGTTCAAGTAGACTGTGATTTTGCTGTGATCTGATAGGGGTGTCAGTGGGCTGACTGTGAACGCTCTAAGAGACTCTGGGTTGAGGTCAGTGATAAAGTAGTCTACAGTACTACTGCCAAGACATGAGCTATATGTGTACCTACTTTAGAAGTCCCCTCGAAGCCTACCATTGACTATGTACAGTACAGACCCAGCATCCAACAGAGCTGCAGGAGTTGTGACCCATTTTTGTTGGTTATGTTGTCGTAGTTGTGCCTAGAGGGAAGGGAATGCTGTCACCTCCAGGTAGGTGTTTGTACCCCTGTGTGCTGAGTGTCAGGTTCTTGTCCAGTTCTGCCATTTAGATTGCCACAGACTAGTACCTGTCCCTGGGCCTGGAAATGATTGATCGCCCCCTCCAGGATGGAGAAGCTGTCTTCATTAAAGTATGGGGATTATAGTGGGGGGATATAGGTAGCACACAGGAGGCCATTGTTCTCTTTTTAAATTTGTAGCCAAATGTCAAATGTTCCTGTTTTGATTAATTTAGGTCTGCTCTATACCTAATGAGCATACCCCCTGAGTCCCTTCCCTGTCTCACACGTGGCAGTTTGGTGGATGAGACTACCTGCTCTCTGTAACCTAGAGGGCAACCAGTCTCCTCTATACCATGTTTCTTGTAGGATGACAATGTCTGTATTTCTGATGAGTCCAGGTTCCTGCTCTTTAGGCCAAAGGCAGATGACCTCAGGCCTTGGATATTCCAGGATGAGATAGTGAAGGCTTTGTGTTCCATAAAGTGTCCAATGTTTGTTGTGTGGTTTGGCCTCAGAACAGTAAGTGTGAGCAGAGCTTGCTGAGCATCTGGTACATGCCGTTGGCTTAGGCTAGTGTAAAAGTGGGGGTTGGGCCTGTTTGCCTGGGCGTATGTGACTTTCATGTGTGGGCATGGTTGGTTTGGGGGGTTATTGATTGGTGTGGATGTGGCTGGTGGTGCTGTGGTCTGGATGAAGGTCCTCTTGGCGTGGGTCCTCCATGTGTAGGTCCGGGGGAGGGGTCCCGCAGGTCTGAGAGAGTGTCTCTCTAGTCTGGGCAGGGTGTCTGTTGATCTGCACTCCAGTATCTCTATTTGCACATCATAATTTGCACATCCTTCATTCCTGTGTTAATGATGAAAATCTGTAATTTATTTCACCACTATGGTCTATTTATTGTCCTACCTCCTTACCTTACTGCATTTTGCACTACATTTTGCACTCTGTATATAGATTTTCTATTGTGTTTTTGACTTTGTTTACTGTGTAACTCTGTTGTTTTTGTCGCACTGCTTTGCTTTGTCTTGGCCAGGTCGCAGTTGCAAATGAGAACTTGTTCTCAACTGACCTACCTGGTTAAATAAAGGTGAAAAAAAAAAAAAAAAAAAAAAATCTGTTGCTCCTGTGTGAGGTGTTGGGGCTATAGTTGAGGGTGATGTCCTTTAGGGTCCTGGCTAATGTGGGCACTGCTGCCTTGTATTGTTGGACCTGGTCGTAAAGGCTGTTCAAGTGATGATGGTAACAATGCCATTGTTATAAGCCCCTCCCCCCGTAAGTATATCTAATGATGGTAACAATACCACTGTTATAAGCCCCTCCCCGTAAGCCTGTCTAATGATGGTAACAATACCACTGTTATAAGCCCCTCCCCCCTACAAACCTGTCTAATGGTGGTAACAATTCCACGGTTATAAGCCCCTCCCCCCTACAAACCTGTCTAATGATGGTAACAATATCACTGTTATAAGCCCCTCCTCCCTACAAACCTGTCTAATGATTGTAACAATACTGCTGTTATAAGCCCCTCCTCCCTACAAACCTGTCTAATGATTGTAACAATACTGCTGTTATAAGCTCCTCCCCCCCTACTTCATAGCACCTGTCAGACATCGTTTGCAGCCTTAATCGTTCAATCTAGAATAAATAATATAATAAATAAACAAGATCAACAATTGGATGAAATAAGACATATGTTTCCTCCTACAGGAAACTAGTACTGGTAACAGATTTGAGGTAATGGGGGGGGGGAGAAGCTTCTTTAAAATTAAGTGACAAAGGTTTATATTACCGTGTGTGTGTGTGTGTGTGAGAGAGCTTCTGTATCCTCTGTGTTTGACTGTTGTCTCCCTATCATTTTGTTATTATTGGGGAACAGTAGGCTATAAAAGCTGTTTTATATTGCCAACCTCTGATAGTATCACAAAGGAATGGATTCCAAACATGGATTCTGAATGCTTTATTTAATCTTGGAGTAGCTTCGACACACAGCCCCCAGCCTTGCCATGCCTATGAATTTACATTAGCGAAGTCAAGTGAGTAGCTTGTAAATCTTTCAGCCCAATCTTATTCATTAATGGTGATGCCAAGACTTTGTCCCATGCTTCCAGTTAGCTGGGCTGGCCTTGGCTGCTACAATTCCATAACCTTTGTTTATGTCCTTAACCTTATTGGATACCTTACTACTTACTGGTTGTGTCTGTTTGTATTACTCCCTTTGGAGAGAGAGAGAGAGACCTACATTGGCATTGCACTGTGTCAAGGAAAGAGGACTGTCTGTCTCAACAAAAACCCACACACTTTGATAATACTGCACGCACACACAGCGGGCCCGGTTGATGGATACTTCCACACTAGACACATCCATTTCCAGTGAGGCCACTCTGACACAGCGTCCCCATGCATGTCAGCCTCTCTCCAGCTCTGTCAGTGTGACAAAGCTGTTTACCATGCTGCGGAAGGACTCCAGCACACTTTAACTATGCTTGTACACAGGGTTGGGGAGTAACGGATTACGTTACGTTACCAGCAAAAATAATCATAATATTTGCGTAAAAAAAATATTTGACACTTCAAATCAGTATTGAAAAAAGGTGCAAATTTAATTTTGTTCCACCTGAGCGAGTCTGACCACAAGTCAGAGACCACTATGATGAAAAGAGCAGGAATAGGCTTTTGTAGTCTACAATCCAAGCTATGTCTTCCAATGGTGCGACTGCTCTCGGTATCCAAAAGTTATTAAACTTGAATAAACGCTTGGAGGTTAGGGATGACAGCAGTGGTGTAGTCTACGGCGATACAGATGTCACGTATTATTGATATCTACATAGTGCATTGATGTGAATCCCACTGCTGCTCTCTCATTTAGCTATTTGCGCCTAACGGATTATGGTTATTGTGGATGGCTGTTCAAAAATCGAAATGTGTATTTGAACCTAATAATGGTTGAATTCAAGACGTTTAAGCTGCCTATCAATCATTGTTTTTTAAACCAGTGGACAGCCAGTGACAAATGTGCTCTTGCCACATCTGCATAGTGCGGATCCAAGCCTATGGAATAAAAGTGGGTATTTTATTGCTCAATCTAATTAATGCTGATAAAAACAAAAATCCATAGGCCTAATGGACACATGCTCAAATTTAATTCAACTGTCACACTCCCATGAGAACTCAGAATATAAGCTTGTTTTTCTCCAATGTTTGTAAACATTGTAAATGTAAACACACTGTATAGCCTCATAACATGGCTAAAACAATAATTTTGATAACATGGATGGTCAGTCCTTGCATCCATAGCCCTCTCTATTAATCTGAGAGTGATTACATTTCTCCAGACCCATCCCTCAGCTTTTTACCAAAACCGAGTCGGGGCACCCATCTTGTTATTGTTTAATCTGTGGATTTTCCCTTTAAACAGCTGCATATGATCAACATATCAAAGTGTCAGCAACAAAAAGGTGAACAATAGGCCTATAGCAGCATATGGCATACATTTTTCACATGTAAATTGCACTTTTCAGTAGTGCTCAAAGCATGCCATTCCATGAGCGCAGCATTTTATTTTTCAACTCTAATCAATGAGCTCAATCAGTCCTCCATGACAATAAAATCATAAACAACAGAGTAGGGCTGGCTAATAAGTCCTTAGTTTTGGGGTCATGCTCAGGTAAAACAGTTAGGCTAATCTATTCTTCCATATTTCCAAATCCAATGACTGGATTTCTGATAGACTTTGGTTTTTAATGTAGAGATATAATTGTATCTTATTATATGTAGTAGAAAGTGAAAGGTTAGGAGAAGCCTACATAACCAACCCATAAAGTATCCTACCCAACCCTGCTTGTACATCTATGCAAGTGTCGTATCTCTGGCTTTGATTAAATGTGAGACATGCTATCTGATAAAATTGATTACCTAACATTTAATTGATGACGTGATTGAATTAAATCCTGCAACAATTAACTAATTAATAACCTGGGGCACCACGGAAGTGTGTTCATAGAGCTGCTGTCTTCTGAATAAAACTCTTTAAAATCTGAAGATCTTATATCAAATAGCAGTCAATTATTTAATCATTATCGGTCTCATTCTGATGATCATAAGATCAAAATCTGCATGAATCTTAGCAGACAAGTTGAATCAGCCTTACACAAATTGTCTTAATTATTTATTTACTAGCTATAGAATCATACAGAATTATTTATATAATTCTGTGTGATTCTTTAGCTAGTAAATAAATCATAAATCTGTGGAGTGGTTGAAAAATTAGTTTTAATGACTTCAACCTAAGTGTGTGTAAACTTCCGACTTCAACTGTATACACTCCACAGATTTCATGTTAACAAACTATAGTTTTGGCAAGTCAGTTAGGACATCTACTTCGTGCATGACACAAGTAATTCTTCCAACAATTGTTTACAGACAGATTATTTTCACTTATAATTCACCAGAAAATGTCATGGCTTTAGAAGCTTCTGATAGGCTAATTGACATCATTTGAGTGAGTGAGACAGAGAATTCCATGTAAATATATGGTTTATACCATTGTGTGATCAGATGTAGTGTCCTGGACAACAACTAATCTGGCATCATATTCTTTAAATACCTATGGACACTTTCAATTGGTTGGATTATAGAAATAGTGTTAATTGTCCAACCTATTGACGTTACCGTACCTTCTCTGTGGTAACAAAGGGCTCGTCCCAGAGTCCATTCTGTAGAAAGGTTTTAGAGAGAAAGGAATTTATTGGAGAGTCATAAACCGTTGGGGGGGGGGGAGGGGGTTATGACAACGTCCACCCAACAGGGCAACGTCGTGACAAGTTTCTTCAGAAACCAATTTTTTTAATGATTGTTAGCATAATGCTAACACTACTGTATGGGAATGTTCCTCAAGGTCTGCAGTAAATGAGCATGTGAAAGCAGTAGATTGCTACTGTATTCCTGGCCAATGGAAAGTGCTTTGGTTCTGTTAAACCACATGAGTCTGTTATCAGCCCCAGCCATTCCTCTCACCTACACTGTATAAAGTAGCTACCACAGTGATGTACAGGAGAGGATTTCTAACCACACTGGGAATGAGAGGAGAGACTTTCTATCCACAGTGGGTATCAGTTGTCATTTGTCCTTGAAGAACGCCTCAAAGCCTCAGCAAATATCCCAATGGCAGAACTGGGAAGCTGGTCAAATATTAACTTGGCAAGTAATTTGCTTGTGGTAATGGGTGGCAGTGTGTGTGCGTGTGTTTACAGTTTTATTTGCACTTCTGTGTATATCAGCAAGTGTCTACATGTCTGTTTGTATACATGTCTTTGTTCGCATCCCCAGGCAGCTTCAGAGACCGTCAAGGAGTCATTCAATCCATAACAAACTGCTTCCAAGGTGACCCAGCTGAATTAGACCCAGAGGAGGACGATCGACACCATTATCATTTTTATATTGTCACATACACTGTATAGGAAATGTGTTGTTTTACTGGGTCAGCCATATTGTTCAGTGCACCTGGAACATATTAGGGTTAAGTGCCTTGCTCAAGGGCATATCCCCAGATTTTTCACCTCGTCATCTTGGGTATTCGAACCAGCAACCTTTGGGTTACCCAACGCTCTAACAGCTAGGCTACCTGCCGCCCCATTCATTCCAATGTAAAAAAAAAAAAAGCAATCATTGAACACCCCGATGTGGCCAATTATCATTCAGTAGGTCATGATAACGTGTGTTCTATATGTGCATTGAATGCAAAAGTCATGGAATTGGATGCTTTGGAATAACGTGGCGCTTGGGTGCTTTTCCACGCTAATCTCTAATGGTAGCTTCGGGGAAGAACGTGTGTGCCTCTTCACAGTACGGTACTGTGTATGGCTCATAAGAAAGCCACCGTGACGGGCACAGGTGCAGTACTAGCAGACACTGTGAGGCAATTCTTTGACCTTGGAAAGGAAGAAGGAGGAGGACTTCCCTCTTGTCAAGGGGGCGCAGCAGTGCCACTACTTCCTAAGGCGGCTGAAATTCGGCATGCCTCCCTTGGTCTTCTCCAACTACTACCGTTGCACCATCGAGAGCATCCTGACAGTTTGTGTCACAACCTGGTACGGAATTGCTCCGTCCACGACTGCAAGGCCCTCCAGCGGGCGGTATAGACCGCCCACTTTGTCACTGGGACTTTGTTCCAACCCATCCAGGAGATCTACTTGAAACGGTGCCTGAGGAAGTCCCGCAGATTCATCAAGGACCCCACATACCCCAGCCACAAGCTGTTCACTCCCTTAGTCGGGCGGATGGTATTTGAGCATGAGGTCTGATACCAACAGGCTCAGAGACCGGTTCTATCTACAAGCCATCAGACTGCTGAACACTTAAACTGGACTAACCATCTGCACTCTCCGCACACATGCACGCACACACACAGACATACACACACACACACATTCATGCTACAAACCCATCACAACTGCTGCTACCATACTCTTGTTTACAGTACTATTGCTGATACTGCACAATTTAAACACTCCCCCCCCCCCCCCCCCCCCCCCCCCCTTCCCTGATACATGTGTACATTTTATGTCTTCCTGTATTATACTGATGCTAAAATTTTATTCTATTTTACTGAGGAATTTCTTTTTGTTCCTATTCTTATCTTTTATTGTTTTTGCGTTGTCAAAGTATTAGGTTTCCTACTACATGGGATCTTGTGGTATCTTTCTGGCTTTGTGCCAGTTTGTTCAACACACACACACACACACACACACATCACCCGATGCACACACTTAACACCCGATGCACAAACTTAACACAATGGAAATCCTCTCATCTCTATCGAGCTGCTGCCTATGCTGTCTGACAAAATCACTGTTTTAGTCATTTTTGAAAGTAAAAAAGGCATACTTTTATGACTATCAATCACTTAGATCAACTATCAATCACTTAGATCAACTATCAATCACGAAGCAACTGCTCTCTATTCCTCTCGATTGCAGATTCTTCTCTCCGTCTCGCACACAGACAGGAGTAGTAGGTGCGTCCGTGCCCACACAGACTGGAGTAGTAGGTGCGTCCGTGCCCACACAGACTGGAGTAGTAGGTGCGTCCGTGCCCACACAGACTGGAGTAGTAGGTGCGTCCGTGCCCACACAGACTGGAGTAGTAGGTGCGTCCGTGCCCACACAGACTGGACTAGTAGGTGCGTCCGTGCCCACACAGACTGGACTAGTAGGTGCGTCCGTGCCCACACAGACTGGACTAGTAGGTGCGTCCGTGCCCACACAGACTGGACTAGTAGGTGCGTCCGTGCCCACACAGACTGGACTAGTAGGTGCGTCCGTGCCCACACAGACTGGACTAGTAGGTGCGTCCGTGCCCACACAGACTGGACTAGTAGGTGCGTCCGTGCCCACACAGACTGGACTAGTAGGTGCGTCCGTGCCCACACAGACTGGACTAGTAGGTGCGTCCGTGCCCACACAGACCAGACAAGTAGGCGCACAATTAATTATGGTCATTGTACTTAATTACCACATTTTCTAATCTAAACTTGACTATATATACAAAACTATGTGGACACCCCTTCAAATGAGTGAATTCGGCTATTTCAGCCACACCCGTTGCTGACAGGTGTATTAAATCGAGCACACAGCCATGCAATCTTCATTGACAAACATTGGCAGTAGAATGGCCTTACTGTAGAGCTCAGTGACTTTTAATGTGGCACCGTAATAGGATGGCACCTTTCCAATAAGTCAGTTCGTCAAATTTCTGCCCTGCTAGAGCTGCCCCGGTCAACTATAAGTGCTGGTATGGTGAAGTGGTAACGTACAGGAAAAACAACGGCTCAGCCGCAAAGTGGTAGGCCACACAAGCTCACAGAACGGGACCGCCTAGTGCTGAAGCGCGTGAAAATCGTCTGTCCTTGGTTGCAACACTCCTCCGCACAAGAGCTGTTCGTCGGGAGCTTCAAGAAAGGGGTTCACGTTTCACCATCTGGCAGTACGACGGAAGAATCGGGGTTAGGCGGATGCCAGGAGAATGCTACCTGCCAGAATGCATAGTGCCAACTGTAAAGTTTGGTGGAGGAGGAATAATGTTATGGGGCTGTTTTTCATGGTTCGGGCTAGGACCTTAGTTCCAGTGAAGGGAAATCTTAACGCTACAACATACAATGACATTCTAGACGATTCTGTGCTTCCAACTTTGTGGCAACAGTTTGGGGACGGCCTTTTCCTGTTTCAGCATGACAATGTCCCCGTACACAAAGCAAGGTCCATACAGAAATGCTTTGTCGAGATCAGTGTGGAAGAACTTGACTGGCCTGCACAGTGCCCTGACCTCAAACCTATCAAACACCATTGGTATGCGAGCCAGGCCTAATCGCCCAACCTCAGTGCCCGACCTCACAAATGTTCTTGTGGCCGAATGAAAGCAAGTCCCCGCAGCAATGTTCCATCATTTAGTGGAAAGCCTTCCCAGAAGAGTGGAGGCTGTTATAGCAGCAAAATGGGACCAACATCCATGATTTTGGAATGAGATGTTTGAATACCAGGTGTCCACATACTTTTGGTCATGTAGTGTATGTAGAATATTGGCCTGTGATGGCAGTGTGTTTTCATGCGTCACTGGGGCCAAGCTTCCTGCCATTCAGGACTTACATACTAGGCGGTGTCAGAGGAAAGCCCAAAAACTTGTCAAAGACTCCAGTCACCCAAGTCATAGACTGTTCTCTCTCTAGGACCAAAAGGCTTCTTAACATTATTCCCTCATAGCTGTTCTAGAACCATCCATTGCTCCCCCAAGGAGAGTTCTAGAACCATCCAGTGCTCCCCCAAAGAGAGATGGATGACTCTTAGTTCTACTGGTGACTCCTTCTTCCCTAAGCTCCCGAGACCGGCGCTGTTGTAGAAAAGTCCCCACGTTGCAGAGCACTAAAGAGCCTTTGAGCGTGCTCAAATTAATTGGATTCACTCCAAAAGAGACTACTTTGATATGTTCAGTCCCTTGGCTTGTCAATCAGGCTCCAGAAATTGCTTAAGCAATAATCATAATGATGAACCTGAACAATGCAATCATTCCCTCTCCCTCAAATAGTTATTTTTCTCTGCAGAAGAACAGATGTATAATTTTCCCCAGCTAATGGGCCAGACAGTGGATGTCATACATGAAGTCTGTCAGCATCCCTCAATCAGATGGAGTGATGTCTACTGTCTTAAGGTCTGACCTCTCTTTGAACAGTCTGCCAGGAGTATTTGGGAGTTTGGAAGACTTTACTCCATAGAACAATTAGCCTCAATAAACTGGCTGAAGTCTTTTCCTTTAACAATGCTCCTTTGTTGATTGTAGAATAGCGGTGCATGGCTCCGGACATTCGTCAAGGGCTGCAGTGTCTGCTAGTTTTCATCCTTTTCTGTTATACCTGAGTGACCAAGTCGGTAGACTCTCTAGCCAATCAATAACATTAATTGATCAATTAAGTTCCAAACACGCTTCAGATAAGACCAGGGCTTAAACCACAGACCAAGCAGTGGAGGCTACTCAGAGGAGGAAGGGGAGCATCGACCGCCCCTGACACCAAGCCTTGTGTATGTGACAAGCATAGGGATATACAGTGCCTTGCAATGGTATTCAGACCAATTTCTGTTACAAAGTGGGATTGTGTTACGAAGTGGAATTAAAATTGATGTAATTTTCCCCCCCATGATCAGCGCACAATACTCCAATGTCAAAGTGGAAAAACAATTCTAACATTTTTAAAAGCGTTTTCATGTTTAGAGCAAATATCAGGCCTCTTAACAAAACTCTCCCAGCCAGAAGATAGGCAAACTATCGTCAATAGGTGATAAAGGTAGTGTATATACAGTATAACTAAAATATTTTTGTTGCATAAGTATTCAGCTCCATGAGTCAATACATGTAAGAAACACTTTTGGCATCGATTTAAAGCTGTGAGTCTTCTTGGGTAGGTCAATAAGAGCTTCGCTCACCTGAATTGTGCAATAGTTGCCTATTTATTGTTTTCAAAATTCTTCTTGCTCTGTCAAGATGTTGGGGATCAAGGCTAGACCGCAATTTTCAAGTCTTGCCATAGATTTTCAAGCAGATTTAAGTCAAAACTGTCTTCTTGGTAAGTCTTCTTGGTAAGCAGCTCCAGTGTAGATTTGTCCTTGTGTTTTAGGTTATTGTCCTGCTGAAAGGTGAATTCCTCTCACAGTGTCTGGTGGAAAGCAGACTGAACCAGGTTTTCCACTAGGATTTTGCCTGTGTTTAGCTCCATCCCGTTTCTTTTTATCCTGAGAAACTCCACAGTATTTGCCAATGTCAAGCATACTCATACCATGATGCAGCCACCACCATGCTTGAAAATAAGGAGGCACTTACTCAGTGATGTGTTGTTGGATTTGCCAGAAAACTGAAGGCTTTGCATTTATGCCAAATAATGTACTCCTGTTTTTTTTTTACTATATTTTTGTCTGGGTGGTTTAATATATAATCCATAGCAGAATGATTAACTAGACCATGCTTAAAGAGATATTCAATGTCTGATTTGTAATTGTTACCCATCTACCAATCACTGCCCTTCTTTATTAGGCTTTCATAAAGCCTCCCCCACACACAGCTATACTTGAGGACTTTTTGGGGACCAACAACCTAACTGTAACCTTACACCTAATGCCCAAGCCACACACCAACACTCATTACCTGTGGGCAGCAGCAAAGCCATTTTAGAAGCCGTCTTTATTCTGTTGTCTAAATTTAACCAAGATAATTAGGGCATTGTTATTTTATAAGCTTTGAGATTCTGGTTAAGTCCAGTATTAAACTGACATTGTACAGAGCTGGTTCTGATGTCCACACTCCCTGTGGTGTGCGTGTACGCCAAGGTTATTCTAGTTTTGTGGTTTTCTATTTGTTTGCACTGTGTTGTTGTGCTGGGAGCACTGTGTGTTGTTGTGCTGGGAGCACTGTGTGTTGTTGTGCTGGGAGCACTGTGTATTTTAAGAAAAGTATGCGTGAATCTATTTTGTAATTTGTGTGTGACGTGTCTCCTCTGTCTAATGCAATAGGAGTGTGTGTTTGCGTGTGTGAGAGCGTGCATGTGTGTGACCGGTCTCTCTAACGTGGCTTTAACCTTAAGCTCAGTGATGCTGGTAGAAGAACAGGTGATGATGATGAGTGTTTTTCTACAGAAGGTCATCAGGGTAAAATGCTGGCTGTGTCGATGTGTCAGATTCATCCAATGACGCCATAGCTCTCCAGGTCTAATGTTGGGAAAGGTTAAGTCAATGTTATTATAACTGGCATTTCCCTTGACTTGAGTAAATTTGGGAATGAGTCAACTCTGAGGCAAGACCTTGTGAAATGTGTTGTATTAACCTAGCACAGTGGTAGGCAACTAGATTCAGCTGCGGGATGATTTTTGTCGGAGCGGATGGTCGGGGGGGGGGCTGAACATAATTATAATATTTAGTACACTACAAATTTACTACAACCAAGCTCAAAAACACATTATATTCGAAAATAACAATGTCATACCTTGATTACATTGAGACACAATCACATATCTCTTTTTATTTGTGGGAATACTTGGTGAACAGATTTCCTAAATTAAACTCATTTTTAGCTGAATTCCTGAATCCACTGAATGCCTGTTGCCGACACCCCTGACCTAGTAAGTGTAACCAGTTATGGTTATCCATCTGAATTGTACTTATTTCTGTGGCCAACATATCAGTCTCTGGTTTCTTTGTCAAAACTGTTACTGTAGCACGACTCTGTCAAAGTGTAGCACGACTTACAATAAAGTGCCGTTGCATCCCTCAGGCAACAGCAAGAGTGGGATGTCATCTTACAGGCGGCATCACTGCAATACTCTTTCTCTCTCTCTCTCTCTCTCTCTCTCTCATTCTCTCTCTCTCATTATCTCTCTCTCTCTCTCTCTCTCTCTCTCTCTCATTCTCTCTCTCTTGCTCTCTCTCTTTCTCTCTCTATATCTATATATATATATATATATATATATATATATATATCTATATATCTATATATCTATATATCTATATATCTATATATCTATATATCTATATATCTATATATATCTATATATCTATATATAGATATATATATAGATATATATATATATATATATATATATAGATATATGAATGAGTGCTCCTTGTCTTTGCGCCCCATTTCTCAGCAACCTCTATCCCTGGGCGATCCTCCACTGGCAGTGATGGCGAGGGTCACAGAGTTTTGTGGTCAGGGACATGCCCACCACCCCTCCCATCCATCCACCCAGCCGTGTGATGTAATTAAGCCAATCAAAGGTTTTGAATATGGGCTAATGGGCCAATCAGAGAGCAGTATGAGCTAACAAGCCCAAGGCAAGGGTGAAATAAAACATGTAATTTGTGTTAGTTAGATAACAAGGTTGCTGTCCCAAAACATTACAATACACAACGAAGCAGTGTTGCCTAATTGTCAACCCTTCTGGTCCCCAAGAATTAACCTAAAACTAGAAAAGTACTACAAACAGTAAAGCTATTCTGGGATATTTTTCTAATGCCTGACTGAAATTAATACATGCAATGTGATCAATGTTATTAAAATCAAATCAAAGTATATTTATCAGGTGCGCCGAATACAACAGTTGTAGACCGATCAGTGTTCAGTCCCAGGATCCTGTGGCTTGTTTCTACTGTAGGTGTTGGTCATGTCTTTATGGGGCAACGGGTATAGGCAGATGGGAGACGATAGTGTAATTCTACCGGCTGTGGGCGTAAAGTACAAGGCCTTGTGGAACGGAGCAAGCACTAAAGGTGATCTAAAATATTTAGAGAGGAGCTGGGGAGTGGAATTACAACAACGCTAGCACGCTCTCTTTTGTGCATAGTCAAACACGTACACAATACAACAGATGCATTCACGTGCACTGGTCTGATACACATGTGTAGGGAAACACGATCACTGTTAGAGATCCCCTTCCCTTCTCATGCACATTGACAAGTGAGTTGTGGACCATACCACGATTCACCTTGTAAAAACCACTGACTAACCAAACATCTTCTCATCCTGGTTACAGCGGAGCCCCTCCCCCTGATGGACCTATGTCGTCGGGCCACCCGGGTGGCGTTAGGCCGAGAGCGCCTCCAGGAGATCGAGACCCTACCCTTACCCCAGTCTCTCAAGAATTACCTCCAGTACCAATGACCAGACCTGTACTGCCTGACCAGAACCGTACTAATTACCAGACCAGTACCGCGCACCACCAACTGGGACCATCCGGACGCAAACCATGATGAACTAAGTGTGACGGAAGATGGAGAGAATGAGAAGGGGGTTGAATGGACGCCAGCGGACGCCGGAAGCGGAATGTTTACACTATGGGCTATAGCTCTGTGATTAATGGATGGACAATTGAGTTCAGATGTTTGACCGGAGGATGATGTGTACTCGAGTTTAGGGGTTTTTAAAAAATGTTGACTTTTTTTACGATTGATGGCTGTAGCTCTCTTCCAATGAAGACCCTGTTTGACAGAATGGTATGGTCCGTGTCACTTTCAAGTATGGCAATAAGTGGTGGTTTTAGGATGCTACCTGCTGGTTGGAGTGAGAACTGCACCTAGAAAGCACACAAAATATCCCTGGAGGCCTTTGAACTCATATCACTATATACGCTATACTCTAGGTCTCCTACGATGTCAGTCCAGACAGCTCAAATCTTTTTGGTCCATTTCCAGATCAACAGGCCTGGAGCCCACTGGTACCATACATCATCTCCCCCGCTGTGTTAAAGGATTATGCCAGTTCTAGATCTAGGCAACCCTAGTTTTTCTAGATTTACGTCAAGTAATGCAAGGGGAAGCTGTAGTACACTACTACATGAACAATGGCCCAGCAGCCATTTGGGGAGGGGGGTGGGACACACACACACACACACACACACACATCACACACACCTAGCAATCATTTTTTTCTCAAATGCTTGAGTCACTTTTTTTACTTCTAAGTTTGTACCCTATTATTTTATTGTGAGTGTGGATTATGATTTTGATGACGATGATATGATGATGTTATGACTATTTATTTATCATGAGGTAGTTCCTTTTTCTAAACTGATCATGATGGTTACGTTCAGGTAAATATACTACACCAATGTGGGAGATGATGATCAGCTCTGTCACCCTAAGGCTTTTTTTTAACAGGATGCTGCTTTTATTATTATTATTATTATTATACGATCACTGATGGTTTTAATCTATATCTGCCTGCTGGGACACCAGGGCCATATTGGGGCTCACACAGTGGAATGTATGGACAGTGCTGTCGTTAGCAGATCTGAAATGTGAATAAAAATGAATGAAAAAAATACCTTGTTTTCTGGGACGGTGATATCCTCTGTGGCACAAGGTTGGGATGCCAGCTGTGTGTTTGTTTAGGGAGGATGGGGAAGGTGTGTGTGTGTGTGTGTGTGTGTGTGTGTGTGTGTGTGTGTGTGCCTTTCAAGGGAGGCAGATTTTTTTCCTGTTTTTCTCTCTCTATGTTTACACTGTCAGTCACGCTCAGAGGAAACCAGGGCATCCTCAAATCCAGCTGTGACAGTTTGTAACCTCATCGTCCCTTAGACCTCAGCTGACTTAACTCCCTTTTTTTTATATCTCTCTAGCTCTCTCTTTCCGTCTCTACCTCTCTCTCTTTCCAGCTCTACCTCTCTCTCTTTCCGGCTCTACCTCTCTCTCTTTCCGGCTCTACCTCTCTCTCTCTCTTTCCGGCTCTACCTCTCTCTCTCTCTTTCCGGCTCTACCTCTCTCTCTCTCTTTCCGGCTCTAACCTCTCTCTTTCCGGCTCTAACCTCTCTCTTTCCGGCTCTAACCTCTCTCTTTCCGGCTCTAACCTCTCTCTTTCCGGCTCTAACCTCTCTCTTTCCGGCTCTAACCTCTCTTTCTCTTTCCGGCTCTAACCTCTCTTTCTCTTTCCGGCTCTAATCTCTCTCTCTCTCTCTCGCTCTAATCTCTCTCTCTCTCTCTCTCTCTCTCTCTCGCTCTAATCTCTCTCTCTCTCTCTCGCTCTAATCTCTCTCTCTCTCTCTCTCTCTCTCTCTCTCTCTCTCTTTCCGGCTCTAATCTCTCTCTCTCTCTCTCTCTCTCTCTCTCTCTTTCCGGCTCTAATCTCTCTCTCTCTCTCTCTCTCTCTCTTTCCGGCTCTAATCTCTCTCTCTCTCTCTCTCTCTTTCCGGCTCTAATCTCTCTCTCTCTCTCTCTCTCTCTCTTTCCGGCTCTAATCTCTCTCTCTTTCCGGCTCTACATTCCTCCCACTACATATTTTTCAGCCTCACATCTTGTCCATTACGCTGAGAAAACTCCTCAGCTTGTAACTGCACTTTTCCCCCTAGTGATAATTTGCTATGATCCCTAGAAACTATTAGAGCTTTAAGTGGATGATCAGTGCTGAATTCAAGTGGACATTTTCTTGGAACATCTTAAATAAGTCTGAAGAGGATTTACCCTCTTGAGAATGGTTGAGGCCAGCAAATTGGCTTCCTTCTAGCTTCCAAATCACTGCTCTAATCTCAACCATTGAATCTCAAAGCTTGCAGTTTTATTTTACATTTTAACGGAAGTACATTTTTGTGTCGATCAGACAGCTAACTATAAATATAGCCTGTTCAGCCTTTAGCTTTAAGATTTAACACAGACACGTGCTAAGCTGATACACGGACTTGTGCGTAAGTGAAAATGATAGATCTTCAAAGGGAGCGCTAAGTGCACGTCCCAAATGTGGCATTCGGGATAATGGAGCAGACGTCTGGGATAATGGAGCAGACATCTGGGATAATGGAGCAGATATCTGCCAGACCGGGGCTTACATCTCTACTGATCAATGTGATATCAGAGTTTCACATTCCGCCCAAGTCTCCAGTCTCCTTATCTCGATGTGTAAGGGATTGCTGTATTGGAAATCAATGCCAGACAGAGTGATACTGCTCTTCCAGCCTCGAAATGGTCTCGGGTTTCTTTTTTTTCTGTCCCTGACTCATCTTTTGGAAACAGCTCAAATGTAATTGAAAAACAAGACTACATGCAGTTTGATCAAAGATCTGTTGGCATCATTCTATTTGAGTACAAGGGTACGAGGAGGACATCCAGTACCAGTCAAAAGTTTGGACACAGCTACTCATTCAAGGGTTTTTCTTTATTTTTACTATTTTCTACATTGTAGAATACTACTGGAGACATCAAAACTCTGAAATAACACATGGAATCATGTAGTAATAAAAAAAAATGTAACAAATCAAAATATTCCAGGTAGCCACCCTTTGCCTTGATGACAACTTTGCACACTTTTGCCATTCTCTCAACTACAGTTGATGTCGGAGGTTTACATACACCTTAGCCAAATACATTTAAACTCAGTTTTTCACAATTCCTGACATTTAATCTTAGTCCCTGTCTTAGGTCAGTTAGGATCACCACTTTATTTTAAGAATGCGAAATGTCAGAATAATAGTAGAGTGATTTATTTCAGCTTTTATTTCTTTCATTATATTACCAGTGGGTCAGAAGTTTACATACACTCAATTAGTATTTGGTAGCATTGTCTTTAAATTGTTTAACTTGGGTTAATCGTTTCGGGTAGCCATCCACAAGCTTCCCACAATAAGTTGGGTGAATTTTGACCCATTCCTCCTGACAGAACTGGTATAACGGAGTCAGGTTTGTAGGCCTCCTTGCTCGCACACACCTTTTCAGTTCTGCCCACAAATATTCTATAGGATTGAGATCAGGGCTTTGTGATGGCCACTCCAATACCTTGACTTTGTTGTCTTTAAGCCATTTTGCCACAACTTTGGAAGTATGCTTTGGGTCATTGTCCATTTGGAAGACCCATTTGTGACCAAGCTTTAACTTCCTGACTGATGTCTTGAGATGTTGCTTTAATATATCGACCTAATTTCCTTCCTCATGATGCCATCTATTTTGTGAAGTACATCAGTCCCTCCTGCAGCAAAGCACCCCCACAACATGATGCTGCCACCCCTGTGCTTCACGGTTGGGATGGTGTTCTTTGGCTTGCAAGCCTCCCCCTTTTTCCTCCAAACATAACGATGGTCATTATGGCCAAACAGTTCTATTTTTGTTTCATCAGACCAGAGGACATTTCTCCAAAAAGTATGATTTTTATCCACATGTGCAGTTGCAAACCGTAGTCTGGCATTTTTATGGCGGTTTTGGAGCAGTGGCTTATTCCTTGCTGAGCGGCCTTTCATATGTCGATATAGGACTCGTTTTACTGTGAATAAAGATACTTTTGTACCTGTTTCCTCCAGCATCTTCACAAGGTCCTTTGCTGTTGTTCTGGGATTGATTTGCACTTTTCACACCAAAGTATGTTAATCTCTAGGAGACAGAGCGTGGTCCCATGGTGTTTATACTTGCGTACTATTGTTTGTACAGATTAACGTGGTACCTTCAGGTGTTTGGAAATTGCTCCCAAGGATGAACCAGACTTGTGGAGGTCTACAAAAAAATGTCTGAGGTCTTGGCTGATTATTTTTATTTTCCCATGATAATAAGATGAGCAAAGAGGCACTGAGTTTGAAGGTAGGCCTTGAAACACAACCACAGGTACACCTCCAATTGACTCAAATGATGTCAATTAGCCTATCAGAAGCTTCTAAAGCCATGACATAATTTTCTGGAATGTAAACTTCTGACCCACTGGAATTGTGATATAGTGAATTATAAGTGAAATAATCTGTCTGTAAACAATTGTTGGAAGAATTACTTGTGTCATGCACAAAGTAGATGTTCTAACCGACTTAACATGAAATCTGTGGAGTGGTTGAAAAATGAGTTTTAATGACTTCAATCTAGGTGAATGTAAACTTCCAACTTCAACTGTAGCTTCACCTGGAATTCTTTTCCAACAGTCTTGAAGGAGTTCCCACATATGCTGGGCACTTGTTGGCTGCTTTTCCTTCACTCTGCGGTCTAACTCATCCCAAACCAACTAAATTGGGTTGAGGCTGGGTGATTGTGGAGGCCAGGTCATTTGATGCAGCACTCCATCACTCTCCTTGGTCAAATAGCCCTTTCACAGCCTGGGGGTGTGTTGGGTCATTGTCCTGTTGAAAAATAAATGATAGTCCCAATAAGCGCAAACCAGATAGGATGGCGTATCACTGCAGAATACAAAGACATGGCGGTTGGAACCAAGAATCTCAAATTTGGGCTCTTAAATTTCTACTCATCAGACCAAAGGACAGTGTTTCTTGGCCCAAGTAAAAGTCTCTTCTTATTATTGGTGTCCTTTAGTAGTGGTTTCTTTGCAGCAATTCGACCAAGAAGGCCTGATTCACAGTCTCCTTTGAACAGTTGATGTTGAGATGTGTCTGTTACTTGAACTCTGTGAAGCATTTATTTGGGCTGCAATTTCTGAGGCTGGTAACTCTAATGAAGTTTTCCTCTGCAGCAGAGGTAACTCTGGGTCTTCCTTTCCTGTGGCGGTCCTCATGAGAGCCAGTTTCATCATATCGCTTGATGGTTTTTGGGACCTCACTTGAAGAAACTTTAAAAGTTATTTAAATCCAGAGCATCCCAAACATGCTTAATAGGTGACATGTCTGGTGAGTATGCAGGCCTCGGAAGAACTGGGTCATTTTCAGCTTCCAGGAAGTGTGTACAGATCCTTGCGACATGGGGCCGTGCATTATTATCATGCTGAAACATGAGGTGATGGTGGCGGATGAATGGCACGGCAATGGGCCTCAGGATCTCGTCACGGTATCTCTGATATAGAGGATGTCTTAATAAAGACAATCAAAGATCTTGTTAATTTGTTAGGCTATTGGTGAAAGGTGCAACACTATAGATTATTGAATCATTGATCTAGTTCAGTCTTATCAATCACTTAAACATATTTAATAATGATCTCTTACCTAGCTTGATGACTGGGCATTTTTGCTTACTTTATATTGTTCTAAATAGAGACGGCTAGAAGGGTCATGGGTGATATTAGATTGTGTAGAAAGGCAGGTAATTAGCTTTAGATGCCCCCCAAAATGGGAGGACCCCCCCACCAAAGTTGCACCCCTAGGGAATATAAATAGAAGGATGGTTATTCCACCCTCAGTCATGGGTAAGGCCCTGAGTTTTCCCTGGTTGTTAAATGGACATGAAAATATCGGGGCCTTAGACCCTACAAACAGCAGCTGCATACTATTGGACACTATTCAATTCCAGTTTACAGTGGCTGAGCTGTTCTCATTAAAATTACTCTTTGTGTAACATCTGGACCACAAATTTTGACAGGACACAAGGGGGGCTCTAGCTACTCCCCTGGCCACGCTGACGTTGGAAAGACAAGTTGTTTATAGCAGGGGTCAATTGTGATAAATATGTTTAAGTGAAACGAGAGACATGTTCATTTCAATACAACTTTATTTAACTTTATAGTCAACCCCCCCCCCCCCCCCCCCTCTCTTTAAAAAAAATGTAATCTACTTCTGATTAGCAGGCTTTCCATTTTTAACTAGCACATAATTATTTGCTATTTGGGAAATTGCTCAATATGGAAATATTGTCAGAGTCAGTGATGTTACTATTCCCAACAATGTCTCAAGTCCTTTATCACCAGACATCTTGAATAAACACAGCTTCCGCAAACTGGAGAGGACCCAGGTTGCCAAGGAAATGGATGACAAGGAAACGAGGGGCGGCCTTGTGTCATGACATGGTTGCTATGACGACTAATAGTTTTTATTACTTGAGGGGTGTGTATGTTTGTGCTATAGATAGATATATACTGTATATAGATTGTGCCTGTGTGTGTGAATGTGTGTTTGTGCTATAGAATGTATGTGTGTGTTTGTAATATGGACAGACAGACAAGGGAATTGTTTTGCAACTACTGTCGTCATCCCATTTTAATATGGAGCTGTGTTCCAAAACTTCAATACCAGTTTTATTGGTGTTCCAGTGTCAGTGACACGTTTTCACCAACACAGTATTCTCGTGCCAACAATCCAGAACACAAGGCACCTTAGTCTGGAACTATTTACTGTACATTAGGTGTACGTGTTCTCCCTTAGAGCACTGGGAAATCTTAAAATGAGGGTTTTCCCCCTTGTTTCCAGGAAGAACATTTAATGAGCTCTAACCTGCCTTCAGTGAAAACACGCATGCACACTCGTAAACACACACACCATGTACACACCAAGTACACATAGTTATAAACACACACACACACAATTACATACAATTTCAATCCATTGAATGTGTGTATTCTTTACGTTAACACTCTTAAGACACCAACCTTTGCCTATGGAATTATGTAATCATCAACATTACATTTATTTACACAGAAATCCATTTACACACACACACACACACCAAACAAACACAGATCAGTGCCCTTAGTGGTGAATAGTAGTGTGATTTCTGTGTGTTATGCTGGTGCGTGATATGTCCCATATGGCTCTGCTAGATGACATGCACGGTCACGAAAAGCCCATTAATAGATCCCTGTTTTTACGACCTCAGACCGATGAGGCGATAGGCAAGGGACTGTGTGTGTGCAGTATCTGTAAGTGAGTGTGTGTCCATCCAGCACCCATCCAGGGTCTAGCCGTGGGCTCAAGGCATGTGTGTGATGGTGAAGGAATAGTGATAAAAGTTAATAGCTTAATCAATTGTGGCCCATAAACGGCAGCTCCGTCCCAGAGGATGATCGGATTAGACCAGGGACAGAACCTGCACAGGAAAGAACAGACAGGACAGACACACACAGATTGATGGATCGATGGATCGGCCACCCGAGAGACATAGAGATACAGATACAAGGAATCAGAGAACTGTATATAGATTTCTATTAGAAGTTGTGACTGGTCCTCTGATACTGTATGGGCAGTGACTTTAAACCAGAGGAGAGAGGCAGCACTGAATGCCTTTTATAACGATTTAAATACATCTCCACTCGGATCCTCTCCCAGCCCAAGAAAGGTAGTGCTCGCCCTCTTCTGGCCTTCTTTGGTAAGTACATCTTTGTATTGTACGCATGCCGAATTTGGGACTACTGAAATATAATCGCTTTGTGGCAATGCTTTGGACTGAACTCAACCCTGTTAACTTAGTTTTTTAAAAATAAACAGTCAATTGTTCTTTCCAGTGGTACTTCCAAAATTATTTTCCTGTTGGTGCTAGTGAGAAGTCTCTGTGTGTGTGTGTGTGTGTGTGTGTGTGTGTGTAAAAAAAATAAAAAAATAAAATAAAAGCAGCAACAAATCAAATTGAAGAGGGATGTGCATTCGGAAAATATTCAGACCCCTTGACTTTTTCCACATTTTTCTACATTTTGTTATGTTACATTGATTAAATTACATTTTTTTCTTATCAATCTACACGCAATACCCCATAATGACAAAGCGAAAACAGATTTGTTTTCTAATTTATACAAAATAAAATAAAAATACCTTATTTACATAAGTATTCAGACCCTTTGCTATGAGACTCGAAATTGAGCTCATGTGTATCCTGTTTTCATTGATCATCCTTGAGATGTTTCTACAACTTGATTGGAGTCCACCTGTGGTAAATTCAATTGATTGGACATGACTTGGAAAGGCACACACCTGTCTATATAAGGTCCCACAGTTGACAGTGCATGTCTGAGCAAAAACCAAGCCATGAGGTCGAAGGAATTGTCTGTAGGGCTCTGAGACAGGATTGTGTCGAGGCACAAATCTGGGGAAGGGTACCAAAAAATGTCAGCAGCATTGAAGGTCCCCAAGAACACAGTGGCCTCCATTTTTCTTAAATGGAAGAAGTTTGGAACCACCAATAACCTTCCTAGAGCTGGCCGGCCGGCCAAACTGGTGACCAAGAACCAGATGCTCACTATGACAGAGCTCCAGAAGGAGAACCTTCCAGAAGGTCAACCATCTCTGCAGCACTCCACCAATCAGGCCGTTATAGTAGATTGGCCAGAAGGAAGCCACTCCTCAGTAAAAGGCACATGACAGCCCACTTGGAGTTTGCCAAAAGCCACCTTAAGGACTCTTAGACCATGATGATTCATTTTTCTGGTCTGATGAAACCAAGATTGAACTCTTTGGCATGAATTCCAAGCGTCACGTCTGGAGGAGACCTGGCACCATCGCTACGGTGAAGCATGGTGGTGGCAGCATCATGCTGTGAGGATGTTTTTCAGCGGCAGGGACTAGGAGACTAGTCAGGATCAAGGGAAAGATGAACGGAGCAAAGTACAGAGAGATCCTTGACGAAAACCTGGAGCGAAGGTTCACCTTCCAACAGGACAACAACCTTAAGCACACAGCCAAGAGAATGGAGGAGTGGCTTCGGGACAAGTCTCTGAATGTCCTTGAGTGGCCCAGCCAGGGCCCGGACTTGAACCCGATCAAAATAGCTGTGCAGCGACGCTCCCCATCGAACCTGACAGCACTTGAGAGGATTTGCAGAGAAGAATAGGAGAAACTCCCCAAATACAGGTTTGCAAAGCTTGTAGCGTCATACCCAAGAAGACATGAGGCTGTAATCGCTGCCAAAGGTGCTTCAACAAAATACTGAGTAAAGGGTCTGAATACTTATGTAAATGTGATATTTAGGTTTTTATTTTTAATTAATTTGCGAAAATGTCTAAAAACCTTTGTCATTATGGGGTATTGTGTGTAGATTGATGAGAGAAAAAAACCAATTTAATCAATCTTAGAATAAGGCTGTAACGTTACAACAGTCAAGGGGTCTGAATACTTTCCCAATGCACTGTATTGTATTTGTATATTGTAGCATCACTTGCATTTGTAAGGGAAAACTTGGCTATAACTGTGGTCTTGGTAGGCCCTCAACTCATGTGGTCATGACTGTTCACTTAATACTACCTGTGCAGTGAGTTATGGTATTTGAACATTTAAACGGCTCTTGGGTATTGACTCCGTCTCTGTTACTACATTGACTTAGATTTATCTCTTGTCTATGGTTGTTTACATTGGTGAGGCTGAGAGATGAGTTATTAGTTAGAAATGGAAGACAAGGACAAAGCCATCGACCATGCAGGCAGCATGCTTCATAATAACACCGGTTGTGCCTCATCATTGGGCTTTAACAGCTCGCTAATACAAATGCAATTAACCTCAACGACCATCAAGAGGATACAGTAATTGACTGTTAACATTTGCTGTCTGTCCAAGGTTTTGGAGTTTCTAATTAACATTATCAGTAATGATGCGATTAGGCTGCGGCTCCCGGCACAATGAAAACAACCGAGAAGCTGTAATGTAATTATTTTTAAGATGTAGCCTACAAAGCATCATCTATGAGGCTGAGATCTCATCATTCCTTTTCGTGGTGTTTACTGTGCTATAGACCGAATGCTTGCTCAACTTTTACGACTATAATGATGTGGACAGGAATGATGATGCACTCCTGTGCTAGGCAACTTTTGAAATGCATGTTTTTTATTGTTCCATATGAAAATGAAAAATCTTTCTATGAAAAATTCATTAGACATACATGCATAGAAAAGAGACCATTGGAGTGGGTGAGATGATCTCATTCTCAGTCCAGTCACCTTGTTTTAAACCTCTGCGGTATCGTCGCCAAGGCCATCGGTGCTGAGCTGTGAAAAAGGAATAAATGTGTTTTGTTTTTTTATGATTCTAATAACATCTTACCAAATGCAGGATATGCTGTTCAAGACTATCGTGACTTAGTCCATAACAGCTCTTTAATCTTCTTCAATAAACCTCAGCTGTGTGTAATACTCAACTCACCCAGTAGGGGTCGCTCCACACTCCAACCCTGTGCTTGTTGACACAGCGCACCCTGAACATGTACTGGGAGTTGGGGCTGAGGATGCAGGACTCAAAGCAGGGGTTCCTCAGGCCCTCCACAAACACCTCGTGGGTCTGTCCGTAGCTGAAGCAGCTGTGGTCGTAGTCGTGGAACTGGACGTCAAACGTGTCCACGTGCTCGCCAATGGGGACCATCCAGTAAATCTATACATCGGGAAAGAGTGGAGGTACATTACATTGATCAAGGATTGTCAATCTATCACATTTTATTTGTATATCACTTTTTTGTCAGACGAACACTCAACAAAGTCCCAGACCTAAACCCCCAAAGTGTGATCTTAGGTGACACAGTATTCCCCATGGCTCTCCAAGCAAAACGTGATTCAACTATGTATACTGTAGAATAGGGTGTAGTTTACCGCCACAGAAAAGCCCTTGGCACTGTGCTGGTAGATGATGGGTGGCCTGGGCCTCAGAGTGGTGTCCACATCCTGGTTGGTATCCCCACTTTGTCCCTGTCGATTCTCACAGGCCTCTCCAGTGGCACCCACAGGGGCCCCAGCCTCCTCAGAGTCAGGGAGGGGAGTATCCACCCCTGCCCCGGACTGGGCCCTGTCCTGTGGGTGTACCTTCTGGCTCACATCACAGGTCTCAGGCATCTTGCAGCGGTGGTTCCTAACTAGGATCTTCTGCAGCCCATCCAGAACGGTCTGGAACTCCTGGAACTCATCCTGTGGGTGTACCTCCTGTCTGACAACTCCTACCTCCTCCACCACCCCCACGTTGGGTTCCACATCACGGCTTTCAGGCCTTGTGCAGCAGACGTGTCTCCCTAGAAGCTCCTGAAGCCCAATCAGAATGGCCTGGAAGTCCATTTCCACCAGGTCCTTAAAGGGATCCTGGAGGTCCCTCTCCAGAGAGGGTGTCTTGTCTGTAGCCCGATGCAGCAGCTGAACCAGCCCATCTGCTCCCTGGAGGAAGGCAACACAGTCGTGCTCCTTAAGGGCCTGCTCTGATATGATCTGTAGCCCATCGATGGCATCCATCCCCTGGGCGGAGTGGCGGGCGAGCCCCCTGGTTTCTTCCTGGACCTCATTGACCAGACCGTCTAGCTGAGAGTGCAGCACCCTCTCCTGGGTGAGCAGGAAGTCGTATAGGGCTGTGAAGCCCTCGTGGAGGCTACGCTGGAGATCTCCGCCCTGAGAACTCATCTTGGAGCTCTGCTCCTTTACCAGAGTAATCTCAGCCTCCCACTCTTCCCTCACTATGACATACACACAGCCGAGAAGAAGAGAAGTGAAACATTACAGACCACTGAGAGGATTACAGTTTTTACAGTGTTACATACGGGTTCTGAGTAGAAAAAATTATCTTTCGATCAGCATAAAAGGCTGTATCACATCCGGCTGTGATTGGAAGTCCCATAGGGAGGCATACAATTGACCCAGCGTTGTCCGGGTTTGGCCGGGGTAGGCCGTCATTGTAAATACAAATTTGCCTAGTTAAATAAAGGTTAAATAAATCAATAAAACAAGAGCAACTTCTCTAACCTTTCTCAGCGTTAGCTAAGGCCTCTCGAAGGCTTCTCCACCTCCGACTGTAGGCCTCATCCACGGTGTTGACATCATGGTCCTGGTGCTCCTCTTCCATACACTCCTCGCAACCTCCTGTTCCATCACTGAAACAGTAGTGCGTCACGGAGCGCTCCAAATGACGCGGGCACGGTGTACAGCACTCCATAATGGGCACCATTAAAACATGCGAAAGGTACGGGCCCCGGGTGTGAAGGTTCTTCAGGCATTTCTTGCAGTAATTGAGCTCGCAGGTCTGGCAGAATTTCACTGCTCGCCGGCCTTTATGGCACAAGCCACAGGGGACCTCCTCCCCCAGGGTCCGACGACCAGACTTCTGCCAGAAGAAGTGCTGACTCTGTCTCACGGCCGTATCGTTCTGCTCCGTCAGGTGCTGGAGGACCTGTCCTACCAGCGGGTTGCTCGGGAAGTCCCACTCTGAAGAGGGTGGGTTGGGAAACAGTTTGTGGCACTCGGGGCATTGGCCGTGTGACTGCTTGCCCTCAGAGCTCGCATCCCTCTCGATGGCGCTCATGCACAGGTCACATATGAAGTGGCCACAGGGGAGAGAGAATGCTCTGTGGAGTCCTTTGGCACATGATGGGCAGTGTAGGTGAGAGGCTATAGCATGGGCAACTTTATCATGCTTTGCCTTGTCCATAGCGTCCTTCTCCTTGCTGACACTTCGAGGCAAACTTAATGGGTCAAATAGAAATAGAATGGCGTAAGTGTAATGCACTGAAAATAAAATTATAATTTTTTGCCAACCCCCTGCTATGTTTGGATGCATGTAATAAATAACCTAGAAAACTTGGCTATAAACAAAACTAACTTTTTTCTAATAACAACAACACATTTATGAGACGTAATACAATGTCCTTCACATGGCTTCTTTCACCTCAATAACCGTCTATTGGTCGGGCACTTTCGTCGGTCTGGAGAGATTTTTCCGGGGATACTGTCTGCTCTTGGCCTCCTCCAACAGGATGTGCGCGTTTCAGGTCCTGGTTCACACATTGCTAAACGCAAGTCACTCCTCAATCACTGGAGTGAGAAAGTTTTGGTGAATAGAATGTAAGTTGTTAGAATGCTGATGGATTATGCATGGCGTTATTGCATCACCAACGTGTCACAATAGCCCAGCGTTTTGAACATAGCGATTAACATAGAGACTAAATATATGGTTCTGAAATTGGATGTTTCTGTGCAGGTTGTTGAATGCACAAGGAGCTGAACTGAAACTGAAATGTAGCCCATCTAAATGTAGCCCATCTATTTATGTAGGATGTTTTTCATGAAATTGGCTTCAATAGCAACGCGATGGGGCGAGATAGCGTTGCTAATGAAACTCACTAGTTTCCAGCCACTATTGGATTGGCTGTTGATACCTAGCAATACATAGCACGCTTGCTAGCGCCAACATTATTTCACATAATTATGACAGGCCTGCCTTATTTAGATCAGCAACTCAGTCATCTGAATAGTAATTAACTTATTATTGTGTTATGTCACCTGTCTTCCCAATATGATTGTTTCTGACATTTAAAAAAAGAGGTGGTCATGGAGACATCATATTGGTGATGAATAGCGTTGACCTTCGCAATGGATTGTCATGGACTCATGCAGAAAGAAGTAGACCTAATATCCAGTCTCAAAGCGTTCTATAATTATGTTGTTCAAAGATGAACAAATCATATCATTGTAAAATGTTTTTTGCCACCTCTGCCATTTATTTTAAGTGGCCATCAAGTGCAGTTATGGACCCGCATACTAAACATTTATAATCTTGTTTTTAGGCCAATTGTGTTATTTTATTTTGTATTCAGTCACACTGTCAAATGTAGCTATCAAATTCCCTATACAGTTCTAGGCCTACTATGTTATGAGGCAGCCAGACAGGACATCACACATTCTTGTCCTCACACACAGAGAGAAGAGACATGTACTGTAGATTCTAAAACAAGTCTTTATTGGTCAATGTACAGAAAGTGCTGCCGTGACCACCAAAGATAAAGAAACCCCAAACCTTTACAAAAACAAAAAGAAATTAAACATATATATAAAATAACTGTCTTTAACTGGGGTTTTTTTTTTACACAGTTTATATGCAAAAGTTAGTTTTTACTCCTCTATGACACATGTGGTATAAAGATGGGGTGAAACAAGGCAATGGGAAATGATGACATCACAACCATAGGCATTAAGGCCGACGGGGGGAGAGTTCTAACCACTGCTACAGACATAAACATGTAACGGATGCAGAGTTTATAGGGGCATTCTGGGAAATCAAGGGGTCAGAAAGGAGTTGGCTAGATTCAGCTACAGCAGCCCTGTTATAGGCCACCAGAGAATGAGCGAGAGGATCAATAGTTTCTGGTTTCTTACAGTGGGACTCCGGATAGAGGTGGCCTATAATAGAACAACAGCAACATAAGGGGTTATCTCAATAGTCAAAAGTGGATTCCTCTCTTTGTCTCCTTTCCTTAATCTCTATGGACATGAAGTGAGCAGGTGAAAGCAAACTGGTGGGTGCCATTGCCTACCAGAATTTTGCTTTCACCTGCTCACTTCATGTCCATAGAGATTGTGTTTTCGATAGACAGGTGAAGGAAAGGAGAAAAGGCGAAGAAGACAATTTAGCCCTTTGAGTTGCACCCAAAGGCTGCGTTTACACAGGCAACCCATTTTGGGGTTTTCCACTAATTGGTCATTTGACCAAGCAGATCTTTTCACATCAGATATTTTTCAGAGCTGATCTGATTGGTCAAAAGACCAATTTTATATATATATATAATTTAACACAGGCTTTACACAAGTGTTTAAAGGTGCCCTATGCAGAAATTGCTCCTCCATTTCCTAAAATTCACCTAAATTTAGTGTGACAAAACAAGCAGTCATTGTGTGCAGAATCATTTTACCATCTCAACCGCTTTGAAATATATTTTCCATAACCAAAAATATAATAATATAATTTTCAGCTGTTTGAAGCTGGTGTACGAAACCGAAAGTACTTAAGAACGGGAAGCATATAAATAACACACATAGAACAGATCTACAGCTTCTCAGACTTGCTTTCAGTGAGCGACAACTCTAAAACTCATATTTCTATGTGAATTTGGTCGGGTCACCCAAAAAGTTACATATTTCAGCTTTGTGTTTCAGCTTTGTGTTTAAATCCCTATTCGCGGTTTGACAGGTTTGCATTTTCATCCTGGGCACAGAGACAACTTATCACATTCTATTTGGCTGTCTTTACACAGGCAGCCCAGTTCTGCTGCCTGTGTAAAGACAGCCAAATAGAATGTGAGAAGTTGTATCTGTGCCCAGGATGAAAATGCAAACCTGTCAAACCGCGAATAGGGATTTTGACTGATGTTGCCTTCTTTTGGTGACTAAAGGGATAGTTTATCCCATACTGCTTGATTTAAACAACAGATGGCATGAAACATGTACACAACTTATGGACTTTATACCACTTTTGATGTATGAAAACAATGGACAAACTTTGATTATGGGGTGAACTATCCCTTTAAGTGTCTTCTCATGCCCTCATCTCAGCCTCAGAAGTAGATGGACACAAGTCAATGGCTCGATTCAATCCATAGCGCTGAAGATCTGCGCTGTAGTGCGATATTAATGTAAAGTAATTTCCGATTGAGCCGTCATATGCAGCATTTACCACGAATGCATTCTCTGCGAACCTGCGAACATCGCCTTCACATTAGTTGCGTGTTGTAGTGCAGGTCTTCAACGCTACGGATTGAACCAAGTCCAAGATCAATGAAAGTTCAGCTACACTACCTGCTATATTCACGAGGGGTTTATAAAAACATACAGGACCTACTCTTTTTTTCATATGTCCAAGAAAAATAACCAGGCAGACCGAAAGAAAAAGGAGACCATCAACATTTTCAAAATTCGTTTTGTAAATACATTGGCTCTTAAATACCTTCAATAAATTACTGACAATTTGCAAGTCTGTTTTTCAGAAGAGCTCAAACATATTTCCAAGATTTCAAATCAATATAATATATTCTCAAAATCCAAAGAAATGCATAATTTTGTATTAATGCAAAAGAGGGTACATACAATTTACAATGAACGCATTCAAATATCTCCTTGTATTAGTAATTCAACAGCAATTGAGAAAGATAAGAGGAAAATATGGTGTCCAATGTTTCGTGTCCAAACCCAGATAATAATTCAGCACAGATTAACGAACAATTGGATATAAGGTGTAAATGTGCTTGTGCAACTGAATTTTCAATTGGCCCTACCTACTGTGTTGTCAATGGTGGTCTTAAATAGGAACAATTAGTTACACCAAAATAGGAGAAAATAAGCTCGACTGGCTAGTCCGAAAACAATGAAACCTTTCGTGTGTAATGCCTTATTTTGACCAGAAGAGAGCGACATTTCATAAAGATTTGACTGGCAAACTTGAGGGGTAGCCGTTTTCACAACTGATTGTGACTGACTTTCAACAAATTATGTATATGTAGGTCTGTGTATATGTGCGTGTCTGAGAGATCAATATGTTATCGATGAGCTATCCCACTCCAGCTTGCTCTTCGGCTTGCTCTCCTTCACTTCCCTTTCGTCCTCCTCCTCTTCCCCTGTTTCATCACTGTCGTCAGACTCTGCACTCGTCATGTCGCCTGCCTGTTCATCTTCCTCTTCGTCATCTTCATCTTCCTCGTTTATCTCCTCCTTCACCGCCTGAGGCTCTCCGACGTTCTACAGGAAAGGACACAGTGGAACACAGAATTACTCTTGAAATATGCAGAACACACTAACATAAGGGCATAAAAACTTCCGAATGACTAATTCAAGGCAGAGAGGAGTTGGAGCGCTCAACAAAAAGGGTAGAGATTGATTTATTTTAGCTCACTTTAATCCACTATTCAGGATGAGTAGTGCAGGTGAATGACGTGACGCCAAGCTGTTGTCTTCCTCAGTGTTACCTGCATTGCACTTAGCTCCTATTTATGGCCTAGTGGTTTACTGAGACACAGCAATGTAAATAACATGATTCAAGATGGATGGCAAGTAATAGCACCAAAAAAGAATAAGTAGATCAATTTTAGACACCATGGATCCTAAAGGAGCTAAACAATGATTTTTCACTTTCCTCATTTCTATTATGTATGTCTTTATTTTTTGGGATCTCTGTGCCGCTGCTTTCTCAAACAACCAAATATCAAATACATGCCTTCAGAAAGTATTCACACCCCTTGACTTTTTCCACATTTTGTGTTTGACGGAATTTTAAATTGATTAAATTGAGATTGTGGAATTTTTACCACTGATATTTTTACCAATTAATAAAAAATGAAAAGCTGAAATGTCTTGAGGCAATAATTATTCAACCTCTTTGTTATGGCAAGCCTAAATACGTTTAATAAGTCATATAATAAGTTGCATGGATTCACTCTGTGCAATAATAGTGTTTAACATGATTTTTTGAATGACTACCTCATCTCTGTACCCCACAAACAATTCATTATCTGTAAGGTCCCTCAGTCGAGCAGTGCATTGTAGGGGCTAAGTGCAGTCAATCACCTGTACAACTCATTCTGAACAATTGATAAAGTGAGCTAAAAGTAACCAATCTCTGCCTTTTTTGTTGAGCGTTCCAACTCCTCTCTGCCTTGTATTAGTCCTTTTGGCAGTTTTTCTTGGCAAGCCTTCGCTGGATTTTTGTCATTGTTGTCAAGCACCCATCCTATTTTTCTGTGTTTGCTGTAGTGCGGAGGCCTACCTGAACACTTCAGAGCTATAGATCAGAAATCCTCCCTGCAGGTGTTGTCTGGCCTTAGGTTTACGTGATTATTGATAATATACTGTAACTTATTAAAGGACAAAAATAATGTCCTTGCTACAAAACCCAGTCCCTAAATATAATACAAAAACATTTTCAATGTAATGCAATACAATAATAAACCCCAATCACAAATCAACCCCTAGCCATTCCACTAGACCTAGAGTGGACCTAATCAATCATTCAACATATTCAATCAATTCAATAGTTCTAGACAATACAGATCTTCACAAGTGCCTTGGAGTTGATTCAGTTGACAGTGCCTTCTCAGGGACTTCTTTTGTATAATTTCCTCTCACCTCCATAGGGTTGACTGTGATGGTGAGGGTGGAGTCGTCCCAGGCCGTCTCTGGGTCCGTGGCTCCGTCCTCCTCACTCTTGGAGCTGTCCTGGTGGGTACTGTGGAGCCTGTAAATGCCTAGCACCACTATAACCACCAGGGCGGCAATACAGATCACTACCACGACTGTGGCAGCTGGAGGGGTGCCTGTGTGGGGGGAGAGAAGCGTGTTTAAAGGGTAAGTTCACCTGAAACTACAAAATCACTTCACTGTTTCATTACATTGAAAGTAGTGTATATTAGTCTTATTAATGTGATATACAAAAAAGTATGGGTAGACTGGCTTTCTGTTCTTGTGGTAAAACCGTAGAAATCAGCTGCCACATTCTTTCCATTGAGAAGTGTCTCTACTCTCGGCTCTCTCTGTACCCAATAGGGAAGAGATCCCCGGTTCCCTCTGCCATGTGCTGTGTCCTCCCTACCCTTGGGAGGATCACTCAGTCCTGTGTATGTGTGTGTGTGTTTGCATGTGTGTTACACTGAGAGAGGGAGACAGAGACGGCGTGTGTCTGTGTGTGTATGATCTGAAGGCTGTGTGTGTGTGTGTATGGGTGCCTTACCTGAGATGTGGGAATTGACAGAGTGCACCATCAGTGGATGATGCACCGACCGCATGTACTGGGATTGGACAGCAATGTGATTGACATGCTCTGCGGGTGCTGCGTTGTGAAGGACGCTAACCTGAGGGCGGGACAGAGAACATATCAGTCAGTATGGAGATGGCACTGATGCAGGCAAAGACAGACAGGGGGATAAAGGGTAATCGGGGCTGGGTGATAAGTGACGTGCAGAAATGGGGCGAGAAAGAGTGTTCAGGAGTGTGAGAAAAGGAGAGATGGGCGTTAAAATAGGTATGAAGACAGAGGAGCAGCAGTGGGGGAAATAGGAGAGAATAGAGAGAGTGAGTGGGGAAGGGGAAGTGGTGAAGTAGAAAAGGAAACGGTTTCTTCCCTGACCTCCAAGTTAAACTCGTTACTGGTGTAGCGTCCATTGAGCTCGGAGCAGGTGAGCCTGAACCTCCTGTTAGCCAGGGTCGCCGGGCGCCAGTTCCTGTAGCGCACCTGCCTGAGGGCCTCCTCATAGTGGGCCATGGAGTCCACACCTAGGACAAACGACCGGAGAAAAGGCATTATTACCAAGGGGGTCCCTGGTGTTCCCGGCCAAATATAGTTGGTGTCCCCCAGGGCTCAGCACTTGGCCCAGTGTTTTTCTCAAGACACAGTTTAATATCTTGTATAGCTTCTGATACGATTACTAAGCAGGTGAAACACGTCAAGGTGTTGAAAGTGTGTATGAAAAATGTGACATAAATAATGCCTTATGAATTGAACATGCGGTATATTTGATACAGTAGTTAATGATGGTACATACCATATATGGATATTCCTGAGGTGGAGTTTGTGGCATCCAGGTGTTTCCCCATTAGAGAGCTGTGGTGAATCTCCAGACTCTCGTGCTCTGGGTTGAGCTCCTCTCCGATCACCAGGACATCACAGTAATCCAGGTTGTGCATCGCCTCCAGAACACCAGGCCTGTAGACTATAAACATATACACAAACACACACAAAATCAAACACATACAGTTGAAGTCGGAAGTTTACATTCACTTAGGTTGAAGTCATTAAAACTCAAAATTCAACCACTCCACATATTTCATGTTAACAAACTATAGTTTTGACAAGTCGGTTAAGACTTCTACTTCGTGCATGACACAAGTAATTCTTCCAACAATTGTTTACAGACAGATTATTTCACTTATAATTCACTATATCACAATTCCAGTGGGTCATAAGTTTACATACACTAAGTTGACTGTGCTTTTAAATAGCTTGGAAAATTCCAGAAAATGATTGCATGGCTTCAGAAGCCATTCAAGGCCTACCTTCAAACTCAGTGCCTCTTTGCTCGACATCATGGGAAAATCCAATGAAATCAGCCAAGACCTCAGAAAAAAATGTGTGGACCTCCACAAGTCTGCTTCATCCTTGGGAGCAATTTCCAAATGCCTGAAGGTACCACGTTCATCTGTACAAACTATAGTACGCAAGTATAAACACCATGGGACCATGCAGCCGTCATCTCTCAGGAAGGAGACACGCTCTGTCTCCTAGAGATTAACGTACTTTGGTGCGAAAAGTGCAAATCAATCCCAGAACAACAGCAAAGGACCTTGTGAAGATGCTGGAGGAAACAGGTACTAAAGTATCTATATCCACAGTAAAACGAGTCCTATATCGACATAACCTGAAATGCCGCTCAGCAAGGAAGAAGCCACTGCTCCAAAACCGCCATAAAAAAGCCAGACTACGGTTTGCAACTGCACATGGGGATAAAGATCGTACTTTTTGGAGAAATGTCCTCTGGTCTGATGAAACAAAAATAGAACTGTTTGGCCATAATGACCATCGTTATATTTGGAGGAAAGGGGGAGGCTTGCAAGCCGAAGAACACCATCCCAACCGTGAAGCACAGGGATGGCAGCACCATGTTGTGGGGGTGCTTTGCTGCAGGAGGGACTAGTGCACTTCACAAAAAAGATGGCATCATGAGGAATTAAAATGATGTGGATATATTGAAGCAACATCTCAAGACATCAGTCAGGAATATAAAGCTTGGTCGCAAATGGGTCTTCCAAATGGACAATGACCCCAAGCATACTTCCAAAGTTGTGTCAAAATGGCTTAAGGACAACAAAGTCAAGGTATTGGAGTGGCCATTACAAAGCCCTGACCTCAATCCTATAGAAAATGTGTGGGCAAGCAAGGAGGCCTACAAACATGACTCAGTTACACCAGTTCTGTCAGGAGGAATGGACCAAAATTCACCCAACTTATTGTGGGAAGCTTGTGGAAGGTTACCTGAAACGTTTGACCCAAGTTAAACAATTTAAAGGCAATGCTACCAAATACTAATTGAGTGTATGTAAACGTCTGACCCACTGGGAATGTGATGAAAGAAATAAAAGCTGAAATAAATAATTCTCTCTACAATTATTCTGACATTTCACATTCTTAAAATAAAGTGGTGATCCTAATTGACCTAAGACAGGGAATTTTTACTAGGATTAAATGTCAGGAATTGTGAAAAACTGAGTTTAAATGTATTTGGCTAAGGTGTATGTAAACTTCAACTGTACATGGATGCACAAACAAGCATCATGCTGATCAACATGTATCCACACCAACCGCCCCCACACCCACCTGAGCTGAACGGCACACTGTCGCCCTTGGTTACAGTGCTGGTGATGCGCAGCTCCATGAAGGGTGCCATGCCCATAGCTCCACGCAGGTCGGCGGCAGGCCTGGCGAGTCGATCTGAACCAGCTATGGTGATCCGTGGCTCGCTGGGTGGCAGGACCATTACTAAAGCCTTAATATCTGGGATGGAGATGCATATGTCCTCCCCGAAACACCTGAGCACCCAAAAACAACAGGGAGATGGGAAATAAAATGGAGATAGACATTAGTGTATTGACCGATGCAAAAATTGCACCTTATTCTCCTCAGGTCAGGGCAGCTTTTGTAGATATTTGGCCTACAGATAAGGACCAAGAGGGTAAGAGAGATTAGGGGTACATAATTGCCATTTCATACTGGGATCGAAAATAAATTGCATTTTGTGGCACCGTTAATTTGTGCTTTGACCCTAGAGGACATTGCCTAAATACTCTTTCTGGTCCTGACAATTAATGACTTGGCACTAATTTAAAATTTTCAGAGATCGGACACAGATACTGTAAAGACAGATTGTGATAAAGGCATCTATGAATGTGGATTTCTAATATTTGTCCGATTTTGATTGCAAGTGTTCTCTGTTGGCAAAGAAATCTGCATCTTTTCAGATTTTTTGGGAGTGATGTACTTTTCAGACAGATGGCTCCAAGCTGCCCATTTCCAATAATTCACACACACACACACACACACACACACACACACACACACACACACACACACACACACACACACACACACACACACACACACACACACACACACACACACACACACACACACACACACACACACACACACACACACACTAACTATCACATTTTCTTCATCAACATAACTTAACACTTTCTCAGCCAACGGTTGACATGAAGCAAAACCCCCAAACAAAGAAACATTATAATTCAATATTTCTACATTCACTGTACCTACCTCCTACACACTTGTGCCTAGGGTTAAGGGCTTAGTTGTTTCTGGATGTGCCATTCTCTCTGACACCTTTAATAGTTACTACTGTTTAAGTAGTACTCAGACGAAGTTGCATCTAGACACTGATTTAAGATCAGTTTTGCATTTATCCATACTAGATTACAACTTGGGGAGGGTAAGCTGATCCTAGATCTGGGATCTAGATTCTAAGATTCCAGAGCGAGGAGCTGTCCTGCCACCCAGAAAGTCTGGGGGAAACAAGATGGCTGTTTAAGTTCATTACAGTCTGAGGGAGGCAGAGTGAAGTCTCTCAGGATTGATACAAATGCTGGCGCCAAAAGCCTTGAGTAATTACGCTTTTCAAGGGATTGGTGAAAAGTGCTCTTCACTCACTTATTTATTCATATATTTACTTTCCCACGCTAATTAAAAACAGTCTATTTGTTTATGTGATAACAGTCTGGTGCTTCTGGCTTTACTAGCTACAAGTACTGATTGGACTGCTTTCCCATGGCAATTACTTGCACTAAGTTTAGGCCTAAATTAAGCACGTATTAAGACTCATTGTTCTTCTAAACTAAATAACAGACTGGCTTTGAATGGGATGTCTTATGTGTGTTTCTGTGTACATGTATTTGAATAGGAAAAGTGTGTGTTGCGTTGTGTTGTGTTGAGTGTGTGTGTGTGTTATGTGTGTCAAATCAAAATCAAATCAAATATATTTGTCACACGCGCTGAATACAACACTGACTGAATAGACCTTTACCGTGAAATGCTTACTTATGAGCATTTTCCCAACAATGCAGAGTTAAAAAGTAAGACAAATTTGCAAAAAAGGAAATAGTATCACAATAAAATAACAATAACGTGGCTATATACAAGGAGTACAAGGAGTCAATGTGAACGGGTCCGAGGTAGTTGAGGTAATATGTACATAGATATGGGTAAAAGTAACTAGGCAATCAGGATAGATAATAAACAGAGTAGCAGCAGCGTATGTGAAGAGTGTGAAAGAGTGTGTGTGTGTGTGGGGCGTCAATATGCACGTGTGTGTTTTGTGCGTGTGAGCATATGTAGTGTGTGAGTGTGTGTGTGTTGGAGTGTCAGCGTAGTACGTGTGTGTGAGGGTAGAGTCCAGTGAGTGTGCATAGAGAGTCTGTGCAAAAAAAAACTATGTAAATAGTCTGGGTGGCCATTTGATGAACTGTTCAGCAGTCTAATGGCTTGGGGGTCGAAGCTGTTCAGGAGCCTTTTGGTCCCAGACTTGACACTCTGGTATGTGTGTGTGTGTATGTGTGTTTGTCTGTAGGTCTGATTAGTTTATCTCCATAATTACAAACTGGTTTTGAATAGGAAGTGCGTTTGTGTGTGGATGCGTGTGCATGCAGGTCCGTGCATGTGTGTGTGTGTGTGTGCCTGCGTGCGTGCACCTGCAATCGTGTGTGTATATTTATCAGATAAACAAAATTGGCTGTAACTCCACAAACAATTACCCCGAACAACATCTGTAAAAGGTTTGTGGGGTGTAGCACAGTCTTCACACTAAACTAGGGCCCTCACTAAATAAATGCCACTTGCTTCCCAAATTACAACGTTATTGCCTACATATAACCTAGGAGCCCTGGTCAAAAGTAGTGCACCATGTAGAGAATAGGGTGCTAATTGGGACGCAGCCAGTGCCTGCTGAATAGGAGGTAGTGGTCTGAGATCTCCTGAGTTAGACTAATCAACAGGTGTAGACAAGCATAAAGGGGTGCAGACACACAGCCACAACACGCACTCACGTGCATGCGCAGACAGACACACAGACACGTGCACACACACACACATACTACACTGACACATACACACACCATACACACACCTTTTTCACTTAGCAGTGGCGTAAACACATGAGCTGTTACAGATAAATGCTGAAGTTTTCCGTTTTAAACCAAGTGCCCTCTCACCAACAGCAAGCATTGAAATCCAATAACTTTTTGTTGAAATGGTGACTAGAGGAGAGAGAGACAGAGAGGGGAAAATGGGGGAGAGAGAGAGAGAGAGAGAGAGAGAGAGAGAGAGAGAGAGCGAGAGCCCTGGGTACCTAGCTCATTGATTCATAGCATGAAGAGAGGGAGGTGAGGTGAGGATAGGAGAGAGAGAGCGAGAGAGAGAGAAAACGAGCCCGCCAGTCACACACCCAGTCAGTCTTAACAGTGCTATATTCATCGAATGATCAACCTTCCCTGCTCTCTGGCGTGAGAAACCCTGACACAGCAGATTGCCCTCATTCATATCCTTATCAGCTGATGTGATGTCTTGCCCGGCAGCCGTGGCGCGGAATGGTGTGGTTACTGAGGGGAGATATAAAGAGAGGGACACAGCACGCCTCTCCCCTCTAACACTCCTGATTAGCATATCAGACACAGAGAGACTACAGGCCGCGCCGAACAACACACACACACAACCTGGAACGTACACACGTACACACTGACCTCGAGGCCACGCCACACACGTACACACTGACCTCGAGGCCACGCCACACACGCACAGACTGACCTCGAGGCCACGCCACACACGCACAGACTGACCTCGAGACCACGCCACACACATGCACAGACTGACCTCGAGACCACGCCACACACACGCACAGACTGACCTCGAGGCCACGCCACACACACGCACAGACTGACCTCGAGACCACGCCACACGCACAGACTGACCTCGAGGCCACGCCACACACGCACAGACTGACCTCGAGACCACGCCACACACATGCACAGACTGACCTCGAGACCACGCCACACACACGCACACACTGACCTCGAGGCCACACCACACACGCACAGACTGACCTCGAGACCACGCCACACACATGCACAGACTGACCTCGAGACCACGCCACACACGCACAGACTGACCTCGAGGCCACGCCACACACACGCACAGACTGACCTCGAGACCACGCCGCACACACACACACACGCACAGACTGACCTCGAGACCACGCCAAACACACACACACGCACAGACTGACCTCAATACCACGCCACACACACAGACAGATTTCGAGACCACGCCACACACACGCACAGACTGACCTCAATACCACGCCACGCACAGACTGAACACGCCACACACACACACACACACGCACAGACTGACCTCGAGGCCACGCCACACACACGCACAGACTGACCTCGAGATCACGCCGCACACACACACACACACACGCACAGACTGACCTCGAGACCACGCCACACACACACACACGCACAGACTGACCTCGAGACCAAGCCACAAACACGCACCAACACACACACACACCCACAAACACACACACACGCAGCAACACACAATCCCACCAACACACACCCACCAACACACACCCACCAACACACACACCCACCAACACACACACCCACCAACACACACACCCACCAACACACACACACACACACCAACACACCCACCAACACACACACCCACCAACACACACACACACACCCACCAACACACACACCCCAATACACCAACGCATACACCCACCAACACACACACCCCAATACACCAACGCATACACCCACCAACACACACACTCTTAGAAATAAGGGTTCCAAAAGGGTTCTTCAGCTGTCCCCATAGGAGAACCCTTTGAGGAACCCTTTTCGGTTCCAGATAGAACTATTTTGGGTTCCATGTAGAACCCTCTTGGGAAAGGGTTCTACGTGGAACCCAATAAGGTTCTATCTGGAACCAAAAAGGGTTCCTCAAAGGGTTCTCCTATGGGGACAGCCGAAGAACCCTTTTAGGTTCTACATAGCACCTTTTCTTCTAAGAGTGCATACACACACACCAACACACACACACACCCACCAACACACACCCACCAACACACACACTGACCCGAGGACATGCAGTTCAAGGACTCTATCTTTTCTCTTTCTGTCCCTCCATCAAAACACTTCCCCCTTTCATTCCCCTTCTCTTTCATTCCCCCTCTCTTTCATTCCCCCTCTCTTTCATTCCCCCTCTCTTTCATTCCCTCTCTTTCCCCAGAGAAACACATTATTTTACCTCTGCTGTTTTTGTTTGTGTGAAATGCACAAATGAAGGCTTGGTCAACACATTCTGGGAAGTGATACAAATCAAATCAAATCAAACTTCATTTGTCATAAGCCCCGAATACAACAGGTGTAGACCTTACCATGAAATGCTTACTTACAAGCCCTTAACCAACAATGCAGTTCAAGAAAGAGTTAAGAAAATATTTACCAAATAAACTAAAGTAAAAAATTTATAAAAAGTAACACAATAAAATAACAATAAGGAGGCTATATACAGGAGGTACCGGTACTGAGTCAATGTGCGGGATACAGGTTAGTTGAGTTAATTTGTACATGAAGGTAGGGGTAAAGTGACTATTCATAGATAATAGACAGCGGGTAGCAGCAGTGTGAAAACAAATGGAGGAGGGGTTCATGTAAATAGTTTGGGTGGCAATTTGTAATTTCCCCACTGTACGTCCTGATTGGCAGGAAGCTTGGCCCCAGTGATGTACTGAGCCGTACGCACTACCCTCTGTAGTGCCTTAGGGTTGGGGTATGTACATACAGTCACTGTCGATGCACTTATTGATGAAGCCAGTGACTGATATGGTGTATTCCTCAATTACATTGGAAGAATCCCGTAACATATTCCAGTCTGTGCTAACAAAACAGTCCTGTATTTGCATCATCTGACCACTTCTTTATTGCTTCCTGCTTTAGTTTTTGCTTGTAAGCAGGAATCAGGAGGATGGAATTATGGTCAGATTTGCCAAATGGAGGGCGAGGGAGAGCTTTGTATGCGTCTCTTTGTATGGTGTAAAATTGGTCTAGAGTTTTTTTTCCTCTGGTTGCACATTTAACATTTAACATGATTTAAGTTTCCCTGCATTAAAGTCCCCGGCCACTAGGAGTGCCACCTCTGGGTTGGCGTTTTCCTGTTTGTTTATTGTCTTATACAGCTGACTGAGTGCTGTCTTAGTACCAGCATCCGTCTGTGGTGGTAAATGAACAGCCACGAAAAATATAGATGAAAACTCTCTTGGCAAATAGTGTGGTCTACAGCTTATCATAAGAAACTCTACTTCAGGCGAGCAAAATCTAGAGACTTCCTTAGATTTCGTGCACCAGCTGTTGTTTACAAATATACACAGACCGCCACCCCTCGTCTTACCGGAGTCTGCTGTTCTATCTAGCCGGTGCAGCGTATATCCCACCAGCTGAATGTTAGCCATGTCGTCGTTCAGCCACGAAACATAAGATATTACAGTTGTTGATGTCCCGTCGGTAGGATATTCGTGATCATACCTCATCTAATTTATTGTCCAATGTGTTTATTGTCCGTGTCCTCTGTAGCTGCGTCTCTCTCTCCTGCCAATGACAGGGATTTGGACCTGGTCGGGTTTCTGAAGTACATCATCTGCGTCCTGCTTGTTGAAGAAAAATCCTTGTCCAATCCGAGGTGAGTGATCGCTGTCCTGATATCCAAAAGCTCTTTTTGGCCGTAAGATACGGTGGCAGAAACTTTATGTACAAAATAAGTTACAAATAATGCTGAAAACCCCCCACATAATAGCACAATTGGTTAGGTGCCCGTAAAACGGCTGCCCTTTCCTCCGGCTCCATTTCCAACCCTGTCTGTGTGTGGAAGACAGATTACAGTGTGTGTGTGTGGGAGACATTACAGTGTGCGTTTGTGTGTGGGAGATAGATTACAGTGTGTGTCTGTGTGTGCGTCTGCATACACATCTGTAGGGTTCCATACTCACTGTACGGTGGTGGTGATGTGTAGCTGTCTGAGGCCTGCTGTGGGGAACTGGCGTGAGTTGATGTAAGACACCTTGGCCATGGCTGTGTTGATACTCTCCAGGTCCTCTCCCTCCATCACCAGCACCGACTGGGCCGGGTTGAAGTGGAACTGCACAGATAGAAGAACACACGAATCAACACATCGATCCCAGAGGGGAAGTTAATTTACTGTGATGTCGTACGAGTGCCTTGAACCTCTCCATTGGTACCATTTTTCCAGAGATCGCCTTAAAAATAAATACTTTACCTAAGAGTATAATCACATTTATTTGATTGATGGTGGTTTTTCAGATTTCCTAACAGTACTGTTTGTAGAACACAGATGTTATGACTTATGAGGGGCTCCCAAGTGGTGCAGTGGTCTAAGACACTGCATCTCAGTGCTAGTGGCGTCACTACAGACAACCTGGTTCGAATCCAGACTGTATCACAACCGGCTGTTATTGGGAGTCCCATAAAGCGGTGCACAATTGGCCCAGTGTTTTTGGAGTTTGGCCGGTGTAGGCCGTCATTGTAAATAATAATTTGTTCTTAACTGACTTGCCTAGTAAAATAAAGGTTAAGTAAAAATATAATTAAATGAGGGTTAAGGTGTGTTTGTAGAAACATGCTGTGTGTGTGTCTTTTATGAACATCTATGTCTGTGTGTGTGTGTGTGTGTGTGTGTGTGTGTGTGTGTGCACCAGCGTGTCGCCAGAGCTGTCACCTTGATGTCCTTGCCCAGGCTCTCCAGTGAGTTGATATCCAGTCCTTCCTTACAGGCCTGTAGACAGGAGATGACCTTCTGGGTCTCGATCCTCCCTGGCCGGATGGTCAGCCCAGACAGACTGCCCCGGAAGAACTGGGTGAACCGTGGAGTGGACACCTCACCACCTAGGGAGGAGAAGAGGAAGGATGGGACATCAGGGTTTGTTCAGTTCAAAGGTGCATCTCAAAATGGAGATTATGTCCTCTACTTAATCTGCTCTGATCTGAAACTACAGCACAGGTGAAAGCAATACGGTGCATGCCTCAATTATAATATAAGAATATGCTTTGGTAATTCTTTATTTTACATTTACGCTTTATTTACTCAGTCTAAGTTAGAAATTACACTTTAAGAAAAGAGATGCACCTACATAACTAACCTTTCAACAAGACTAACCTTTATAAATAAAGGTTTCAATAAAGGCTAACAGAGGGTGACCTTTGTTACCACATTTCCTAAACATCAGGTAAATACCAAGCCAAACAGTACTGTAAAATAAAGCCCATAGCGTGACTACGGAAATGTCAGCCAGTTTTGTTTGCCGGCTCCCATCTGCTCTCCCCACTTCTTTTTTAAAGCGACTGTCAAAATAACAAAAGAAAAACATGACCAATCTGAGGTAGATTTGGGCTTAGAGCGTGAGGCCTGTGAATGAAAAACGCTGCTGTCGTAGTACTCATACGAGTGTGTGTGTGTTTCTTCTTTGATTCCACAGGCAGATGGAACTGGCAGTTCACTAGTCGCTATAGTAAGACCCGAAAGGTTGCTGGCTCGAATCCCCGAGCTGACAAGGTGAAAACCTGTCTATGTGTCCTTGAGCAAGGCACTTAACCCTAATTTGCTCCAGGGGCGCTGTACTACTATGGCTGTCCCTGTATCACAACCGGCTGTGATTGGGAGTCCCATAAGGCGGCGCACTATTGGCCCAGTGTTTTGGCCGGTGTAGGCCGTCATTGTAAATAAGAATTTGTTCTTAACTGACTTGCCTAGTTAAATAAAGGTTAAATAAAAAAATAAAACAATTAAATAGTAACGTGCTAACGGTTCCTGTGCTGGGTCTTGCGTTGACATACTCAAGCGTTCTTGCCACCACCTGCATCGGCTCCACACTTACTGCTTCAGATTTGTTCATAATTATGATGTTATCAATGAAGTGTTGCGGCACCGAAGGACAGATTAGGAAGTCTCTAGATTTTCTCGCCTGAAGTAGAGTATCTCATGATAAGCTGTAGACCACACTATTTGCCAAGAGAGTTTTCATCTATATTTTTCGTGCCTGTTTATTTACCACCACAGACGGATGCTGGAACTAAGACCGCACTCAGTCAGCTGTTTAAGACAATAAGCAAACAGGAAAACGCCAACCCAGAGGAAAATTTCTACCAAAATGTTAAATGTGCAACCAGAGGAAAAAAAACTTTTACACCATACACAGAGACGCGTACAAAGCTCTCCCTCGCCCTCCATTTGGCAAATCTGACCATAATTCCATCCTCCTGATTCCTGCTTACAAGCAAAAACTAAAGCAGGAAGCACCAGTGACTCAGTCAATAAAGAAGTGGTCAGATGACGCAGATGCTAATCTACAGGGCTGTTTTGCTAGCACAGACTGGAATATGTTACGGGATTCTTCCGATGGCATTGAGTACACCACATCAGTCACTGGCTTCATCAATAACTGCATCGATGATGTCGTCCCCACAGTGACTGTACATACATACCCCAACCAGAAACCATGGATTACAGGTAACATCCGCACTGAGCTAAAGGGTAGAGCTTCCGCCTTCAAGGAGCGGGACTCTAACCTGGACGCATATAAGAAATCCCGCTACACCCTCAGATGAACCATCAATCAGGCAAAGCGCCAATACAGGACTAAGATTGAATCGTACTACACCGGCTCCGACGCTCGTTGGATGGGGCAGGGCTGCAAACTATTACTGGCAAGCTGCCCAGTGACACGAGACTACCAGACGAGCTAAATCACTCCTATGCTCGCTTCGAGGCAAGCAACACTGATGTATGTATGAGAGCACAGCTGTTCCAGACGACTGTGTGATCCCGCTCTCCGTAGCCAATGTGAGTAAGACCTTTAAACAGGTCAACATTCACAAGGCTGCAGGCCAGACGGATTACCAGGACGTGTACTCCAACTGGCAAGTGTCTTCACTGACATTTTCAACATGTCCCTGATTGAGTCTGTAGTACCAACATGTTTCAAGCAGACCACCATAGTCCCTGTGCCCAAGAACACCAAGGTAACCTTCCTAAATGACTACAGACCCGTAGCACTGACGTCTGCAGCCATGAAGTGCTTTGAAAGGCTGTTCATGGCTCACATTTAACACCATTATACCAGAAACCCTAGACCCACTCCAATTTGCATACCGCTCAAACAGATCCAAAGATGATGCAATCGCTATTGCACTCCACACTGCCCTTTCCCACCTGGACAAAAGGAACACCTACGTGAGAATGCTATTCATTGACTGCAACTCAGCGTTCAACACCATAGTGCCCTCAAAGCTCATCACTAAGCTAAGGATCCTGGGACTAAACACCTCCTTCTGCAACTGGATCCTGGACTTCCTGACAGGCAGCCCCCAGGTGGTAAGGGTAGGTAACAACACATCTGCCACGCTGATCCTTAACACTGGGGCCCCTCAGGGGTACGTGCTCAGTCTCCTCCTGTACTCCCTGTTCACCCATGACTGCATGGCCAGGCACGACTCAAACACCATAATTAAGTTTGCAGACGACACAACAGTGGTAGGCCTGATCACCAACAACGACGGGACAGCCTATAGGGAGGAGGTCAGAGACCTGGCCGTGTGGTGCCAGGATAACAACCTCTCCCTCAACGTAATCAAGACAAAGGAGATGATTGTGGACTACAGGAAAAGGAGGACCGAGCATGCCCCCATTCTCATCGATGGGGCTGTAGTGGAGCAGGTTGAGAGCTTCAAGTTCCTTGTGTCCACATCACCAAAAAACTAGAATGGTCCAAATACACCAAGACTACTGTTATTTTTTTACTGTCATTTTACAGTTTTTTAAATTTCTTTACTTATCCATTGTTTACCTAATACTTATTTTTTACTTAAAAACTGCACTGCTGGTTAGGGCTTGTAAGTAAGCATTTCACTGTAAGGTCTACAACTGTTGTATTCGGCGCACGTGTCCAATACATTTGATTTGATTTGATTAAGGGAGCATTATTTTTAGGCTCATTTCAGTATTGCCCTACCAAAAGAGCAGACTTTCAACAAGAAAACATTCAGTGTGTAGGCCTCAGTGCTGCTAGGAGATGCTATTTATGCACATCTGGCTGTATAGTATTTACACCTGCAGTGAGAAAGATAGCAATTAAGTTTAAATCAACAGTTTGACTTTACTGTATTAGTAAAAGAGAGTAGGTTCTATATTGTGGTGTGGTTATGGTTAAGAACAGGCAGGACATGGCAGTGGGCCTAAGGCCAGCCAAATATGCTCTGCACTATACTTCCCTAGTAGTTACATAGTAATTACACGGCATACATTGCTTTTCTACTCTGCATTGCTTGTCTGCTCTGCTTTGAACGGTGAAGAGCACCGTTCAAAGCAATCTCCATAAATGTTTTCACAGCGAAAATGGCCAACAAAAAAATTATGTTGCTCTAGTCACAAGTCACGTATCTCGTTTCGATTTAGGGGAGCTAAAATTATGTCTGGGGCCTTTTGTTCCGTGTGTCTCTTCATTACGTTGTTGATTGTGTGCAGGGTGGTGGGTACTTAGAAAGGCAATCCTGTTCACTAATGGTCTGCAAAGTTATCAGTTGCGGCTTAGTAAAGCTTAAAGCAGCTTCATTCGGATGTAATAGCCAAAGAACTTGTCCTCCATTCATACTGTCTTAATCCCTTCTTCACGGCTTTCTCACACAATGACAGATTCATGGAAAGAGAGAGGGAACATGAGGAAAAAATAGAAAATTACAATCAGGAGCCAGATGAAAAGAAATTAAAATGACACGGAAATGCCATTGACGTTGGACCTCGATGCCTCGAGTGGGGCTCATGTGATTTAGCTGTGTCCATCTCCCGGCCTGCTCTCCCGGCAAACACATTTCTATAATTATTATTTTGAATCATAAAAGCTATGTTAAATAGTGCTTCTTCATTCAAATAGGATCATTAGCCCCCTCTTTTCAAGCGGCTGGAATTGACAGCCTGTTTCCTGTTTGATGTCTCCAAGCCTCTTCAATTTGAAAAAGAATGACTTGAAGTTAGAGTTAGTTTCGTGAGCCAATACTAACTAGCGTTAGCGCAATGACTGGAAGTCTATGGTAACTAGGGCTGCCCCCGGAAAAAATAATCTAGGTCGACCAAGGGTCGTCTGTTTTTCCGACAAATTGATTGATCAAAAATGTTAAATGTGTATTTTTCCATATATAGACACATCCTATGTGTTAATCAAATCTCACTATATGCACTGAACTTGTGTGATGCAGTGTTTGATGGGATAACTAAAACACAGAACTGACTAGAGGGAGTCTGACCGCAATTGATTTCATTGTGCAGGGCCAGGCTCAGACTTGCTGCGGTGTTTTAAAAAAAAGCACCCGTTGTCTCTCTCTCCTCCCTGCTGCAGCGACCACCACAGAACTTCAACAGTGAGTATCGCACTGTCCGTGTTGCTGAAGCTGCAATGTAATTACATTTCTGACTGAAGTTATTTTACCGAAATCCCCCATTTGTTTAGGAAAAATATTCCCTATTCCCTCAACCCTTGCTCTCTTTGTGACACATGTATGCATCGCGTGCACATGACCAGCAGGTCCTGACCTATAGCATATCATAATCACATGAATAAATTGGTTATAACAAACTCTGAACACGTGACAGCAAAATGGATGCAGAGGACATGACAATTACATTTGAAAAGGGGGAATGTTTACTGGTTGCTCATGAGGTAAAGGGGAAGTCGGATGTGTGGAATACATTTGACTAGTTGTGGAAAATACTGGAGATCAAGAAAAATAAGGTAAGGAGCAATCGCTGCGTGCAAATTATGTTCGCCAAACAATGTAAACACTAAATAAATTATAAGCATACCAGAGAGTCTGTTGTAATGTTTTTTGTGTTTGTAATGTTTTTTTTTTGTAAAGCCTTTATTACAGCAAAGACTAAAAACAGTCACATTCATTTGTGAATGGATTTTCCGAAATGGAATGGTTAATTTATTGTTTACTAATTATTCAAAGGTTGCTTTGTTATTTTATTTAAAAACTAAAATGCTTGATTGCATTTCAAATCATGAATGACTTGAATGTGCTGTGATGACATGAATGAATGAATGAGTGAATGATACGGCAGCCTATGTAAGTATTGCAATATAGGCCTAAGTAAGTTATGATATTAAGACTAAACAGGATGCCTACAGCTCGATGGTGGTGATCAGGAAGGCTAGCTCTGTCCTGGGGATGAGCCTTGACACTCTAGAGGAGGTGGTGGAGAGACGGATCCTGGCCAAACTGCTGGCCATCATGGACAACGTCACCCACCCTCTGCACGCTATGGTTATGACGCAGAGGAGCACTTTCAGTCACAGACTGATCCCACCACGGTGTGCCAGAGAGCGCTACAGGAGGTCCTTCCTGCCGGCGGCTATTAGACTATATAATGCCTCACCGGGGTGCCGTGCCGTCGGCAACATAGATCTGGAACTGTTGGGGTGCTAGGACCTAGTTTAACAATTATGCATCCATCCGTGAGTAACTCTGGTCCGTCAGCACTCATCCACTCAGGACCTATTTATTCATACAGGTCTGTATATACATACTCATGTACAGTTGTTATATCATATCACATGCAATATTGTAAGTAATTATTGGACTTAACCTACGTAGGCATTCACTCAGGAATGCATATTAGTATCCTGCCAGTTGCACCTTTTCTCATTGCTTTTAGTATATCAAATGTGCAATACATGCAGTTGTCTGTAATTAAACCCTGCGCACTATGGACTGTTTTTTAAGGGGATTACTGTTATTACCCCAAATGATATCATACACACATTTAGCTATTAAAGTATCTCTTCCTGTCATTTACCTGTACAGTTTGTGTAACCACGCAAGTATTCACTTATCTGTAAAGAAAACTGTATACCTAACTGTACAGCTAATTTAACCATGCAAAATGTTCACTTACCTGTTCATTTACCCAGTCTGTCTATTAAGTAAACTATTATTACCCTCGCTCATATCATACGCATTTTTAGCTATTGAAGTATTTCTCTGCCATCAACCTGTATAGTATAGTTAACCATCCAACATCCACCAATGTATAGTGTACATATTCAGCCAACCACCCATACTATGCAATGTCCTTTTATAGCTTTTTTTTTGCACTCCAGATATCTTGTATTTCTATACTTTTTCATACTGCCACTCTATGTATCATGTACCGTGTATCTGTCTTTTGTGTACTTTCGTTGTGGCATTTTGCACCTGCCCTGTGTTTTGTTGTAGCTGCTTGACAATGAAATTTCCCCCCCGGGGATCAATAAAGTACCTATCTATCTATCTATCTATCTATCTATCTATCTATCTATCTATCTATCTATCTATCTATCTATCTATCTATCTATCTATCTATCTATCTATCTATCTATCTATCTATCTATCTATCTATCTATCTATCTATCTATCTATCTATCTATCTATCTATCTATCTATCTATCTATCTATCTATCTATCTATCTATCTATCTCTTATACAAGGCTGCTATACTAAGCCGACAAATGACGACATTACTTATTATTATAATGATGATCATAATAGTAATAATAACAATAAGAAGGAGATCAAGAAAAATGAGTTTTCTGACAGTTTGGAACAGTGTAAACAACACTAAATAAATTATAAGTTTTACCAGAAAGGCTGTTCTAACAAAAAAAAGGCTTTATTACAGCATAGCAAAGATTAACAGCCAAATGTATGAAATTGTTTTTGTGGTTGCGTGTGGCTTGGTGCTCACAGAATCAGTAGGCTATTAAACAAACACTCAAACAGAAGCAGGATCTGTCTTATTTCTGTAGATATCCAGGCACATTTATGAGTTAGGCTATTGATTATAGACTTAATTGAGTTGGAGTTTCCTCTCTCCTCACTTTTCATGGGCAATTAAGGCAAGGGCTGTTTTCTCGTTTCCTAACTCCGCTGCTGCCTCCACCGCATTTTTCTCAACACCGATATGTTTGTTAACTTTGCTATTATGCACATAGCAACATGGTCTAGGAAAATGCGCCAGTTCAACAGTGAGCGCCCTGACGCCTTCTTCATAACAATTGAACCTCTCTCCTTGAAGTTCTTGATGATCCGATAAATGGTTGAGTTGGGTGCAATCTTACCAGCAGCAATACCCTTGCCTGTGAAGCCCTTTTTGTGCAAAGCAATGATGACGGCACATGTTTCCTTGCAGGTAACCATGGTTGACAATCAACCAGTCGACTAAATGGGGTCACCCCTAATGTTAACAGCTAGAATGCACTAACGCTAGTTAGCAATTACGCTAACGCTAGTTAGCAACTTCCTTCAAACTGCATGCAGACATCCCAATGATAACACCCAAGGAAATGGCTGAAACATGATATTAAACATACATAGGGCCCTTTTCAATCAAACCCAATATGCAGGGGTTTGTGGGATATTGAATACCGCTGCATACTTTGTGTCTGAATCGTAGAGAAACTCCCTGCCCTCCCCTTATTTTACAGTACAAAATGTTGTTATTCTGTTACAGTGTCCATATTAGGACAGCCTCAGAGTCACAAGGAGTTGGCATGAACACTGGACAGCATATAAGAGTCTATAATGACCTTGCCAGCAGGCACCCACTGTCAGCTGGGTGTCGATTGACGAGGGATGGATGGGCCAATCGTCCGTCACCAGGTAGGGTTCGTAGGTCATGCCATCCACAAAGAGCGTCACGGCAGGAAACTCCACGTTGATCACGTAGTAGTGCCACTCCTTATCACAGATCTGTAAGACATAGGGACATGCTGTTAGCATTGAGTTAAACCCACCAATGAATTGTGTACATGTAGATCTAGCTGGTATGTTATTCAAGCACATTGATAATGACATTAGCACATACTCATACTTCATTGGATTCAATAAGATATAATACTTTAACAAACAAACTCAGAAACATGTTACAAGCACTTCAAAGTGTGTTACTTCTATGGTGACAGTGGTTAGTGCACTTGCTTTGGGACCTGAAGTTTGTGAGTTTAAACCTCCTTAGTTCAACCCCACAAATTCACTGCAATATCATAATAGTTAGTGTTTCACACTTTACTATTTTATTAGATATTTTTTTGTATTTTATCCCCTTCTTCTCCCCAATTTCAATCCTGTCTCAACGCTGCAACTCCCCCACAGGCTCAGGAGGCAAAGGTCGAGTCATGCATCCTCCGAAACATGACCTGCCAAATCACACTTCTTAACACCCGCCGCTTAACCCAGAAGCCAGCCGCACCAATGTGTCGGAGGAAACACTGTTCCCCTGACGATCAAGGTCAGCCTGCAGGCTCCTGTCCCGCCACAAGGAGTCGCTAGAGCACGATGAGCCAAGTAAAGCCAAACCCTTCCCTAACCCGGACGGGCCAATTGTGCGCCACCCTATGGAACTCCCAATCACGGCCGGTTGTGATACAGTTCGGGATCGAACCCAGGTCTGTAGTGACGCCTCTAGCACAGCGATGCAGTGCCTTAGACTGCTGCGCCACTCGGGAGGCCACACTTTACAATTTTTTATATAACTGTGGATATTATTTCTTCAATTAACAACTTATTTATGGTTATCATAAAGCCCAAACCGAAAATGCATGTTTGGCAGTCTCCCTCCCAATCTCAGTAATGAAAAACACATTCAACTTAATTCAGATTCATCCTGCTTCTCTCTTGTTCATTTTTTCTCATCATAATTAATGAAGTTTAACTGTAAGGAGTCGCTCATTAACGGGAAATGGATTTACGAGCACTGAGTCAGGGGACCATCACACAACTTTTTCATTAAGCCCAAAACACTAACTTATTTCAAAACCTCCCTGGGGGAAGAATCAAAGCCTGTCAAATCCAGTCCAGCAGTCAGTCAAGCGCCAGCCAATCGAAAGGAAATGGACCCAGCTCAGCTCTTATAATAATAGTGTTCTGTTCCCCCCTGGCAAGTGTCTAGTGTTGAGATACTTCCAGTGAGAAGTTGGCCCCCACACTCTCCCCAACTGTGAGTTGTAACAATCAAGGGGTACACTGCGAAACTGACCTTGGATTAGACGTTTGAGGGGCAATTGCGGCATACATGGTTGAGATCTATTGTGGAGGGAGATATCTGTCAAATAGTAGTACTGCAGCACTGTATAATTGGAGATGATCGGATAGAATCCCCCACGCACAGAGCTAGGATCAGCTTTCAACTCCCAATTCAATTCCAAACTGGCTTTAGATCAGAAGTTGAGGGAAACTTCATTCGATTAAATTAACTATATGGAGGGAGATAACTGTCAAACAGTGTGTTTGTAGATGTCTCCAGAGTGCTCTGAGGGGTTTATCATTCAACTAATGCAATCTCATGCTGCTGCTGATATACCAGTGTGCCTTGAACAACCCCTCTAGTCGGTACACAAGGCAGTCAGGCACAGCTAACTCCTTCCCTGATGCCTCACACACCCAGGGAACCTTTCATATTTTAAAATGTTGTTTTCTTTAATCAGTGTGAGTAAGACCATATTATGCTGCTCGCTGTCAGTAAACACCCGATATGCGGCCCACAGAGCGATAAACACCCATACGCAGCCCACGCGGCGGTAAACACCCATACAGGGCTCACGCAGCGGTAAATACCGATAAATGGCCCACGCAGCGGTAAATACCGATAAACCGCCCACGCAGCGGGAAACACCAATACGCAGCCCACACAGGTGACGCTGTCATGCTGTGGAGAGTAAATAGCCAGAGAGAGACCTCTTGTAACTGACTGATACCTCCTGGGAACCACCACTCTCAGTAGCTTCTCTCCCTCTCTGTGACTACTCTCCAGGGAGATACCACGCCACTCATCACTGCACAGACTCTCCTCTGAGCTCCCTCTCTGTGACTACTCTCCAGGGAGATACCACACCACTCCTCACTGCACAGACTCTCCTCTGAGCTCCCTCTCTGTGACTACTCTCCAGGGAGATACCACACCACTCCTCACTGCACAGACTCTCCTCTGAGCTCCCACTCTGTGACTACTCTCCAAGGAGATACCACGCCACTCATCACTGCACAGACTCTCCTCTGAGCTCCCTCTCTGTGACTACTCTCCAAGGAGATACCACGCCACTCATCACTGCACAGACTCTCCTCTGAGCTCGCTCTCTGGGTACTACTGTTTCTCTACAGGCCTTGAATGCCTCTCTATGGGACAGGTTTACTAACTAAAATTTTGCACCAGGTGAAAAGGTTTTCCATTTTTTTGTTCTGGTCTCTGTGGTTAATATCCTCTGGGAAAAACAGGTCTAAATCTGTCCATATGTGTCTGGCTGGTTTACATGTACTGATGGTGGTGGTTCATATTTGAATGACTATGAGCATGTTGAATTACAGATCATACTTTTGATAACTCTATAAGCTTAAAGTTCGAATAAGTTAGACTTTTGTCCACAAATGTACCTATTATATGTAAATAGTTTATTATTAGCGAATGCCATAATGTAGTTATTTTTTAGATACTTCTCCCTATTAGCTGAAATCATATTTTTTCAAAGCCATTTTAGATGTGGCACTAGCTGTTTGGCCCGAACCTAGCATTGAATCATAGGAATTTGTTGCGCTATGCAGATGTTACCTCCCTCTGAGGCACGTGTTGCTAGGCAACCCCCTGCACTTGCCAGGGCAGGCCCCCGGGCTAAAGCCAGTGTGAGAAATTGCTAGCAAACATTTGTGCTATGAAACTAAATAAATACTGCACTCGGACCCACAAAACATATTCGCTAGATTCATGATAGTGTTGTTAGACAAAGCAAGGAAAGTGAACTTCAAAAAGTGATGTAGTTTTATTGGGATTTGGGGCTGTTGTTGGTAATGAATGAATCTGCTAGCTTCTGAAATAATTTACTCATCCTTTAAGTACCACCTATAGCTACATGGATTGAAAACTTAAAGCTAGGATCCTATCAAGCTATAGGACAACAAATAACAGAATATTTAATCACCTCATCACTTTATGTTTGCTATCCATGCTTGACTTTAACTACACTAGAATAAGATGCACCTTTCGTTTAGCTGGTGTTATGTGACAGTGTGGTGTACAAACTGCTCATTCTCCATACCTCCTTCACAACACAACTAATGTCCCTAAAGCAGTGATTATGTGGCTGTTACAGAAGGATGAACGCAGAATTTTTCACCAGCTTACAGTACATGTAATGAAAAACACATAAGGCATTAATCTTAGCATGACAGGAGGGGGATCAGGGAGTTAAACACACACACAGAAAACCAAAACACACACAGAAAACCAAAACACACACAGAAAAACAAAACACACACAGAAAAACAAAACACACACATAAAAACAATCTCTGACACACACACACACAAACAATCAATCTCTCTGCATCTGTCTCATGCATACACACGTAGAGGCAGACAAAGACACACACACACACACACACACACACACACACACACACACACACACACACACACATCCAGGCACGTAGGCACTGTGTAAATATCAACAGAGATATTTGACATCTGTTTTCTCTCCACTTCTTGATTACCTCTGGTTTCACCGTTAATCTGTCTGTTGTCAGCAGATTGCGTCTTGACCTTCAGATCTAACAAAAGACAAGCGTGAAAAACCAAGAGCAGGTTGGAGTGAAAAGCGTTGTCTTCCTCAATACCTTTCAGTTCTTTTGGAGAGCTGAGAGAAATGCCTGGCATATACAGTAGGTCTGCATTGTGTTGTGTCTCATTGACTTGCTCACTTGCCACGTACAGGCACAAGAGTAATGTTCTTCTGAAAACAATTGAAAAATTGTGCTGTGCCTCTAAAGAGTGTGGACCGTAAAAAATCCAGACAAATCAGCATGTCTGTTAGACGCATTCAACCAATTCAATTTCTATGACGCACTTGCGGAAAGTGATTCTCGTCCTAAACAACCCACCCACTTCCTGTGAAAGCATTGTTGGACTCTGATAAAAACGACCCTGGACTCAATAGATGCAATAGAGGAGGGAGAAGGGGATGAAATGAGGTCTCCCTCTCTCTTCTCTTCTCCATGATAAGGAGTGTATGCTACATGGGCTTCAGTACACAGCTACGCATCAGATCCTACTGAAGCACGAGATTGGCTGACTGTTGGAAGTGGGCCGATGGTGTGGAGACCCGGCAGTCCCCTCTGTCACGGTCTCTTCTGGGCCACTCATAAACTAGAAGGTCCTCGCGGGGAGCGGAAAATGGCGTAACACTCTCTTAGGTTACTTCCTCTCCCTCTTGTCCCTCTGGTACCAATGATAAAGTGTGGAAGTAGTAGTGTAAACTATGAGACTGTTAAATTAATAGAGAGTTTAATAGTCCACGTTATGGTCCCGCGTTATTACATTTCTGCAGTGGTGCGCAGAAGGGAATGTGATGTAAAACAATGGAGTTTTGGGGCAAAGGAGTTGATGTTAGCTTCATTTTACTGTTATTGGATATCATTTTTATTTGGTGGCATTGGGTTTCAATACACTTAAACTATAAATGATCATCATCTGACACATTAAATTAGTCCACTGTAAGACAAATTGTCTATAAATGGAGAAAGTTCAGCACTGTTGCTACTCTCCCTCGAGTAGTAATGGTAAGCCACTGCCTTGAGGGAACAGGAGCCAAGACATGACTGAACTCTAGCACTTTATGTCTTGTTTATTAAACGTGTATTAAATATGGATTAATATTCATAGCAAGACTTTTAAAACTAGCTAGCCTCACAATGTGTATAATATCCTGTCAAATGTGATAAAATATTACTTGTTTTACATACGTACATCCTCATTCTTGTTGCATAGAGCATACATGTGATGCCTGCGAGATACACTGAGTGTACAAAACATTAAGAACACCTGCTCTTACAAAAAATGTAAGTGCCTTTGAATGGGGTATGGTAGTAGGTGCCAGGCGCACTGGTTTGTGTCAAGAACTGCAACGCTGCTGGGTTTTTCACACTCAATAGTTTCCCGTGTGTATCAAGAATGGTCCACCACCCAATGGACATCCAGCCAACTTGACACAACTATGGGAAGCATTGTAGTCAACATGGGCCAGCATCCCTGTGGAACGCTTTTGACATCTTGTAGAGTCCATGCCCCGACGAATTGAGGCTGTTCTGAGGGCAAAAGAGGGAGTGCAACTCAATATTAGGAAGATGTTCTTAATGTTTTGTACACTTAGTGTACACTCCCCCAAAGACACACGAAAACACGTTACGCACACGTGTCAGACGGAGCCAGGATACGTCCAGAGGCATATCTCTCCTTATATTTGTTTGGCTTCATCATGTCTCACACTGGGCAGTTAATACAGGAGTTCACATACTCGGCACACACTACTGAACTACTGTACGTCAGGAAGCAGCAGCATTCACACTTCACTGCAGAGTCATTCGTGTATCAATAATCACAGCCAGCAGTCTGAGGCTCCACAGCCTTACTCAGGGGTGTTTGTGTGTATACGTGTGCGTGTGTGTCTAAGAAAGAGAGAGAGATTGTGTATGTGTTTGTGAGTTAAAATATACGTGTGACTGAGTGATAGAGTAAATATTTATCAGTGTTTGGTGTGGGCGGGGTCTACTAATCTAACATATGGAATTGTTTTAAGATGGTCATATCATGGATCATTTAGCTATTTGATTTAGAACTTTAGGACCCCTTTAGGTATCAAAACAAAATATTTGAAGATTATTTGATAAAATATAGAATTTGGTCTTTACTACTATAGCTTTACTACTATAGCTTTACTACTATAGCTTTACTACTATAGCTTTACTACTATAGCTTTACTACTATACGCTTTACTACTATAGCTTTACTACTATAGCTTTACTACTATAGCTTTACTACTATAGCCCATAGAAACACATTGTATACCACATTCATAAATGGCAAAAACATACAGTCAAAAATAACATCATAAGGAATAAGGTTCTGAAGTGTCTGTCCTGCACTCTTAGAAGTAAAGGTGCTATCTAGAACCTAAAAGGGATCTTCAGCTGTCCCCATAGAAGAACCCTTTGAAGAACCCTTTTTGGTTCCAAAACGGGTTCTTCAAAGGGTTCTCCTATGGGGACAGCCGAAGAACCCTTTTTTTCTAAGAGGGTACAGTGCATTCGGAAAGTATTCAGACCCCTTGACTTTTTGATACGTTACAGCCTTATTCTATAACTGATTCAATAATTGTTTTCCTCATTATTCTACACACAATACCCTATAATGACAAATCGAAAACAGGTTTTTAGAATTTTTAGTAAATGTGGAAAAAGTCAAGGGGTCTGAATACTTTCCAAATGCACTGTATATCTAGGAGATATAAGAAAGCTCTGGAAATATTTTTGTTTTTTGAACACATATTTAACCCCTTATTTTTGTTGGCACAAAACGACCTCCAGTACATTACCTGTGGGGGTCATAGGGCAAAACGGAGAACACCATCATGTTCATGGGAGCCTCCCCTTTCCACAGTGTGGTCATATTAGTTGGAAGCCCAAACAGTTTGGACGCTACAGACAGAAGCTGGCACATCAGCGCTACCTGCTAATGTACAGACGTTTTCGTGAGAAGATAGATTTTCGGGATACCTTATGGTTTGACAAACACCACTGTAGCTCTTCCACCTTCCACCACAGATGCGGAAGGCCCACATAGACAGATGCGTTGGATTGAGACGCAGCCCCAGATATCTCTAGTTTAAATTGACAGATTTTGATGGGGATTATTTTATTATGTTACTTAGATTGACTGGTTCAGGGAGCGCTTCTCCGTTAGCCCCGGGGTGCGCTAGCCTGCTTAAGACGCACACAGACACCAGTTGAACATTACATTAAAACACAGCATCATCCAGAGAGGGATGGGATCAGCTCTCCAGCCTCCTCTCTGAGTCCACTGACTATCTACAGTTACCAACATAAGGGAGCTGGTTCTGTTGGGTGGAGCTGTCATGGGCACCATGTTACACTGTCATTTAAAGGAGTGGGATCAAGGTCTGTGTAGGCTAGAGAGAAGGCTAGACTCTCGTCCATGCATACCAAATGGACCCAGTTCATGTTATGTGATTGTTATGAGCCAAAAGGGGCTTATGGGTAAGCCTCATTGAAAGTTTGCCAGTGTAGCCTGGAGGCCAGTATCAGCTACTTGCAGGCGTGGATTTAGGCATGGGCGACATGGGCAGCCGACCAGGGAGGCATCTTTCCAGGGGCGGCAAGGGGCGCCCCTCCCCAAAAATTTGGAATGGTGACATTTGCTCGATTGCTTTTCTATCGCTCATTTGCACATTACGTCAATGATATCATGTCACCGTGTGGGACTTTGGGTCAATGAACCTTGTCGGAGTGGGCACCCTGATTCTAGTTTGTGAGCTAGGCAGGCTACTGCCAGGGAAGGTCTCCCACTCAGAAGTACGAGATGGGGAGGGGGGCGGTGGTAGGTTGACCTCAGGTCAACCCATTGGAAGCCCAAGGTAGGGGGAGGGGGGGAATCTATCAAATAGCGCACCTCTAACTTTGTACAGTACTAATGCAATTTGTAAAATCAGTCACACTACGAAATGCTACCAAATAAACCACAATTAATTTATAATAATGTGAATATATAGTTTCACAGACATATTGTTTAAGTTTTTTTCTGGTTTGTCGAAATCAGTCTGCACACCACCAAGGTGAATTGGTTTAGTCTTGACTCTTGGTTGACAGTGTTGGGGGATGGGTAATGTATTGATGCTCGAGTACCAAATCAACACAAATAGATAAGAAAAGGTCTCCGGTGCCCAGTTTAGGAAACAGAGGAAAGAAGAAGAGGAGAAACGTGCAAAAGATAAAGGTATGCAGCTATGTCATCTCTTTCTGAGTATAATATTATGCATGTAATGAAATAGGCTAGTACAACACTTATGTTTGTTAGCCTATGTTGCTCTGTTGCTTGCTATGCTATTACACATAGGGCGACAATATTCAGTTTTCTGTCCAACTAGCTTACATAACATCGGATATGGTTTCACACAAACTGTACACGTTGTTCTCAGCCTCCACAAAGCGATGGGCCATCCTGAAAAAACATGTGGACATCACTTTGAAGATGTGGACTGAGACAAGGTGGGAGAGTAAAGTTAAGAGTGTCGAGCCACTGAGGTATCAGGCAGCAGTGGTGAGAGAGGCACTGACTGAGGTGGGGGATCAAACCAAAGATCCTGTGATAAAGATTGAGGCCCAGTCTTTGTCAGAGGAGGTGGGATCATACCACTTCAGCATCTGTACAGCGGTGTGGTATGACATCTTGAGCCAGAGCCAACATGTGAGCAAGCTGATGCAGTCTCCCAGTATGCATGTGGATGTTGCAGTCCGTCTCCTCAGAAAGAGACAGAGGGCTCAGCAACTACAGGGCAACAGGCTTTATGACGGCACAAACGTCAGCCAAGGATATTTGCGAGGGTATGAATGTAGAGGCCGTTCTACAACAAAAAAGGCTGAGGTCCACAAAGCGGCACTTGCCTTTGAGTGATGCCCTGAAGAAGCTGGAGGTGACATTTTTCAATGTCGTTGTTGATGCTGCAGCTTCAGCCCTTCAGGAAAGATTTTCCACATTGGAAAATGTGGGAGAGAAGTTTGGAGTGCTGTCAACCCAAGTCTCTCAAATGAAGAGCTGACAGAACAATGTGAGGCCATTAGTATAACACTGCACTATAAAGAACACTCAGACTTGGATGGCAGAGAGCATGCACAGGAACTGAACCTGCCTATAGTGCAATCTTGCCATCGAAGACCATGACCCTGCTTGAGCTGCTGATATTTATACACGAAAGGGAGCGCTCAGAAATGTATTCAAATTGATCTTACTCTTCCAGTGACCGTAGCTGAAGCAGAGAGAAGTTTTTCAAAGCTGAAGCTCATCAAATCCTACCTGAGGTCCACCATGTCACAGGAACGCCTTAGTGGCCTTGCTGTCATCAGTATTAACCTTGCAATTGCTGGGCAGATTTCTTATGATGATGTAATTGATGACTTTGCATCAAGGAAGGCAAGAAAGGTAAGGGTTTAGATGTCAGTTGTGCAATTTAGTTTGTGTGTTTCTTGTTTGAAGTGCAATAGTGTAATAATCAGGTCCTCTTCTTTACAAGTGTGTTATTCTACAGTCGTATGCAAAAGTTTGGGCACCCCTGACAATTTCCATGATTTCCATTTATAAAAAATTGGGTGTTTGGATCAGCAATTTCATTTTGATCTATCAAATAACTGATGGACACAGTAATATTTCAGTAGTGAAATTAGGATTATTGGATTAACAGAAAATGTGCAAAATGCATCAAAAGGAAATTAGACAGGTGCATAAATTTGGGCACCCCAACAGAAAAATCACATCAATATTTAGTAGAGCCTCCTTTTTCTAAACTAACAGCCTCTAGACACTTCCTATAGCCTCTAATGAGTGTCTGGATTCTGGATGAAGGTATTTTGGACCATTCCTCCTTACAAAACATATCCAGTTCAGTTAGGTTTGATGGTTGCCGAGCATGGACAGCCCGCTTCAAATCATCCCACAGATTCTCAATGATATTCCGGTCTGGGGACTGGGATGGCCATTCCAGAACATTGTACTTGTTCCTCTGCATAAATGCCCGAGTAGATTTTGAGCAGTGTTTTGGGTCGTTGTCTTGTTGAAATATCCAGCCCCGGCGTAACTTCAACTTTGTGACTGATTCTTCAACATTATTCCTAAGAATCTGCTGATATTGAGTGGAATCCATGCGACCCTCAACTTTAACAGGATTCCCAGTACCGGCACTGGCCACACAGCCCCACAGCATGATGGAACCCCCACCAAATTTTACTGTGGGTAGCAAGTGTTTTTCTTGTTCTTTTGCCGCCATGCAATAACGCCGCTTGTTATGACCAAATAACTCAATCTTTGTTTCATCAGTCCACAGCACCTTATTCCAAAATGAAGCTTGCTTGTCCAAATGTGCGTTTGTGGCGTGTGTGCAGAAAAGGCTTCTTCCGCATCACTCTCCCGTACAGCTTCTCCTTGTGCAAAGTGCGCTGAATTGTTGAACAATGCACAGTGACACCATCTGCAGCAAGATGATGTTGTAGGTCTTTGGAGGTGGTCTGTGGGCTGTTTTTGACCGTTCTCACCATCCTTCGCCTTTGCCTCTCCGATATTTTACTTGGCCTGCCACTTCTGGCCTTAACAAGAACTGTGCCTGTGGTCTTCCACTTCCTCACTATGTTCCTCACAGTGGACACTGACAGCTTACATCTCTGCGATAGCTTTTTGTAGCCTTCCCCTAAACCATAATGTTGAACAATCTTTGTTTTCAGGTCATTTGAGAGTTGTTTTGAGGCCCCCATGTTGCCACTCTTCAGAGGAGAGTCAAAGACAACAACAACTTGCAATTGGCCACCTTAAATACCTTTTCTCATGATTGGATGCACTTGTCTATGAAGTTCAAGGCTTAATGAGCTCACCAAACCAATTATGTGTTCCAATTAATCAGTGCTAAGTAGTTACAGGTATTCAAATCAACAGAATGACAAGGGTGCCCAAATTTTTGCATAGCCTATTTTTCACATCTGATTTAATTTCATACAACTTAATATTGCTACACTAAAAATCTTTGTCTGGACAATAACCCAGTACTCAGCTTTTATTAGAAAATGAATGGCATGCCACTGTGATCATTTTCTGTGACGACAGAGTAAATTATTATGCAGCCTCAGAGGGGTGCCCAAACTTTTGCATACAACTGTATTTGTGTATCTGTGTGATATAGGATTTGTGCAAATTAGTTTTATTTGTGTGTTTTTTTTTATAGCAATAGGTTAATAGATAATAATTAGATTCTCTTTTTTATTTGTATTTATATAATACAATTTGTTTCTATTTGTCTTTGTTACTTCTCCTGAGGGGCGTGCTGAAGGGGAGGTTCGCCCAGGGCGACATACAAGCTAGTACCGCCACCAGACTTGTCAATAGCCTGTCAGGAGGAAGAGTCTGTTTGACTGAAAAAAAGCAAGAGTATGATTACTGACCAAAAAATATAAACGCAACAATTTCAATGATTTTGCTGAGTTACAGTTCATATAAGGAAATCAGTCACTTGAAATACATTCATTAGGCCCTAATCTATGGATTTCACATGACTAGACAGGGGCGCAGCCATGTGTGGTGGGCCTGGGAGGGCATAGGCCGACCCACTTGGGAGCCAGGCCCAGCCAATCAGAATGAGTTTTTCCCACAAAAGGGCTTTATTACAGACACAAATACTCCTCAGTTTCATCAGCTGTCTGGGTGGCTGGTCTCAGAGGATCCTGCAGGTGAAGAAGTACTGCCAAAATCTCTAAAATGACGTTGGAGGCAGCTTTAGGTAGAGAAATTACCATTCAATTCTCTGGCAACAGCTCTGGTGGACATTCCTGCCGTCAGCATGCCAATTGCAAGCTCCCTCAAAACTTGAGACATCTGTGGCATTGTGTTGTGTGACAAAACTGCACATTTTAGAGTGGCCTTTTATTGCCCCCAGCACAAGGTGTACCTGTGTAGTGATCATGCTGTTTAATCAGCTTCTTGATATGCTACACCTGTCAGGTGGATAGATTATCTTGGCAAAGGAGAAATGCTCACTAACAGGGATGTCTGCACAACATTTGAAAGAAATAAGCTTTTTGTGCGTATGGAACATTTCTGGGATATTTTATTTCAGCTCATGAAACATGGGACCAACACTTTACATGTTGCGTTTACATTTTTGTTCAGAATACAATCCATTGTTGAATAGCTCCACAGATCAACTGAATGACTGACTGACAATCATTGTACATTCCTGGTCCCTGCCCAACTTCGTAAGAGGCTGTGTGTGTGAGAGAGAGACTGCCCTATAGGTATGTTCCTCCTCCTATTCCCCTCCCCTCCCTGGGTGCGACCCGCTGTTGTACCCCTGCATTATTAATGCCAGTCCATTACATGGCAGAGAAATGGCACCAAGGTGATTCAGTTCTAGGCTCTGCAGAGGTAGAGAGTGATTTGGAACCATGGCAGCACGAAACACTATTGGAGGAGGGAGGAAATTTAAAGACGCACGTCTTGGTTAATAAAAGAGCTGACTGGAAAATATGACATGTAATTACTTTTGATATATAGGTAGGAGTTTGTTTTCTGAGAAAGTCCTAGCAAAAGTGAATACTCAACTCACTTTTGTGGGCTTGGAGACCTGTTCCCCCTTTCTGTCCCATAAGGGACCCTTTTTCGGCTTCCTAGAGACCAGAAGTAATAGCATGCACATCCTAACTTATATTGGCCGGTGAGAGCTAGGATATCCAGCCAAAGAAATCATTGCCCCACAACAAACACTTCCTGTTGACTGAAAAAAGGATTGTCTAATTTTACAGGTTTTTTGATGAAATTATTTTGGTTGGAACCTTTGAAATGAAATCTCTGTCTTTTATATTCTCTCTCTCACACACACGCTCTACCTTTCTCTATCTCGCTCTCTTTATCTTGCTCTCTCTCTCTCTCTCTCTCTCTCTCTCTCTATCTCTCTCTCTTCCTCTCCGTCTCTCTCCTCTCCGTCTCCCTCCTCTCCGTCTCTCTCCTCTCCCACTCGTTGGCAGATGAGTGGAATTTGCTCTGTTAATGTGGCGATAGAGCTGTAGCCTGTCTGAATAATTTAGTATTCATTATTATTTCAAGCTTTAAGCAGCCCTTTAGGTACATCAGGAATGGGCTTTTATCCCAGAGAAGAGAGAAAGAGAGAGTCAATAAGTCTGCCAGCTGAATACAGAGAGCTGAGATTCATCTAATGTGTTTCTCTTTTCTCTCATTTTGTTGAGTGTACTTGTCACAGAGCTTGGAGAAGGTGACATCAAATACACCTTACTCCATGGCTTTTAGGAAACAGACACTTCACACAAGCACACTATATGGCTGGTCCCATAGACTCCGTTGTAGGTCTGAAAAAGGACAGCCAAAGGTAATTTAGAGAGTGTTTAAAGAAACATACATTGCTTTCTTGTGAGTCATAGAACAACTACAGTAGATTAGAAATAAAACAAATAGAACAGACTGGACATCATATAAAGCAATGCTCAATTGCATGTGCACAACATCTTCCCCTGGCTCGCCACGATAGAGCGCCACACTTCTAAGTGTCTGTGCCTTACAAATCACTATGTGCAACCATGAATCAATTCAATTAGGCAGCCTTGTCCGGATAGGCGCAAAATCACACATTGAATGGAACTGATTCCCTTCAATCCATTCCCTATCAAAACAAAGCACAGAGTCCAATAAATCTCATCCAAAATAATGGAGCCTCTAAACAGGGTGGGGGTAAGAAAGGAGGCATGCCACCCAGCATGGTAATTGTAAGCAGATAATAATATTTTACCTTCATTTAATTAGGCAAGTCAATTAAGAACAAATTCTTATTTACAATGACAGCCTACTGGTGAACAGTGGGTTAACTGCCTTGTTCAGGGGAAGAACAACAGACTTTTACCTTGTCAGCTCAGGGATTCAATCCAGCAACCTTTCGGTTACTGGCCCAACACCCTAACCACTAGGCTACCTGCCGCCCCAGATAAGCACTCAGTGGATGTTGTATCGACAAACGCTGAAAGTAATTTTCTCCTCGTACCACCTGGGCAGGCCATCGAAGCCAAATGCGATGATAAACGGTGCTGAAAGAGTTGCTCTGCATCGGACGATGTGATTGGTTGGATCATGAGACCCTTTCTCTAATGTGTCCTAAGATGATCAGGTGTAGTCACATACAGTACCAGTCAAATGTTTGTACACTCCTACTCATTCCAGGTTATTTTCTTGAATTGTACTATTTTCTACATTGTAGAATAGTGAAGACATCAAAACTATGAAATAACACATATGGAATAATGTAGTAACCAAAAAAGTGTCTATTTTAGATTTTAGATTAATCCATCCTTTGCCTTGATGACAGCTTTGCAAACTCTTGGCATTCTCTCAACCAGCTTCATGAGGTAGTCATCTGGAATGCATTTCAATTAACAGGTGTGCCTTTAGTGGAATTTCGTTCCTTCTTAATGCGTTTGAGCCATTCAGTTGTGTTTTGACAAGGTGGGGGGGTCGCAAAAAAAGTGCAGTCGCAAAAACCATCAAGAGCTATGATGAAACTGGCTCTCATGAGTACCGCCACAGGAAAGGAAGACCCAGAGTTACCTCTGCTGCAGAGGAGAAATTCATTAGAGTTACCAGCCTCAGAAATTGCAGCCCAAATAAATGCTTCACAGAGTTCAAGTAACAGACACATCTCAACATCAACTGTTCAATGGAGACTGTGTGAATCAGGCCTTCATGGTCAAATTGCTGCAAAGAAACCACTACTAAAGGACACCAATAATAAGAAGAGACTTGCTTGGGCCAATAAACACGAGCAATGGACATTAAACCGGTGGAAATCTGTCCTTTGGTCTAATGAGTCCAAATGAGAGATTTTTGGTTTTAACCTCTGTGTCTTTGTGAATGGATGGATCTCCGCATGTGTGGAGGAAGAGGTGTGATGGTGTGGGGGTGGTTTGCTGGTGACACTGTCTGTGATTTATTTAGAATTCAAGGCACACTTAACCAGAATGTCTACCACAGCATTCTGCCGCAATTTTCCATCCCATCTGTTTAGCCCTTAGTGGGACTATCATTTGTTTTTCAACAGGACAATGACCCAACACACCTCCAGGCTGTGTAAAGGCTATTTGACCAAGAAGGAGAGTGCTGCATCAGATGACCTGGCCTCCACAATCACCCGACCTCAACCCAATTGAGATGGTTTGGGATGAGTTGGACCTCAGAGTGAAGGAAAAGCAACCAACAAGTGCTTAGCATATGTGGTAACTCCTTCAAGACTGTTGTGAAAGCATTTCAGGTGAAGCTGGTTGAGAGAATGCCAAGAGTGTGCAAATCTGTCATCAAGGCAAAGGGTGGCTACTTTGATTTGAAATATATTTTGAACACTTTTTTTGCTTACTACTTGATTCCATATGTATTATTTCATAGTTTTGATGTCTTCACTATTATTCTACAATGTAGAAAATATAAAAAATTAAGAAAAACCCTTGAATGAGTAGGTGTGTCCAAACTTTTAACTGGTACTGTATTTACACTATTACTTCAGGACGCCAATCGATGTGTTGCCCCCGCCAACGCAAACAAATCTTTGGCCATCGACCTCATGCTCCATCTCAGGATTCTGTGAGATTAATATCTGGTTCACCTGTGCTCACAGCTTCTAGTTTTCATAGATTTCCTCCCTCTGTCTATGGGTCGATCTGCTGAGAATACATGATACCTCGTTTGTATGGGTTTAAATCAATGCCACCCCATCAAGGCTCTTATTCTTGGTCTTATTAGGCGGGCAGCATCAATACGACCTCATAAGCATTCAAATAGTGCTGGGATAAAAAAAAGTCCACACACGGGTTTGAGGGGTTTGTTTTTGGCAGTGTGTAGTATTGTGGCTTTGTGGCAGTGTGTAGTGTGGCTCTGTGGCACAAAGTGTGTAGTGTGGCTTTGTGCCAGTGTGTAGTGTGGCTTTGTGGCACAAAGTGTGTAGTGTGGCTGTGTGGCAGTGTGTAGTGTGGCTTTGTGGCAGTGTGTAGTGTGGCTTTGTGGAAGTGTGTAGTGTGGCAGTGTGTAGTGTGGCTTTGTGGCAGTGTGTATTGTGGCTTTGTGGCAGTGTGTAGTGTGGCTTTGTGGTAGTGTGGCTTTGTGCCAGTGTGTAGTGTGTCTTTGTGGCAGTGTGCAGTGTGGCAGTGTGTAGTGTGGCTGTGTGGCAGTGTGTAGTGTGGCGGTGTGTAGTGTGGCTGTGTGGCAGTGTGCTGTGTGGCGGTGTGCAGTGTGTAGTGTGGCTGTGTGTAGTGTGTAGTGTGGCTGTGTGCAGTGTGTAGTGTGGCTGTGTGGTGGTGTGTAGTGTGGCTGTGTGGCAGTGTGTAGTATGGCTGTGTGTAGTGTGGCTCTGTCTGTGTGGCGGTGTGTAGTGTGGCTGTGTGGCAGTGTGTAGTGTGGCTGTGTGTAGTGTGGCTGTGGCTGTGTGGCGGTGTGTTGTGTGGCAGTGTGTAGTGTGGCTGTGTGTAGTGTGTAGTGTGGCTGTGTGTAATGTGGCTGTGTGTAGTGAGTAGTGTGGCTGTGTGTAGTGTGTAGTGTGGCTGTGTGTAGTGTGTAGTGTGGCTTTGTGGCAGTGTGTAGTGTGGCTTTGTGGTAGTGTGCAGTGCGGCTTTGTGGTGGAGTGTAGTGTGGCTTTGTAGCAGTGTGTATTTGCAGTGTGTAGTGTATCTTTGTGGTAGTGTGCAGTGTGGCTTTGTGGCAGAGTGTAGTGTGGCTTTGTTGAAGTGTGTAGTGTGGCTTTGTGGCAGTGTGTAGTGTGGCTTTGTGGCAGTGTGTATTGTGGCTTTGTGCCAGTGTGTAGTGTGTCTTTGTGGCTTTGTGGCAGAGTGTAGTGTGGCAGTGTGCAGTGTGTAATGTGGCTGTGTGGCGGTGTGTAGTGTGTAGTGTGGCTGTGTGGCAGTGTGGCTGTGTGGCAGTGTGTAGTGTGGCTGTGTGGCAGTGTGTAGTGTGGCAGTGTGTAGTGTGGCTATGTGGTAGTGTGTAGTGTGGCTGTTTGGCAGTGTGTAGTGTGGCTGTGTGGCAGTGTGTAGTGTGGCCTTGTAGCAGTGTGTAGTGTGGCTGTTTGGCAGTGTGTAGTGTGGCTGTGTGGCAGTGTGTAGTGTGGAAGTGTGTAGTGTGGCAGTGTGTAGTGTGGCTGTGTGTAGTGTGGCAGTGTGTAGTGTGGCTGTGTGTAGTGTGGCAGTGTGGCAGTGTGTAGTGTGGCTGTGTGGCAGTGTGTAGTGTGGCTGTGTGTAGTGTGGCTGTGTGGCAGTGTGTAGTGTGGCTGTGTGTAGTGTGGCTGTGGCTGTGTGGCTGTGTGTAGTGTGGCTGTGTGGCGGTGTGTAGTGTGGCTGTGTGGCAGTGTGTAGTGTGGCTGTGTGTAGTGTGGCTGTGGCTGTGTGGCTGTGTGTAGTGTGGCTGTGTGGCGGTGTGTAGTGTGGCTGTGTGGCAGTGTGTAGTGTGGCTGTGTGTAGTGTGTAGTGTGGCTGTGTGTAGTGTGTAGTGTGGCTGTGTGGCGGTGTGTTGTGTGGCAGTGTGTAGTGTGGCTGTGTGTAATGTGGCTGTGTGTAGTGAGTAGTGTGGCTTTGTGGTAGTGTGTAGTGTGGCTTTGTGGCAGTGTGTAGTGTGGCTTTGTGGTAGTGTGCAGTGCGGCTTTGTGGTGGAGTGTAGTGTGGCTTTGTGGTAGTGTGTAGTGTGGCTTTGTGGCAGTGTGTAGTGTGACTTTGTGGTAGTGTGCAGTGCGGCTTTGTGGTGGAGTGTAGTGTGGCTTTGTGGCAGTGTGCATTTGCAGTGTGTAGTGTAGCTTTGTGGTAGTGTGCAGTGTGGCTTTGTGGCAGAGTGTAGTGTGGCTTTGTGGAAGTGTGTAGTGTGTAGTGTGGCGGTGTGTAGTGTGGCTGTGTGGCAGTGTGTAGTGTGGCTGTGTCGCAGTGTGGCTGTGTGTAGTATGTAGTGTGGCTGTGGCTGTGTGGCGGTGTGTAGTGTGGCTGTGTGGCTGTGTGGCAGTGTGTAGTGTGGCTGTGTGGCGGTGTGTAGTGTGGCTGTGTGGCAGTGTGTAGTGTGGCTGTGTCGCAGTGTGGCTGTGTGTAGTATGTAGTGTGGCTGTGGCTGTGTGGCGGTGTGTAGTGTGGCTGTGTGGCGGTGTGTAGTGTGGCTGTGTGGCAGTGTGTAGTGTGGCAGTGTGTAGTGTTGCTGTGTGTAGTGTGGCTGTGTGGCAGTGTGTAGTGTGGCTGTGTGGCGGTGTGTAGTGTGGCTGTGTGGCAGTGTGTAGTGTGGCTGTGTGTAGTGTGGCTGTGGCTGTGTAGCGGTGTGTTGTGTGGCAGTGTGTAGTGTGGCTGTGTGTAGTGTGTAGTGTGGCTGTGTGGCAGTGTGTAGTGTGGCTGTGTGTAGTATGGCTGTGTGTAGTATGGCTGTGTGTAGTGTGTAGTGTGGCAGTGTGTTAGGTTATGTTCAGTAGAGACTAAAGCAGAGGCTGCTGATAGCCTTTTTGGGCTCAGGGAGTGTGGAGTGAATAATAGGTGCTTAGATGGGAGTGATCCATCACTATGTCCATTAATGGGAGGATGTGTGTATGTGTGTGTGCCTGAGTGTGTATGTGTGTGTATGTGTGTATACCTGAGTGTGTATGTGTGTGTATGTGTGTATACCTGAGTGTGTATGTGTGTGTGCCTGAGTGTGTATGTGTGTGTGCCTGCCTGTCAAGTGAGTAGTGAATGGATGGCAGGCCCTCACTCTGTTCCATCGGCAGAATAGCACTCTTTCTCTCTCTCTCTCTCTCTCTCTCTCTCGCTCTCTCTCTCTCTCTCGTTTGGAGAAAGGAGGGGGGAAGATTACAAAATCAATAGGGCTAAATGGAGTTGCAGCGGAAGCTTGCTGATGGAACATGGAGGGCAGGATTCAGCTGTGACACCTCTCCCTCCCTCCCGCCCTCCTGCTTATTATCTACCTAAAGAGGCTCTACTCCTCTTCCATCCCTCCCTTCTTTTCTATCCCCTCCTTTAATGTCTGAGAGAGAGAGAGAGAGAGAGAGAGAGAGAGAGAGAGAGAGAGAGAGAGAGAGAGAGAGAGAGAGAGAGAGAGAGAGAGCTATTCTGCTTATGGAACAGAATGAGGGCCTGCCAGCCGTTCACTACTCACCTGACAGGCGCGCACACGCACACACACGCATAAGGACGGCTCTGTGTGAATTGTGAACTTGAATCCCAGTGTGGCAGCCCACCCGCACCTCTCCAAAACCTGTATGTGTGTGTTTCGAAGGGGTTGCGTTAAAAGCGTAAGTCAAATTTTGGTTGGACCTTGTGTGCAATTGCCCAATAAAGTGATCTTAATCAGTGGAAGGGTATCATACACACAGAACCCATTTTACTGGATCAATGCCTTAGACCTGATGCTGACTGGGCTGACTGGCTAACAGATACACGTATACATATGCACGCACGCACACACGTTTAAACACATGTAAACACGCACACACACAGACGCTGTCATTGTGCCACCTAACATACCGCAGCAGCCTTTAACCAGTAAGTAGAGCCTGTCACTTTGTGGAGCACTGGCCTGCTGTCAGTCTGTCATAGACATGGCCTTGACACTCATACTATGGTGGCCTGCTGTCAGTCTGTCATAGACATGGCCTTGACACTCATACTATGGTGGCCTGCTGTCAGTCTGTCATAGACATGGCCTTGACACTCATACTATGGTGGCCTGCTGTCAGTCTGTCATAGACATGGCCTTGACACTCATACTATGGTGGCCTGCTGTCAGTCTGTCGTAGACATGGCCTTGACACTCATACTATGGTGGCCTGCTGTCAGTCTGTCATAGACATGGCCTTGACACTCATACTATGGTGGCCTGCTGTCAGTCTGTCATAGACATGGCCTTGACACTCATACTATGGTGGCCTGCTGTCAGTCTGTCGTAGACATGGCCTTGACACTCATACTATGGTGGCCTGCTGTCAGTCTGTCATAGACATGGCCTTGACACTCGTACTATTGTGGCCTGCTGTCAGTCTGTCATAGACATGGCCTTGACACTCGTACTATGGTGGCCTGCTGTCAGTCTGTCATAGACATGGCCTTGACACTCATACTATGGTGGCCTGCTGTCAGTCTGTTATAGACATGGCCTTGACACTCATACTATGGTGGCCTGCTGTCAGTCTGTCATAGACATGGCCTTGACACTCATACTACGGTGGCCTGCTGTCAGTCTGTCATGGACATGGCCTTGACACTCATACAATGGTGGCCTGCTGTCAGTCTGTCATAGACAAGGCCTTGGCACTCATACTATGGTGGCCTGCTGTCAGTCTGTCATAGACAAGGCCTTGGCACTCATACTATGGTGGCCTGCTGTCAGTCTGTCATAGACAAGGCCTTGACACTCATACTATGGTCTGAACTGATTCAGTAGTCTGCTCCGCCCTCATACAATAGTCTGCATCACAGTCACATTCAAAGTTATGGCTCTGTGTGAATTGTGAACTTGACCTACAGTGTCCACATTAGACTGCATGACAGCACCGCATTACAACTGTATTGTATTACCCTCCAAACCACTCAACTACGGGTCACAATGACTCCCATGGAAGATACACATCCTGTAGGCCACTTTGGCCATATTGTGTTAACTGTCAGCAACAAGAAAGACAGAGATATCAAAGGAAAACACACACACACACAAACAAACAATTACATGACAGACAAAGCACAGAGATAATAAAAATTGTGCAATCGTTAAGATAAAACACACAAGCATCGAAAGTGGTCGCTCCATGTTCGAAACGTCTAAAACTAAGAGCTAATGTTAGCATCCAATGTCCTCTTTTAACTTTAAGGGTGATGAGTTAGTGTAGTGATGTAGCATGTAGCCTTCTCCCCATGCTCCCTCAGCCTGTCTCATGTTTGCCTGGCAGATGTTTTGTGGAGTCTTTGTGTTGACTTGAGAGGTTGTTTACCGAAGCAGCGGAGTCTGTTTCCTGGATGCCCTTCTCTTAGTCATAGCAGCCTCTCAGGAGAAAATAACATTGCCTTGGAAAAAAAATAGCTTTTCCTCCTTTGACCTATAGCAAACAACTCATTGGTTCCCGGCCATCATAGATTTAGGTTAGCATAGGGGTAAATGTGCCAGGTTATCTAATGGTAAAAGCTAACATGTAGCGTTGTATCACGTGCAATTACGTCAACGATTTTAATTGGCTTATGGGCATTTTGAGACAATGTTCGCAGGTATGGACATAGCGTCATAGGAAAACTACACACACACACATTCAGACACAGGTGCACACACACACACACACACACACACACACACACACACACACACACACACACACACACACACACACACACACGCGCGCACGCACATCCAACACACCTTCCACGATCAAAATCTACTTAGTGTGCAATAACTCCACAGACTTGGCCTCAATTACAGTGTTTTTCTTAATCGTTTCTGTATGCACGTATTGTACAGCACGTCCCACAGCTAAAATATCAGCGTAGATACAGATCTACACAATTAGGGAATGAAAAAGGAGAGATACTGATACAATACATTCCATTGGCATATCATGAATCATCTTAACTGTTGCTTATGTTAGGTGAAGACTTGATCAGTTAATATGACACCGTTCTACAGTACTTGATTTTAGACCAGCCTGATATTCTAGTAAGCTGCTGGTTTGTTACAGATGGTCTTATTGCTGTGTAGTAACACCGTAATGACACTACTATTGTCACTTCATTGTTTTGAAATTGTATAGTCATGGAGTTAAACAGTTGTAACTTTGTTACACATTTTAAATATAAGTCTATATAAAGTAGTCGAAGGTTACGGTTGCGTCCCAAAAGTGTGCACTTGTTCACTTCCCTTCATGAATTTGAAAGGACATAACTGGTATATGGAAACTCCCTCTAGCCCGTGTCTACACCAATCCCATACTTTTAAATGTGTGGGGAGTAGTGAATGAGTGGACACTTCATGAAGAAGGAGAGATTATTGGGACGCACCCTATATGTTAAAAGAGTGCACTGAGAGGAAATGTGCACTACTTGATCATGAATAAATGAACAAAAACGACTATTACAGTAATTTTGCCTGTCAATTGATTTCATGGCTGACTAAAGTTAATTATCCTACTGTAGGTTTCTTAGAAACAATGCACAGCCACATACTTGGTCTTTATTCATTTATATTCCTTTTGAAGAAAATTACACCTGGTTTTCTATATCAAAGACCTCGCTAGTTCTTTGTCATGTTGTAATTTAGTTAAACTACTTTCTGAAACATAAACAAAGAAGAAAGAGTAGGTGAGCTATTACTCTCTCTCTCTCTCTCTCTCTCTCTCTCTCTCTCTCTCTCTCTCTCTCTCTCTCTCTCTCTCTCTCTCTCTCTCTCTCTCTCTCTCTCTCTCTCTCTCTCTCTCTCTCTCTCTCTCTCTCTCTCTCTCTCTCTCTCTCTCTCTCTCTCTCTCTCTGCTATATCCTATCCTCTTATCTCCTGCTGCTTACTGCATCAGTAATGATAGTCCTTCACCTGGAGAAAAACACGACAAACTAAGGCCCTCAGGCACACGCACACACAGAGCTAACCATTGCGGGAGATGAGAGGTGGTATTATAACACAGTACCTACAAACAACGAGAGATGTCTCTCAAAGAAAAGCTACTGCTCTACTGCTGTTTGTCTACCTGAGGAAAAACTCTCCCTGAGGAAAAACTCTCCCTCCTTCTGGTTAGAATTTCCACCACACAGCTCACCTGCTCCAGTTTCCAGTGGAACTCTGCAGGGCGGAAGGTGTCAACCTGGGTGAAGTCTCTCCTGAGTAGGAACACCAGACGGCAGTTGTGGACGTACAGGGAGTAATGGTGCCTGTTCATCTCTGCACAAGGATACGGAAATGTTACAGAAAATCTTCCATCATTTCTTATGCCAGAACAGAAATATTCTGTAAAAAACATAAATACTTTACTTCTACTGAATGACATTTAAATTATATTGGACCTTATCCGACTATATTATATATTGGACCTTTTCCGACTATATTATATATTGAACCTTATCCGACTATATTATATATTGGACCTTATCCGAATATATTGTGTATTGGACCTTATTCGACTATATTATATATTGGACCTTATCCGAATATATTAAATATTGGACCATATCCGACTATATTATATATATTGGACCTTATCTGACCAAAAAAAGCTATATTCTAGTTAAGAGTGAAAATAAATTATATTCTACAAATGCTCTCCTAAAGCGGTGCTCTATCTAAAAGGCCTGTCATTATGGGCAAAGGGGCTTGTTAGTGCGATATGTCCTGTAAATGCTATTGACGTGTGCCATTTTGAAATAAATCCTGCCACCTTCACGAGGCAGCTCGATAAACGTCACTTGCACCCTGTGCCATCATAACTCCCCCCTCCGTCCTCTTCCTGGGAGCCGCTGGGGTAACACAGGGCTCTTTTGGCCTTGCGTATTGATGGACCCTCCTTTTCTCTCAGTGTGAGCGGATTGATCGATGGGATCAATAAGAGCCTGTCAGGCTGCCTGTCTCCAGCAAAACCTTCACAGCTTCACTCAATCTCCTCACGTTGGGCGCTGTTTGCTACCGTGCTACAACGCACCTTTTGAAATCATTATATTAAATAGTAGCTAAAGGTCTCTGGTCCGTTCCCGGGTTTCTGAACCGTAAATGGTAGCGATAAACAATAGTGGCTATTACATTGACTTTCTCTCAAAATCTTGTGACAGGAACGAAGAAACCTCACCACCTCCACCACCATAAAATCCTGATTTCATGAACAATGACCTAGGATGGACCAAATCTCCCATCTCAACCCCTTCCTGTTCTCACCGGTCTTGTCAGAGTTGCAGAGCAGGGTCTCCTTCTCGGCCCTCAGACCGGGGCTGGGCCCATGTTTCATCCACGTGGCGATGGTGAACTGGTCAGTCAGGTTCTGTGGAACCACCCGCTCTGGCACGTTGGCCGCCTGCCGCCCGTCGAAGCGGAAGATGAGGTCGCTGTCCCGCCCGCTGTCCGTCAGCAGTGAGGCCGTCCAATTGGTGGAGGCGCTGGGGGCGGGGAGGAGGTCCGTGCTGCCGGACGCCGCACCTAGATGACGAATTAAAAACGAGTACAATCAGTCGGTGACATTTTGACACACGGAAAGCGGCACCAGGTTAAAAGGAGAATGATCCGATTCAGTACATTTACACATACTCAGAACTTTACTTGGAGAAATGGTGCTGCTAGTGATAGACAACATTTAGAGACAGAATAGAGACAACAGAGTTTAAACTAAGTGTACATACATTATATACAACTAGGTAGAGGGAGCTAGAAGAGCATGAGCAGATATACAAATATATAGTGGCTATACAGTTGATATACAGTGGGTGTACACATTTACTGACACAGTAACATTTGAATTGGAAGTTATCTAAACCCCTCTAATTCTACGATGTCCATGCAGGGTGTGGTGAGTTTAGAATGCAACAGTACAGAAATAGGATGTGGAAATAGGATGTGGAAATAGGATGTGGAAATAGGATGTGGAACTGTTGCAGAACTGAACGGTTAAGGTACTTGACATCTGTCTCTTCTCCCCACAGCATCACCCTCCCAATGTCACACAAGAGGTGACAGTCTGAAGCTGATGAGTGGTGAATGACCCAGTATGTTAGGACACTTGGTTCTCTTCACCAAATTCCCAACCTGCCCACTCCTCAGAAGAAACAAGCTGGCTCTTTTAAGCTATTCAACATTTATGTCTGTCAATAGGTAGGGCAGCATAAATACACACCCAGGCCTCTTACCTCTCTCAGGACTTTCACTGTGATCGTGAAAAGTTGATGAGATTCAGTCTCACACTCTCACTCTGTACAGTTTTCAGAGGGCCTTTTCAAATCCATGACCCCTCTCTTCTTTTCATCTGTTCAGTTTCGACTAGCCCACGTCTGGCCATGGGAACTATTCCATAATGTTGTTTGTTTACCTTTAAGTGGCTCTAAAAATAATATAGTGGCCAACATGAGCAAGCTCTGTGCACTCTATTTACAGTGTGTGTACTGAAAATTGTGAAATCAACATTGCTCTGGGAAAAAAAGGTAACACTTTATTTGGATAGTCCATTTGTAGATACTCTACAGACTATCAGTAACATTTCAACTAACTATCCTAACCCTAACCCTTATTTGTTTTACCTAACCATAACCCTAACCGTAACCTTAGCAAGCAGTTTCTTATCAAAACATTGTTTGTTGATAGTATGAACATTTGTAGATCATCTATCCAAATAAAGTGTGACCAAATGTTTTTGTTTTACTTTTTAAAATTATTATTGCATATTAGATTACGATTATTGAGCTTTGGAAAATCTCCTGGCTTGCAAACCTTGCATACTAAAGAAGTAGGGAAATCCAGATGAGTACATGAGGATATTAAGTATGCATGTGTAGCCATTATTACTCAAACACTTAAAGACTTAGACTAGAGTCGACCAATGAACTGTTATTGCTGCATATTGAATTGTTCAAACCAACCATACCATGCTTCTGTTTTTCACAACAGGAAAATGATTCCAAGGAAGAAATATAGTATGAATCTGAGACATTTCACATGTTCTTCACAATGAACATTTTTACTTGAGCAGATTTCTCCCCAGAATTATTCATAAACATGATTCAAAGGGTTGATTTAATATATACTTTCCTATGTGTTACAAATTACAATGAAATACCTCTACATGTAATTTGACTGTTAGATATTGGTGTGAATCAACATGGAAAATATGAAATTAGAGTAGATAATTGGAAACCATTAATGGGACACAATTGTCTGTATGACTTCACTAGTCATAAGTAATTAACAAATTACAAATTATGTAACTGCACACAGTTTTAAATGTTATAGGTACGTTTTATTATTTTATTTTGTCCACTCTTTCCTTGTTAATTGGCTTACCACAGAGTTTCTGCAGGGACTTCTCGGTGTAGGTCTCTCGGTCGCAGCCCTTCCCAATGTGGCTGGTCTGCAGCTCCACCATTGCTCTCACCGCCGACAACGGGCCGTCACATGTCTCCAGGTGCATCTTGGGAAACAGCTGCTTACTCCCTGTCCCGGGCTCGTAGTCCACTTGTTTGTTCCAGCCTGGGAGAAAGAGAGTAGAATATTATTGTAGTTTATTATGTTAGTTTATTATTATTATTACACTACAACTCTTTTATCATCATAGTGTTACTGTTGACACAATCATTTCAAAATAAAAATGTTTTTATTATTTATAAAACAGAACTACTAAATAAAATAAATCATCTAGACACGACAAATGCATTCGGCCACTGTCCAATTCAGTCTCTCCTACTGTTATATTTTTTCCCACTTCTTCTGGTCCTGTATGGCTCAGTTGGTAGAGCATGGCTGGTCCTGTATGGCTCAGTTGGTAGAGCATGGCTGGTCCTGTATGGCTCAGTTGGTAGAGCATGGCTGGTCCTGTATGGCTCAGTTGGTAGAGCATGGCTGGTCCTGTATGGCTCAGTTGGTAGAGCATGGCTGGTCCTGTATGGCTCAGTTGGTAGAGCATGGCTGGTCCTGTATGGCTCAGTTGGTAGAGCATGGCTGGTCCTGTATGGCTCGGTTGGTAGAGCATGGCTGGCGTTCGTTTCCTGGGGCCACCCATATGTAGCATGTATGCCAGCCTGACTGTAAGTCGCTTTGGATAAAAGCATCTGCTAAATGGCATATATTATTATAGATTATTCTGGTTTGGTATTCACTTTGCATGAAGGTCAGTCCTATTCTTCGTTAGGCTAGCTCTACCACAGCGACGATACTACAGAGGCAAAGGGTTCCACTGAATACCCCTGCAAGCCTCTGAATTGAAGGCATCACGGAGCACACCTCACTAAAGCTGAAAGGTGACAGGTGACTTAACACACCAAGGAGCTTAGAAAGAAGTGAGGTTCTGATACAGGAAGCTATGCTACGTTAACTGCTGACCAACCGTGCTCGCTAATCCATGTCACACAGTTGAGTGTTGGCGACACGCATGACAGGGATCTGCTATCATGGCCTTCCAAATCAAACCAATAACCCTTATCTGACGCAAAAAGAAAGAAAGGATGTCCTGTCTGAGCTTAAATTGAATTCAAGTGTGGAATTATTTCCCGTGTATCTAACATTACACTGCTACAATGACAAACTTTGCTATCAATGCTAACGAACGCGCTAACATATCACAAAGGGATTCATTTGACTTGAATCACTGCCCAATTATGCCACAAACAACATTGTGTTTAATTACAGGCATCTCTCTCAATATATTATTGACTGGCAGACCAAGCTCAGCTCACTCCAAGTAAGATATTCTACTTCAGAGAGTGTCTTTATCAAAGGGATGTGTAGACCAGGCAGGGATACCCCAGAGGCCTTTTCACCACCACAGGCAATATAAGAGTCAAATCGCCTCTGCTGATTGGATCAGAAGAATCACAGAATCGTAGTAGGAAGAGAATTGGGGGGGGAATAGAATCCGAAAATAAGTGGAACAGTCGAATAAGAAAAGTGTGGAAGTGGAATAAAATAAGAATACATTTGAAATGCTGAGGCAATATCGGCAGAAGAAGTCTAGAGTGACATTGATGGTTCTCTACCAGAACAAAGTGATATGCCAGATTTCCAGGAAATGGCGAGAGAATGGGATGGGCGGCTGGAAAGATCAACTATGATAGGTGGCATATGACCAGAGAGACGAAGAGAGCGGAATAAATATTGGAGAGAGAGTGGGAGATAGAGAGAAGGTAGAGTGAGAGAGAGAACAAGAGCAATGGTGGAGGACAGAGAACGCAAGAGTAGAATTACATGCTTAAAGAGCATGACAGTTCCAGTGCGGGAAGCCTTCCCCACCCCTTGGCTTAGTCTGTCGTCTTTGTCACCCGGTTTATATTTCGATTACCCTCCATATGTATCTGTGGGCTGCACCAGGTCTTCTTTATAGTCTAGGGAGGAGTAATGGCCATTTTATTATTGTGTGTGGAGCGGAGAGTTGACAGCTTTCGAGTCTGTTCCGTGATATATTCAAGGTCAAACACTCAGAGAAAGAAATGACATGACCAGGAAGGCAGACCGAGAGAGGATGTTGTTAGAGCAAGTCTATTGTCATGAATCTTGCCCTGTGCCAGCTAGAGTTGTTAGACAGCTTGCAAAGAAATGGTACAGGAATTTCTCAATTTCACCTGTGATTGTAATTGGGAATTAGTTATACTCATGTTTTAATTTCCTCTTGTGAGGACAATAAAGTATCTATCCATCCCAGTAATAAAAATATACTGTAACAGCATCGTCTCGAAGGCCATTGAAATCTTGCAGGCCCAATTTCAAGTAGAGATATGATTTCAATATGCTTTCTATTCAATTACACAAATCAAACTCCAACATATTTAATGTGTGCCTATATTAAGGTCAAATAAATTACTTTATGAAGTATATAGCCATAACACCTCATTACCTCTTAATTTCCTGATTATATATGAAAAGGTTCATGGCTAGCCTATGGTGGATTATGGCTGGAATTATTAGACATTTCGGCACATTATGCAACATTTGAGAGCTTTTGTGTGAGTATATCATATTTATTATTGTGCCGAGGGAAAGACCAATGACTCTTTTAAAACTTAAAGATGGTGGGAATGTGATACTTCACTGTACTTTGCAGCATGTACTGTTGTCATGACTTTAAGGGCTATTAGATAAAAAAAATAATGTACAGCTTTATTTGAAGATGACATTTACAGTGAGTGTCTCATGGAGAGTTGCCCTTTAGTATCAAGCCATCCCTCACTACCGTGTCAGCCTCCAACCAGGTAATGTCAAGCCACATTTCCAGCAAGAGGAATCACACACTGTCTTTAAAGGTGCAACCTACAATTGCTGCATCTAGATTTTTGACTTTTAAATTAATTATATACACAACTGTGGGAAGCATTGGAGTCAACATGGGCCAGCATCCCTGTGGAACACTTTCAACACTTTGTAGAGGCCATGCCCGAGGAATTGAGTCTGTTCTGAGGGCAAAAGGCGGGGGGGGTTTGGGGGGGGGGTGTTCCTAATGTTTTGTGCACTCAGTGTATATACCCAATAGTTGTTCAAGAATATAACTTACAAATGCCTCTAAACATTGCAATTCTAAACAAACGCTGTATAGCCTTAATTAAAACATAGTTAAAACTATAATTTTGATATCATCGATGGTCACTCCTTGCATCCATCCCTCAGCTTTTAACAAAAACAGTGGAGGTTTGGCCATTTTGTCATTGTTTGCCCTTTTAAGAAAGGAGTGATTTCTTCTAATTGGGTGAAGGTGAAATATCCTGCGCATGTTCCTGCTCTCTGTCTCCCCAACCTTTCTTCTCCTGACATGGCCTACTAACATCTGACAGGGAAGCAGTGGGGGACCCTGTCCACTTATAAAGGATTTAACTATGCACATGCTACAGTAGTCCGAGACAAGATCCAGTCAAGTTCCCCGGACACTAATAGGCTTTATTCTAAAACGGGATATGCTAAAAACCTCTCTCTCTCTCTCTACCTCTTTCTCTCTCTCTCTCTCTCTCTCTCTCTCTCTCTCTCTCGTTCTCTCTCTCTCACTCTCTCTCTCTCTCACTCATGCCGCTGTATCCCCATCTACCCTTCTCCACAGGGGCCATTGACCTGGATTGGTCGGGTAAACAGAGTTGAGTCAAGGAGGACTGTAAGATTCAGAGCCAAGAGTGTAGCTATAAGGTGAGAGCTCTTTTTCTCTGAAAGCAGACTGCTGTGGCATATGGGTGCAGATGGAGGAAAGAACAGTCCAATGCGAACGCAGAGACACTAATAATGCTGCTGCAAGCAAGCACCCAGAGTCATGCCTGCGATCATTTTGTGAGGAGTAAAGGTTTGTTGGGAGTGTCTGAGGTTAAGTTGGCCCTAACTGCTGGTCAAGAATCAGGTGTACAGACTTCTTTTATTTTTTGATGGATCAGCTTTAATATTGCGGATAGATTGTTGCTCCATGAATGTAATTGTCTGCATCATTTCTAATTCCCCATATATTTTTGGGGTAAATATACAGCGGGTGAAATAAGTATTGAACACGTCACCATTTTTCTCAGTAAATATATTTCCAAAGGTGCTATTGACATGAACATTTCACCAGACGTTGGTAACAACCCAAGTAAGTAACCCAAGTACTATGGAAAGAACTGAAGATCAAGATTCATAGAAAAGGCCCACGGAACCTTCAAGATTTGAATACTGTTTGTGTGGAAGAATGGGCCAAAATCACACCAGAGCAATGCATGCGACTAGTTTCTCCATACAGGAGGCGTCTTGAAGCTGTCATTACCAACAAAGGCTTTTGTACAAAGTATTAAATAAATATCAGTAAGTGTATTCAATACTTTTTCCCTGTGTCATTTCACATTATTATATATAACTTAATTTCTGAACTTATTTGTTTTGGTTTCTTTGTATGTATGGATTACTTGGGTTGTTACCTGCAAAATCGGCAGTGTATCAAATACTTGTTCTCCCCACTGTATAACCATATGCATACATAAATACACATATACACATATATACATATATATATATATATATATTGTGGTGGCCAGAAGGAAACACAGTCCTCCACAACACAGCACGGTCACCTGCAGCACCATGGAGAGCACCATCAGAGGAGGACACAAGGTCTGGGCTAAACAGTGTTCAGGACCAAGGACAGCTCCAACACAGGTGTGCACCATTTTCCCTCTGACAGGGTGCCTCAGCTGCAGGCTGTTGGACCCAATTAGCAGCCACTTAAAAAGAGAACAAGGAAGCCACAGTAGGAAGAGCAGGATGAGAAGAGAGCAGGCACAGGGAGTTGGATGTACCCCAGCCCAGCCCAGGCGTGGACCAGTCATAACATGACCACCCTCTTGAAGATAGAGGCCTAGTTGACAACGTGAGTAAAATGGATCACCTAAACTAATCCTACACCTCTTCTTGCCTCCCTTCCAGAAATAGACTGAGGCATCAAGGAGCAACCTGAGAAAGAGGAATTACCTGAGTTACCGTTCTCTCCCTTCCCCCTTTCCCCTGCTTTATGGAAAATAAAGAAACATAAGTTTTGCTCCACTAAAACGCTGCCCAGTGAATGATTTCCTTCAACCTCCAGAGTTTAACCCTCCCAGTCTTGTGTATGGAGGTTACATATGGTGGAGAATGCGGGCAGCAGTGAAACCTCGCTTTGGATACAGACAGTGAAGAGAAACAACAAGAAAATGGAGGAAGCCCTGACCGCCATTCTGCAGGCCCAAACCACTCTGAATGCAGCAGTCACCGAGCTCTGCCGAAGGACTGAGGCACACGGTAGGAGACCCCAAGATTATCTGACTAAAATGACTAGAGAAGATGATGTTGAAACCTACCTCGATATCTTTGAAAAAACGGCCCACAGAGAGGGATGGCCCAGGGCAGACTGGGCGAACCTGATACTCCCTCTTCTAACTGGGGAAGCCCAGAAGGCCTGCCGTGACCTCACCGTTCATGAGGCAACAAATTATGAAGTGGTCAAGAGATCGATCCTCGCCCAATATGGGCTCAGCCTGCCTGCCAAGGCCCAGCGTGTCCATAGCTGGGAATACCATTCATCACTTCCAGCACGGGCTCAAGTAACCACGTTAACCCGCATGGTGAGAAGCTGGCTAGAGGAAGGAGATGGGCCACCTGCTGTAGCAAGAGTAGCGATTGATCGATGCACACGTGGCCTGCCTGCAGATGCAAAAAAATATGTGGCTCAACAAGGACCACAAAGCGTAGATGCCTTGATTGCACTCCTAGAAAACCACCAGGTGACTGTGAGCCTGCTGAAACCTGAAGTACCCAAAAACCCCTCTTGGAAACAGAGTCAAGAGCGAGAGCCTCTTAAGAAGCACCCCGCAGCAGTCCAAGCAAGACCCCTAAAGACCCAAGGAAACTGGCCCGGGATTGCCCAGGCCGAGAGGAGCTAATGCCCACGGCCAGTACCTCGGAATCAAGGTTCCCATGCCATTTCCTTACCACTTGCTGGGCTCATGAGGGGGCGGCCGCCCCTAAAGTCCCTGTTAAGATTGGGAGCAAAGACACAGAAGCCCTCATAGACTCAGGCAGTATGGTAACACTAATCCGACCAGAGTTTGTAGGGCCAAACAGGGGAAGAGAGATCTCTGTGTCCTGTATCCATGGGGACACCAGGAACTACCCCACTGCAGAATTCAGCATGGTCACCCCACGGGGGCAATTCCGAGTACGAGCAGGGGTCGTGGATCACCTGCCAGTCCCGGTCCTGGTCGGCCGGGACTGTCAAGCATTTTCTGCCTACTGGACAAACCGAGCTACCGAGGGGAAGAGACCTACTCGGCGCAGAAGAAGAGACCGTCTAACCAATGCCGGGACCACAGATGCAACCAGCCCTGAAGAGCCCCTCAATGGGGATAGAGGTGAGGAACCTCACTCTGACTCCACTGCCACTGCATCAGAAGATCCCGAAGGTGTACAGATTCGTGACGACATAGAATCCCATGAAGTATTTTCAGAATTTCCCCCGGCAGAAACCCTCCAGGGAGAAAGGCTGGGACGGTTCGGCACTGCTCAACTGCAAGACCCGGTACTGAGCCAAGCATGGGGGAATGTCCAGGTGGTCGAGGGCCAGCCACGAGTTGGGGTGAGTAGACTCACTTATCCCCATTTTATGATCAAAAACAGATTGTTGTATAGAGTGGATCAGCGAAGGGGTGAAATTATAGACCAGTTGTTGGTCCCCAAGCCCTATGCCACTAAGGTGTTGTATTTAGCTCACACTCACTTGCTAGGGGGCCATTTGGGGGCAGAAAAGACCTATGAAAGGATCCTCACGCGTTTCTATTGGCCCGGGGTCAAAAAGGCAGTCGAAGATTATTGTCGTCACTGTTCTGAATGTCAACGCAACAGCCCCAAGATAACATACAGAAACCCCCTTATCCCTCTGCCAATCATTGAGACCCCTTTCAGCAGGATTGCACTGGACATTGTGGGACCGCTGCCAAAATCGAACCGTGGACACCGATACATTCTAGTCATCCTTGACTATGCCACCCGATTCCCAGAGGCCATACCTCTCCGAGCAGCAACCTCAAAGGCCGTGGCCAGAGAACTGGTCCAACTCTTCAGCTGGGTGGGGATAGCAGACGAGATCCTTACTGACCAAGGCTCGTGCTTCATGTCTACGGTAATGAAAGAGACCTGCCGACAACTGAAGGTGAAACAACTCCAAACCTCCATATACCACCCCCAGACTGATGGGCTGGTAGAGAGGTTTAACAAAACCCTTAAACAAATGTTAAAGAAAGTGATTGACATTGATGGAAAAAATTGGGATCAACTGTTACCATATGTCCTGTTCTCTATTCGAGAAGTCCCACAGAGCTCCACTGGCTTCTCGCCCTTTGAACTCCTCTATGGGAGGCGACCGCGAGGGATTCTGGACCTCGCTAAAGAGAGTTGGGAACAGCAGCCATCACCCCACCGCACCGTCATTGAGCATGTTGAACAGATGCATGACCGAATGGCAAGGATCTGGCCAGTTGTAAGGGAACACATGCAACAGGCCCAACAACAGCAGGCCAAAATATACAACAGGGGGGCCAAGATTAGAGATTTTCATCCTGGAGAAAAGGTATTAGTTCTAGTCCCATCCAACGAGTGCAAATTCCTGGCCAAGTGGCTGGGACCCTATGAGATTGTAGAGCGGATGGGCCCAGTCAACTACAGAGTACGCCAACCCGGCCGAAGGAAAGGCCAGCAAATCTACCATATAAACCTTCTGAAATCGTGGCATGAACCTATCACCCCTCCAAGCGATGTACTCACAGCCAGTGTCACTTCTCCTACAACCCCGCAGGTAAAGATGGGTGAACAGCTCTCGCCTAGGCAAAAGCAGGAGTTACGAGAACTTCTGTGGCGAAACCGTGACGTCTTCTCTGATCTGCCTGGACGGACCTCCCTTATAACCCATGATATAGTAACAGAACCAGGGAAGGTTGTTAGACTTCGACCTTACAGGATCCCAGAAGCAAAAAGGGCAGCCATCCGAGCGGAAGTAAAGAAAATGCTTGAACTAGGGGTTGTAGAGGAATCCCAAAGTGCATGGTCAAGTCCTATCGTCCTAGTCCCAAAACCGGACGGGAGCACACGATTCTGTAACGACTACAGAAAAGTGAATGAAGTTTCCCAATTTGACGCTTACCCTATGCCAAGGATAGATGAGTTGATTGAGCGATTGGGCCCTGCAAGATTCATCACAACCCTGGACTTGACAAAAGGATACTGGCAAGTACCTCTGACCCCCCAAGCCAGACCAAAAACCGCCTTCTCCACTCCTGAGGGGGCCTTTCAATACCGGGTTCTTCCTTTTGGGATCCATGGGGCACCAGCCACGTTTCAAAGACTCATGGATAGAGTCCTACGTCCACACCAGCAATATGCGGCTGCATATCTGGACGACATTGTTATCCATGACAGGAGTTGGGAGGAACATCTCCACCACCTAGACGCGGTCTTACAAGCACTACGGTCAGCGGCTCTCACAGCAAACCCAAACAAGTGTTCGCTTGCCCAAGAAGAGGCCAACTATCTAGGGTACACGGTTGGGAGAGGAAATGTGAAACCCCAACCTAACAAGATTGATTCCATACTCACCTGGCCCCGGCCTCAAACCAAGAAACAGGTAAGGACCTTCCTGGGGTTACTTGGTTACTACCGGACATTCATACCGGGCTTCGCCACAAAAGCAGCCCCCTTAACCGAATTGACCCGCAAGTACCTCCCAAACCAGGTGAGCTGGACCGAAGAAGCAGAACTGGCCTTCATCGAACTGAAGCAATCTCTCTGTTGTGAACCAGTCCTACAAGCCCCAAACTTCAACAAACCGTTTGTTCTACAAACAGATGCCTCTGAAGTAGGGGTTGGAGCGGTACTGTCTCAGTTTCAGGATGGTATGGAACACCCAGTCATGTTCATTAGCCGTAAGCTGCTGCCCAACGAGAAGAATTATGCCACAGTGGAAAAGGAATGTCTTGCTGTAAAATGGGCTATTGAAAAATTGAGATATTACCTGTTGGGTCGAAAGTTTATCTTAGTAACTGATCATGCCCCGCTTAAATGGATGTCTCAAAACAAAGGGAAAAATGCACGAATCACTCGCTGGTTTCTTCAGTTGCAGGACTTCCAGTTTAAAGTAGAACACCGGGCTGGGAACTCTCATGCAAATGCTGATGCCATGTCCAGGAGGCAGGACGGCTTTTGGGCGTGCGCTCCAAACAGGAGCTTGGAGCTGGAAAAGGGGGTATGTGGTGGCCAGAAGGAAACACAGTCCTCCACAACACAGCACGGTCACCTGCAGCACCATGGAGAGCACCATCAGAGGAGGACACAAGGTCTGGGCTAAACAGTGTTCAGGACCAAGGACAGCTCCAACACAGGTGTGCACCATTTTCCCTCTGACAGGGTGCCTCAGCTGCAGGCTGTTGGACCCAATTAGCAGCCACTTAAAAAGAGAACAAGGAAGCCACAGTAGGAAGAGCAGGATGAGAAGAGAGCAGGCACAGGGAGTTGGATGTACCCCAGCCCAGCCCAGGCGTGGACCAGTCATAACATGACCACCCTCTTGAAGATAGAGGCCTAGTTGACAACGTGAGTAAAATGGATCACCTAAACTAATCCTACACCTCTTCTTGCCTCCCTTCCAGAAATAGACTGAGGCATCAAGGAGCAACCTGAGAAAGAGGAATTACCTGAGTTACCGTTCTCTCCCTTCCCCCTTTCCCCTGCTTTATGGAAAATAAAGAAACATAAGTTTTGCTCCACTAAAACGCTGCCCAGTGAATGATTTCCTTCAACCTCCAGAGTTTAACCCTCCCAGTCTTGTGTATGGAGGTTACAATATATATATATATATATATACACATATACACACATACACACTTTTTTGTTAATATATCTTCCTTTATTATTCCCCTCAAACCCTACCACCGCTCGCCCAGTTGGAGTAAACTAATAAACAATAACATTTTAGCTTCTGCTTCCAGCTTATACATACTATACACATTTTACAGACACAATCTATTTTACAAAAGTTATATTTATTTGTTTTTAGTCCTGGCCTTCCTCTATTTCTAATATCCATCTAGTTTGATTTGTAACTGTGCTATTTCACAAAAGCTCTGAACCTATATACATTCTACAGACCCCGTATGTTTTACATTTGTTATCTTGTTATTAGTCCCACCCTTCAGCTCCATTCAACCCCTCCCATCTATCTCTTAACACCATCCATATTGGATTTCTATTTGCCATATATTTTTCAACTGTGCTGTGATGCTTCTATTCTCATTGTTTCTACAGATTGTAAATTAAAGATAAACATTTTTGATAAAATAATTATTAAATTATTGATCGATTGACTATGACTTTTCAGCTCTAGGTAAATGTTGCAATTCTTCAGCTATTCCTGGACCTGTGACCAAAAACGAGCTACATATGGACAATACCAAAATAAATGATCTAATGACTCTGCGTCCTCGCAGCAAAATCTGCAGAGCTGGGAAGATTGTATCCCCCATATATATATTTAACATTGTATTGGTTGCAAGAATTTTGTATAATAATTTATATTGAAACATTCTAAGTTTTGAATCCGCCGTCGTTTTATGTGTTAATTCATAAACCATGTGCCATGGAATTGGTACATCGAAAATCTCTTCCCAACTATTTTGCAATTTATATGGCACAGCTGTCAGTTTTTTGGTCCTTAAATGGAACTGGTATATATTTTTATTTATCAGAATTTTCACAACCAATTTTGGTCTTTAATGCAGGGCCTTACTTTTTCCCACTTCCACTTGCCTCTTCCATTTTTGTGGTAATGCTGCAATCAGTTTGTTGCAATTTTGGGTAGAGCAGACTTTTCCATATGTCTGTGTTAGCTGCATGTGTGACCTAACTCCACCAGTCCTATTTATGATATCATTTACAAAGATTATTTTATTTTTTATTATCGAAAAATACACGTTTTTTATCAATTAGTATATTTGAGTTTAACCGCAATATTTGTTGTATTATTTGTTCTGTATTTTCAGGTGGATTAAACTGGAATTGAAGCCAACTTTCTATGTAATCTGAATGAATGGAAAAAGGCTTCTTCTTTGATTAGACTGACCTTGCCAGCCAGGTTTGCAGACGGGCTTGACGTCGATGTGCACCTCCACACTCTCCGTCGCCCTCTTCTGGCCGCAGTCAAAGGCGGTCACCATGACCTTGTAGTGCTGCTTCTTGTCGTAGCTCAGACGCTCCGTGTTTCTGATGTTGCCTAGAGAAGGAAAAGAGAAAAAATATATAAATGTAAACACGGATGCACTCAAGAAAATCATAGTGACTGATATCTTCTGCAAATAGATTGTATTTCTGGAGTCAAAGAATAATCTTCCCGTAGGAGAACCCTTTTTGGTTCCACTTAGAACCCTTTTGGGTTCCATGTAGAACCCTCTGTAGAAATGGTCCTACATTTTACCCAAAAGGGTTCTATCTGGAACCACAATAGTTCTACATGGAACCAAAAAGGGTTATTCAAAGGGTTCTCCTATGGGGACAGCAGAAGAACCCTTTTATTGTGCATGCGCCCAGCCCGCCACAGAAGTCGCTAGAGTGTGATGGAACAAGGACATCCCAGCAGGCCAAACCCTAACCCGGACGACGCTGGGCCAATTGTGCATTGCCTCATGGCTCTTCTGGTCACACAGTCAGGTATCTAACCAGGATCTGTAGTAATGCAGCTTGCACTGCGATGCAGTGCCTTAGACCACTGCGCCACTCGGGAGGCCCATTGACTTCTTTATATCTGAGTAGCGCTCTGTTCATGTGTTCCAGTGGTTAGTCTCTCCTTTCCTCTCTCCCTCCATCTCTCTCCTTCTCTCCCTGAGCTACAGAGGGCAGACAGGCCTGTTTTATCTAATAACTTACTCAGGTCTCTGATCTACGGTTAATGAGGGAGCCAGAAGCTCCCTTGGTACAAAACACACTCTGGCGGCCCCCAAGCATCACTACGCTCAGCTCTATTTGAGCACCACAAGTGCCAGTCACACTGCAGACCTTGGGAGGGCCATGGGAGGCAAGGAGACTGGCAGCCGTGGAGCTGGCATGGGGGACGGGAGACATACAGTTGAAGTTGGAAGTTTACATACACCTTAGCCAAATACATTTAAACTCAGTTTTTCACAATTCCTGACATTTCATCGTAGTCAGAATTCAGTGTCTTAGGTCAGTTAGGATCACCACTTTATTTTAAGAATGTGAAATGTCAGAATAATAGTAGAGAGAATTATTTATTTCAGCTTTTATTTCTTTTATCACATTCCCAGTGGGTCAGAAGTTTACATACACTGAATTAGTATTTGGTAGCATTGCCTTTATATAGTTTAACTTGAGTCAAACGTTTCGGGTAACCTTCCACAAGCTTCCCACAATAAATTGGGTGAATTTTGACACATTCCTCCTGACAGAACTGGTGTAACAAAGTCAGGTTTGTAGGCCTCCTTGCTCGCACACGCTTTTTCAGTTCTGCCCACACATTTTCTATAGGATTGAGGTCAAGGCTTTGTGATGGCCACTCCAATACCTTGACTTTGTTGTCCTTAAGCCATTTTGCCACAACTTTGGAAGTATGCTTTGGGTCATTGTCCAAGCTTCAATATATCCACATAATTTTCCTTCCTCATGATGCCATCTATTTTGTGAAGTGCACCAGTCCCTCCTGCAGCAAAGCACCCCCACAACATGATGCTGCCACCCATGTGCTTCACGGTTGGGATGGTGTTCTTCGGCTTGCAAGCCTCCCCCTTTTTCCTCCAAACATAACGATGGTCATTATGGCCAAACAGTTCTATTTTTGTTTCATCAGACCAGAGGACATTTCTCCAAAAATTACGATCTTTGTCCCCATGTGCAGTTGCAAACCGTAGTCTGGCTTTTTTATGACGGTTTTGGAGCAGTGGCTTCTTCCTTGCTGAGCGGCCTTTCAGGTTATGTCGATATAAGACTTGTTTTACTGTGTATATAGATACGTTTGTACCTATTTCCTCCAGCATCTTCACAAGGTCCTTTGCTGTTGTTCTGGGATTGATTTTCACTTTTCCACCAAAGTATGTTCATCTCTAGGAGACAGAACGCGTCTCCTTCCTGAGCAGTATGACGGCTGCATGGTCCCATGGTGTTTATACTTGCGTACTATTGTTTGTACAGATGAACGTGGTACCTTCAGGCGTTTGGAAATTGTTCCCAAGGATGAACCAGACTTGTGGAGGCCTACCATTTTTTCTGAGGTCTTGACTGAATTCGAGCAAAGAGGCACTGAGTTTGAAGGTAGGCCTTGAAATACATCCACAGGTACACCTACAATTGACTTAAATTATGTAAATTAGCCCATAAGAAGCTAAAGAAGCTAAAGCCATGACATAATTTTCGGGAATTTTCCAAGCTGTTTAAAGGCACAGTCAACGTAGGTTATGTAAACTTCTGACCCACTGGAATTGTGATATAGGGAATTCAATTTGAAATAATCTGTCTCTTAACAATTGTTGGAAGAATTGCTTGTGTCATGCAAGATGTCCTAACCGACTTGCCAAAACTATAGTTTGTTAATATGAAATCTGTGGAGTGGTTGGAAAATTAGTTTTAATGACTTCAACCTAAGTGTATGTAAACCTCCGACTTCAACTGTATGGAGCTCTGGTCCCAGCCTCATCTCCCATTCCTGTACCAATGTGTAGTGAAATAGGGCAACTGTCAATATATGTGTGTGTGTGCGTGTGCGCGTGCGCGTGCACTGCACTTATGAGCCATGAAAACTAGCACACACTACAGCTCTCCGGGACCTGATTCTCAAGTTCACCATTCTTTGAGGTGTATGTCTAACAACAGTAGATTCGATTTACTGTTTTACACCAACAGGGTTATTGAACAAATTTTTATAGATACTGTATATAATGGGAGATTTACCAACTGGTTGAGAGACATGATTAAAAGGACTTCTTTAAATCTTGAGTAGTGCTCTGTTCATGTGTTCCAGTGGTTAGTCTCTCCTTTCATCTCTCCCTCCATCTCTCTCCTTCTCTCCCTGAGCTACAGAGGGCAGACAGGCCTGTTTTATTTAATAACTTACTCAGGTCTCTGATCTACGGTTAATGATGGAGCCAGAAGCCCCCTCGGTACAAAACACACTCTGGCGGCCCCCAAGCATCACTACGCTCAGCTCTATTTGAGCACCATAAGTGCTAGTCACACTGCTGACCTTGGGAGGGCCATAGGAGGCAAGGAGACTGGCAGCCGTGGAACTGGCATGGCGGACGGGAGACATAAAATTGCCAACCTGCTGTCCCCTGGGGGACACAGAGGGTCCTGAGCCGTGCCAGAGGACATCAGAGGTACCAGACAGGGAGGAAGAAAGGAAGAGAGAAAGGGAGGGAGCGAGAGAGAGAGAAATGACGGAAGAGACATAGAAACCGAAAGAGGAGAGAGATTAAGGGAGAGAGGAAAGCGGGAGGAGAGAGGCTTGCAGAGATGGCAAGCTGTGGAGTATCTGATGTCATTTTGACCTGTCTGCTCCACTCGTCCTTGTATTCCCGCTGATCACACAGAGCTGGATCCAGTTTCACTGCACTGTGAAGGATGAACGGGGAAGCATTTGGAGAGCCATGAATACAGCACACTGACAAATGGTGCGAGAGATGTGCTTTGAATAGAATTAACTAAGTTCAGTGGGTTGGAGAAGAATTCTGGCAACAGCAACTTTGTGGGTTCAATTTCCGCATGGACCATGTGTACTGACTGTGAATGGACTGTAACTCGATCTAGATACAAACTTCTGCTAGTGACTGTATAAAAATTATGCCTAGCCAATTAGATGGCCTGAGGAACAGTTTGTGTCATCGCTGTTACGGAAAGTAAAGTGTAACCAAGTTGACCGCTGTGACGGGGTTGACATTATTTCCTGAATGAAGAGTGTGTGGAGAGAGCCAAAATAAAATAATTTGACCTCTAATGCAAGGTTGGGAGGAGAAGAGGATGCTTGTGCCTTTGACCTGGGGGTTGTGCGGTCAGAGGATGGGGGTTAGAGGTCACTGACCATTGCGGTCGATGGCGAAGGGCGTGTCGGAGGTGACGATGTCGTAGTTGCAGATCTGGCTGTACTGCGGGGAACAGTCCTGGTCCCAGGCCTCTACTTGCAGGATGCTGTCGTAAATCTTCCCTTCCATTGCTGCAGCGTGGTATATAGGCTCCCGGAACACAGGAGAGAACTCATTTACGTCATCCACCTGGATGTGAACCACTGCCCTGGAGAGAGGGAGGGGGGGAGAGAGAGAGAGAAAGAGAGAGAGCGAGAGAGAACGCGAGAGATAGAGAGAGCAAGCGAGAGAGGGAGAGAGAGAGAGAGAGAGAGAAAGGCAGTAAGACAGATATCTTTGATACTCTTTCTTCCAACATGACACAATAAGTACTAATGATTACAAAATACTCAACGTCCTCAAACCCAAATCCCCACTAAACCCTCAAAAACCAAAACAACAAACCATAACATACAACACAAATACCCTCGCAATCTCATTACCAGCTAAGAGAACAAGAGAGAGAGAAACATGAAATGGGGCATACAGTACAGACAAAGTCAAATCCTACTATTCACTGATGGTTACTGTAAAAAAGGTTGGTAGTGATGCAATGTTTTTGCCCCGGAGCGAATGAGAGATATCCGCACCACATCTAGGTTGGTTCAGGCCTGTTTCTTTGTACTACGTAAAACAATCCCCAAATGACACTACAGGGCTGAACATAACATAAGTAATATTTTAAATATCTTATTATTATTTAAATAAGCCCTGTCTCTCAAACTCAACCTATAATTTGGCAGACAATGACCTTGTGTGACAAGAAGCGATGGTGGGTCTGCTGCTCTAGCATGTCTTCCTAATTAAAGACATTCACTTAATGAGACCTACTTAGAATGTCCTGCAGTGTTGCTACTTAGCTGAGGCACACACACACACACACACACACACACACACACACACACACACACACACACACACACACAGAGTGCCATCTCTCTATGTTATGAGACATTCATCAAAGATGCCCAAGCTGTGAAATCCCTCCCTCTCTCTCTCATACTGCTCTCTCTCTGTGTGACAGTATCCGCCTTAGTCATTGCCTTAGAGCACATCTTTCAATAGCACTTCATCAGAGCAGGGATGTAGCGCTTGATTTGCGGTTGTACGCAACTGTCTGGCTCATAAGGATCCTTTAGTATCTCAATAATTAAAAACATCCCAAGAGCTGAACATTGAGCAAGTCTCAGCTGTGACTAGGTATTGCACGGTGGATGTGATCTGTCACTGTCTACGACCAGTATTGAACACGACTGTAGGACCCACATACTGTACACTTGGCATGTAGGGCTATATCAGTTTTCTTGTGTAATGCATAATTTTCTCACACACACACACACACACACACACACACACACACACACACACACACACACACACACACACACACACACACACACATTACATTACACAAAGTTACATACACACACCCTCCGACATTCCCTCCGAACACACACACCAACCTCCGTCCACGACACACACACACACACACACACACCAACCTCTGTCCCCGACACAGACACCCTTCCTTACTTATGCGACTTCTTCCAGCTGGCCCCACTGGCCCCGGCCCCACAGTCGTAGGCCTGGATGATGAAGGTGTACTCCTTCTGGGTCTCACAGTCCACCGGGCCCTTGGCCCTCAGGACTCCCTCCCCTGACGTCTTGTTCAGGACCACCGCCTCGAACGGGGCCTCCTGCCCATGGATCTTAAATGCACAGATCTCCCCTGAACAAGAGGAGGAGGAGGAGGAGGAGGTGGAGGAGGAGGAGAGGAAACAGGGTAGAGAGAAAGAATTAAAAGCATGATAATGGACACTGTGTGTCGAAAATGTTATTCACAGATCAGACCTGGAAAAGTCTCTGCATGCCGCCACTCTGAACATTGTTGTCGAGGACATTGTGTATGTATTTATATGTGGTGGTGAAACACAGCTGAGCTGATAAGAGACTGAAAGAGCGTTCTGCAGTTGTAATTGCCTCGGTTCTGCATTTGTAATTGCCTTGGTGGCATCATGTCGTGCCAGTTCAGACAGGGAGGAGGAAATTAAATTTGTGTTTGCTTAATATTTTCGATATTCCTCTCTCCAGGCCACCTTCCAGAAAAACAATGTTTTTAAGTTTAATGGTCTCCAATAGGAGATATACGAGAGTTCATGCTTGTTTGCTATTTCAGATTTTAATAGCAGAAGTGGTTCAACTGAAGTTTGATTGTCTGCTGGACATGATGAGTATTATTATACAATCGTTTGCAGTAAAAATATACAGTCATGTGAAAAAGTAAGTACACCCCCTGGAAAGTTCTATTGCCACAATCAATGTCGAATTGCATGGGTACACTGTCAGAAAGAGACTGCACAACCTTGGCCTACATGGGAGGTCAGGAAGGAAGAAGCCTCTGCTCTAAAAAAATAATATTGCCAGACAACACCTGGGTAAAGTCAGACATTGATTGTGGCAAGAGAGGCCTGTAGATCCCTTGATGTTACCCTGGGGTTCTTAGAGACTTCTATGAGTATCTTTCGGTCAGCTCTTGGACTGACTTTGGTGGGACGACCTGTCCTAGGTAGTTTGTCAGTGGTCTGAAATTTTCATCGGACAGCGGAATGATGTACTTCGAATTGCTTGGAAATGGATTTGTAACCCCTCCCAGACTCATGGGCATCAATAATCTTTCTTCTGAGGGCCTCTGGTAGGTCTTTTGATCTTTGAATGATGTGTTACCACACACCCATATGGTTAAGACCAAACCAGACCAATGTTCTTATCTTAAAGTTTTCTCTCTAATGTTTTGTAATCATTTGCACTTGTTTTGGTACACATAATTCAAGTCAGGCATTTTTGTTTATTTTAATTTAGTGTGATTTGTTAAATTGGGTAACCTTTATTTGTCAATAGTGTTGAAATGAAGATTACATATCCGTGAGAACCTTCCAGGGGGTGTACTTACTTTTTAACATGACTGTATATACAGTAGGGAGAACAAGTATTTGATACACTGCCGATTTTGCAGGTTTTCCTTCTTACAAAGCATATAGAGGTCTGTAATTTTTATCATAGGTACACTTCAACTGTGAGACAGAATCTAAAACAAAAATCCAGAAAATCACATTGTATGATTTTTAAATAATTAATTAGCATTTTATTGCATGACATAAGTATTTGATCACCTACCAATCAGTAAGAATTCCGGCTCTCACAGACCTGTTAGTTTTTCTTTAAGAAGCCCTCCTGTTCCCCACTCATTACCTGTATTAATTGCACCTGTTTGAACTCGTTACCTGTATAAAAGACACCTGTCCACACACTCAATCAAACAGACTCCAACCTCTCCACAATGGCCAAGACCAGAGAGCTGTGTAAGGACATCAGGGATAAAATTGTAGACCTGCACAAGGCTGGGATGGGCTACAGGACAATAGGCAAGAAGCTTGGTGAGAAGGCAACAACTGTTGGCGCAATTATTAGAAAATGGAAGAAGTTCAAGATGACGGTCAATCTCCCTCGGTCTGGGGCACCATGCAAGATCTCACCTCGTGGGGCATCAATGATCATGAGGAAGGTGAGGGATCAGCCCAGAACTACACTCAGGACCTAGTCAATTACCTGAAGAGAGCTGGGACCACAGTCTCAAAGAAAACCATTAGTAACACACAACGCCGTCATGGATTAAAATCCTGCAGCGCACGCAAGGTCCCCCTGCTCAAGCCAGCGCATGTCCAGGCCCGTCTGAAGTTTGCCAATGACCATCTGGATGATCCAGAGGAGGAATGGGAGAAGGTCATGTGGTCTGATGAGACAAAAATAGAGCTATTTGGTCTAAACTCCACTCGCCGTGTTTGGAGGAAGAAAAAGGATGAGTACAACCCTAAGAACACCATCCCAACCGTGAAGCATGGAGGTGGAAACATCATTCTTTGGGGATGCTTTTCTGCAAAGGGGACAGGACGACTGCACCGTATTGAGGGGAGGATGGATGGGGCCATGTATCGCGAGATCTTGGCCAACAACCTCCTTCTCTCAGTAAGAGCATTGAAGATGGGTCGTGGCTGGGTCTTCCAGCATGACAACGACCCGAAACACACAGCCAGGGCAACTAAGGAGTGGCTCCGTAAGAAGCATCTCAAGGTCCTGGAGTGGCCTAGCCAGTCTCCAGACCTGAACCCAGTAGAAAATCTTTGGAGGGAGCTGAAAGTCTGTATTGCCCAGCGACAGCCCCGAAACCTGAAGGATCTGGAGAAGGTCTGTATGGAGGAGTGGGCCAAAATCCCTGCTGCAGTGTGTGCAAACCTGGTCAAGAACTACAGGAAACGTATGATCTCTGTAATTGCAAACAAAGGTTTCTGTACCAAATATTAAGTTCTGCTTTTCTGATGTATCAAATACTTATGTCATGCAATAAAATGCAAATTAATTACTTAAAAATCATACAATGTGATTTTCTGGATTTTTGTTTTAGATTCCGTCACTCACAGTTGAAGAGTACCTATGATAAAAATGACAGACTTCTACATGCTTTGTAAGTGGGAAAACCTGCAAAATCGGCAGTGTATCAAATACTTGTTCTCCCCACTGTATACATATGTGGACGAGCGATGTCAGGACGGCATTGGACTAAGATACAGTAGAATAGAATAGAGTATATATATATCCTCAACTTATGCTCAATATCCTTAACATGTTCAGAAGCAATGCGATAGTGGGGAATACACATTGTTGGTGAACTTGTTGAAACATGGCTATCATCTCATTTGTGAGTCAGTCACACTGCTGAACACAATGATCTTTGTCAGCATATCTTGATGACAGAAATGAAATAAGGGGCCTGACACCAGACTTGTGTAGTCCAGAAGGAAATAAGCACAGATATATATGACACCAACTCAACAATAAACATTTTGTTTGGCTCTTTTTTTATTTTGACAGGTTTTCGATTGTGGAACTGTCTCTATCTTTCTCTGAGTGTTCTTTTCAGGGATTTGGCGAAATGGCCTTGCGCCCCTGACCTCGTGACAGCCAATATCACCTAAACCCCAGCAGGACGTCAGGAACAAAAAGTGGCAGGGCTATCCCTTGTGTGCACAAGCCTCACTGTCAAGCTCTGATAAGCCTCTGATTCTCTCTCATATTATCTCTTTCATTATCTCTTATATTCTCTCTTTCATTCTCTCTCATATTCTCTCTTTCATTCCCTCTCTCCTCCATTTTTCATCCCTCGCTATTTCTCTTTATTTTTTATTTTTTTTACTCATTCCACCTGTTCAATTCTCTCTCTTCTGCAGTCCACCAGTCCGTGCTGCTGCCTGGGCTTGCACTTAAAATTTCCCCTCTATATTTCAATGCCTTGTCGAAATGAAACGGCCACCACAATGGGCGGCGAGGTGCGCCGAGGGAGAGAATAATAATCCAAACACAGCGTGCGAGGGAAAAGATAAGCACATCAAGGCTCTGCAAATCCAGCGGCATCCAAATATTTAGTTAGATGGAGAGAGAGGAAGGGGGAGACAATATGAACATGACAAAAACAATCATACACTATATATAAAATACACAAAAGTACAGAATACTTGGAATAAAATAAAAACATTTTCACTTAACAGTTTGGGCCTGATGCATAGCCATTTTCAGCTCCATCTGGTTGGGCACAAATGTATTTTTCTGGATAAGGGCAAGGAGCCAGGGTCAGGGAACGTATCGACGGGTGCAGTGAGACAGAAATACCAATGTAAATGTAAATGGTAAAGACAGACAGATTTCAGAGAAGAAGATTCTTATCGTGTCAGCAGAAGAGCACCTTGCATCTCTCTTGAACACCAATTAGATTGCCTCTCACAAGCACTGCCGGGAGATGAGCTCTAATAGTCTGCTATTTACCCTGAATCTCACCATTTTGGGCCTGATCTCTTTGGTATATATGAAATACAGATTTTGCAAGGGACTTGATGGAGTGTCAAGGGGTTTGATCAGTGCTATAGTTTGGTGGGAAGTGTGAGAGTCAGCTGAAATTATTCAGAGAACAGTCAATCAAATTGAGCCTATTTAATCTCTATTGAACAATTTGAGCTGGAAAAGAGAATTTTTTTTACCGTGCCAGGTAGTATCCAAGCTCACCTCCAACTGAACCTCTGAAATATCAAAACCAGTTGTACTCCACTGCAATGTGTTTCGCAAAGATCAGGTTACGGTACTTTGGAAGTTCTTTAAAATCTTTCACAGACATCAAACACATGGCTTCATTGTAATTGATACTATTCCATTCACTTCATTGCAGTCATTATTATGAGCCGTCCTCCCCTTACCAGCCTCCTGTGTCATCTACTGAAGAAGTGACCTTACTTACTGTGCAAAGTTAGCATCTGCCATTATGATTCTGAACACACAAAGCTCAAGTGAAAAGTAAAAAAAACTGAAACTGTCTTTATTTACATTTCGAATTCAAGTCTAGTTCCTCCTCTTTGAAAGTGTTCTGTTTAATCCCTGAAAGTTGGTGCAATAATTGGTGCAAACCCTGAGCTTGCCCATCTGGCCTTCTAATACTGTGTTTACACAGGCAGCCCAATACTGATATTTTTTCTTTCATTGGTCTTTTGACTAATCAGATGAGCTCTGAAAAGATCTGATGTGAAAAGATCTGATGTGATTGGTCAAAAGACCAGTGAAAAGACTAGTGAAAAAAGATGGGCTCCCTGTGTAAACACAGCCTATGGGCATCTATCTAGGACAGTGACCACCAAAATCATCCCTATGTCCAAGTCCCCCTTTCCCTCCGACTTAGAAACGGATTACTTCATCCAACATGTTAATTATCTTCATTTTAATCAAATGTCACATTCGATTCCCTCTCATGGTGTGTGTTTTGTCTCATCATGATAATGGCGGAGTTTGTGTACGTGTGTGTGTGTGTGGCTGATTAAAAAGCGAGTCTCTCTTAGCGGCCCTATCGGGAGTCGTATCGTTGATTCGCTCATTCTCTCGCCTCTCAGCTAGTGATCTAGTGATCTATCATCTCAGACTAACCCTCGTCCCCTTTCTATAATTACTCGCTGGATTCCGACTCTCGTCGCTAATGACTTGCTGCTAGCGCTCACACCAGTGATCTGACACAGAGGCGGGAGAGTGAGGAAGATGAAGATGAAGAGGTTAAGGGGTTCGTGCCTCGCCGCCTTTTCTCTCAGCTCTTCTGCTTCAGTTTTCTGTTGATTTGTTTTTCTACTATGTGTCTGGATAATGAGCGGCCCAATGAAGGATGGACTGCTAGCGGATTGCTAGTGGATAGGTCAAACATGCACATTACAGTTGCTAGTTGCTATGGGAGTTAAGACACAGATATATTTTGAATATGAGTGTTGGAACAACAGCCTATTAAAGTAATAGCATATGCACACAATCACACACACTGCTTGAAGGCAACACTATGGATCAAGCTATGTATGACCTTATGGCATATCTCATCTAACAAACACATTTCTACAGCAGCACCTCCTCCGTTCCTTTCTCACAATAACAATAAACCTGCACCACCATTTCTGCAGAACCCCTCCGGTCATTCATGTTGTCGTGAAGTATTGGCTGTGGCTTCACCACCAAGGGCAGTGTTTATTGCCAGTCATGGTGGACAATTCATTATAATCCCATTGGGCTCTTTCATTAAGATAGAGGACCTCCTAATTGCATTTGGGAGATAGCAGAGCCAACCGTGTGACCCCTGCAGCTAATAAACAGCTCTCTCTCTCTCTCTCTCTCTCTCTCTCTCTCTCTCTCTCTCTCTCTCTCTCTCTCTCTCTCTCTCTCTCTCTCTCTCTCTCTCTCTCTCTCTCTCTCTCTCTCTCTCTCTCTCTCTCTCTCTCTCAGTAGCTTTTAACAGAACATTGCATATAGCCCTCATCAAACTAGTTACAGGCTTCTCAGTAACAGGTTTTTTCCAGACCCTGTTTGTGTATCCCTCACAAATCTTGTTTCCCTCCTCCTCTTCATCCTCTCTCTCCGTTCACTTTCACTGCAGTGGAACAAGCGAGAGCAGAGGGGCTGCTGAACACATGGGCCAGTGGGTTTGCGGCGGTGTGTGTTTGCAGTGTGTGTGTTTGTAGTGGTACAAGCTAGAGCAGAGGGGCTGCTGAACGCCCTGACTCACTGGCCCAGTGGACATGTCAACACAGACAATACTTTTTTTTTTTTATCTGGGGCTTCCGGGGGATGCAATGCAATTATTGTAATTGCACCAGTACAGTTGTGGGACTTGAATACGCAGGACGAACTTGGGCGGTGGGTTGGATGTTAATTGAATGGCATCCAATGGCGAAGCCTTGGGATGATAGCAACTGTTGACTTACGTAGTATAATACTTTGACACAAAGCATTGGCACGTTTGTTTACCTTACAATTCAGGCAGGAAGACTGTGTGAATAATGGTAAGGGAAAAAAGTATTTAATTATACTTGCTTATCATTCATTGTTCATTACAATCTGTTTTAGCCCATTGAAGCACTTGAAAGACAAAGACATCGAGCCAAACAAAATGATAATTATCGTCAGGGCCTGAGGTAGTGGGCGTGAAGGAGTGTATCAGGAGTTGAAGTGCGCAGAGAGAGAGAGAGAGAGAGAGTGAGTGAGTGAGAGAGTGAGAGAGAGAGAGAGAGAGAGAGAGAGCCCTGGGTACCTAGCTCATTGATTCATAGCATGAAGAGAGGGAAGGAAGGGGAGGTGAGGATAGGAGAGAGCAAGGGAGGGAAAGAGAGAGGGAAGGAAGGTGAGGTGAGGATAAGAGAGAGCGAGGGAGGGAAAGAGAGAGAGAGAGAGAGAGAGAGCCCTGGGTACCTAGCTCATTGATTCATAGCATGAAGAGAGGGAAGGAAGGTGAGGTGAGGATAGGATAGGAGAGTGAGAGAGAGAGAGAGAGAGAGAGAGAGAGAGAGAGAGAGAGAGAGAGAGAGAGAGAGAGAGAGAGAGAGAGAGAGAGAGAGAGAGAGAGAGAGAGAGAGAGAGAGAGAGAGAGAGGGAAAGAGCGAGAGAGAGAGAGAGCGAGAGAGAGAGAGAGAGAGAGAGGGAAAGAGCGAGAGAGAGAGGGAGAGGGAGAGAGAGAGAGAGAGGAAAGGAAGATGTAGAGGAAAAGAGAGAGGCTATGCGAAAGAAAGTGAAAGAGAAGAAAGAGAGAGAAAGCCAAGAGAGGCTATGCGAAAGAAAGTGAAAGAGAAGAAAGAGAGAGTAAGCCATAAAAGAGGGTGAGAAAAAGACAGATACTTAAAAGAGAGAGAGAGATAGAGATGGAGATATATATAGAGAGAGAGAAATAGAGAGGGAGAGAAATAGAGAGAGGAGGGAGAGTTAATGCAGCTATAAATAGCTGTGCCGGGCAGGCCTCCCCTGAGTCTGTCCTCCTCCCTCTTCGGATGACCTCTGCTCTGGGGGCATCAATTATTAATCTCTTAAAGTCGGCATCCAGGTGCTTTGCTCATCCCATCCCTCCCCTTCCACCCCCTGCTTTCTACATTCCCCTCCTCTAATCTCTACTCTCTACTACCTTAAATTTCTCCTCTTTTCCTCTATCTACCCCTCCTTCCCATCCCTCTCCCTCATCTCTCTATCTACCCCTCCTTCCCATCCCTCTCCCTCATCTCTCTATCTACCCCTCCTTCCCATCCCTCTCCCTCATCTCTCTATCTACCCCTCCTTCCCATCCCTCTCCCTCATCTCTCTATCTACCCCTCCTTCCCATCCCTCTCCCTCATCTCTCTATCTACCCATCCTTCCCATCCCTCTCCCTCATCTCTCTATCTACCCCTCCTTCCCATCCCTCTCCCTCATCTCTCTATCTACCCCTCCTTCCCATCCCTCTCCCTCATCTCTCTATCTACCCCTCCTTCCCATCCCTCTCCCTCATCTCTCTATCTACCCCTCCCCCACAGCCGCTTGGTTTCCCCATGGCGGCTACACACTGACAGGTCCCACATCTGCGGTGGTCACAAGGTCACCGAGACAGGGTTTCCTGAACGCCGGGAGCCCCTCGCTCAGGGACGCCCATCGCCCGGTAAATAACTCTTCTGTGCCGAGGTACGAAGCCAACAGCGATTAGATTGCAACAGAGGCAGAGACGGAATGCGAGCACTGAACTATTTGAGTCTCTCATGAGAGCAATGCCATGTACTGTACAGTGTACGCTTGTGTAGTTTTAGGCTTGTGTAATTTGCTGTGACTAGGGTTGACAGGATTGTAGTATGTAGGATGTCCCTCCTGGGTATCCATAGTTGCCTGTGACTTATTTGCATCAAACTGATTTCTGTAATCATGCTGAACAGTTAATCAAATGGTACCTGGACTATTTACCTTGACCCCCTTCATTATTTATTTCTTTATCGTAATTGTTTTGCACAGACTCTCTTGCTTTTACCCCTTCCTACATGGCAGTGGAGGCTGCTGAGGGGAGGATGGCTCATAATAATAGCTGGAACGGAGAACATGGAATGGCATCAAACACATACCATTCCACCTATTCCGCTCCAGCCATTACCACAAGCCCGTCCTCCCCAATTAAGGTGCCACCAACCTCCTGTGCTAAATGTATATATTACCTCCACTATATCGTACCCCAGCACATTGATTCAGTACTGGTACTCCTTGTGTATAGCCTCGTTATTGTTTTTATTGTGTTACTCCTTTTAATTTAGCAATAATTTTTCGTACTTTTTAACTCTGCATTGTTGGGAACAGGCTAGTAAGTTAACACTTCACTGTAAAGTCTACACCGGTTGTATTTGGAACATGTGATCAATAAAAAGTTATTTGATTTTGAGATGGCCACCAGTGAACACTAAATGCAATTACCTACACTGTTGAGTTATGACCTAAGTTCCTGTTTTTGTCACCTGCACGTCAATTAGGCGAAAACTGAAACAAATGCATCCCTCATACCCAAAATCCTGTACTCATTCAATCGTCTTGTCTTCCATAAATCTAATTTTCACATATGTTAACCTTGAGAGCCCGGCGAGGCGTCTACTAATGTATCTCAATTTCATCACCATTCATTCAGGATCAGCTCTGTGTTTGTCCAGTGGGCAGCAGAACCAACAGGCTGGAGCTTCATCAGACAGTCTATATGTGACTGGTTGCAGCTAGAGCTACTCCTTACAGTATGCCAAGCCAAGAGATCCCAGCAAGTCCCAGCAAGCACTGCCAACGTGCTGCGCGCCAAAAGCTGTTCTTTGCCACACACACACACACCCCTCCTCCCAGACCCACGAACACACACACACAGACCCACAAGCCAACCAATGCGTTGTATCATATCGTCACTAAACATTTGCAGCATCCCAACTGTTTCCTTGGCAGTGACCGAATCTTCTACCGGACCGAAAGTGTCGATGTCAATGCCAAGTGTCGGTTCCAACTGATCACCCGTGATTGTGAAAAAAAACACGTAACAAAAAGTATGTGGTTTTCAGACACGTGCGATCAAGCGTGAACAAGTTGTGAAAAATGTAATGTGATAAGAACAACAACATTTTTTTATTGATTTTCACGTGAACTTACAATTGCACATGTTAAAGTGAGATTTTCACATGTAAAAAGTAAACAACATACTTTTGTTAGCATTTTTTTTCTCCATGCGCGTCAAACACGTGGTTTTCAGACACGTGTGAAGTTCCACAATTTTACTTATTTGAAATTCATTTGAAAGTAAGATTTTCACATGTGGAGTTTTCTTACGTGAACCTGCGTATCCAATTCTCACATGTGAAAGTTTTTAACATGTAAAACTGCAATTCATTAAAAAATGTTATTCTCCTCACATGTGAAAAGGTGGTGTTAACATGGGAACTCTAAATGTAATAGACGTGAAAATATGGTTTCACATGTGAAAAATGTTGTAATGTTGTACTAAAGAAAATGTCATCTTGGTTGTCAAACAGTTACTCGATAAAGGATTCACATGCGAGTAAAAATTACTACTAAAGGACGCGAGTATAACGGATGAGCCATATACTTTATATAATTACAGCCTAATATGCTCCCAGCAGTTTATTCAACGTCAGTTGCGTTGCTTACGTGTCCCGTAGCAGAGGGAAAGTGCACAGACACATGCCACAGTCCTAGGCTACTAAAATGTTGAAGTCTGTCTTTGGTTTTTAAAGCTTCATAATGAATAACCAAAAATCTAAACCTGCAACAAAACACCATACAGAAGAGAAACATGTAGGCTGATTACAGCAACATTTGAGCAGTAGCCAAGGCTACTTAACTGCAAGAAATTTCAAGCACATTATACAGCAATGCTGCATTCAACCACACCGGTGATCCATGCAGGGTGAAAAAATAAAAACCTGTTTTAAGTTGAAATGTTACAACCTACCTACGTTTTTTAAATTTGCAAGTAAATACTTTTTGATTAAGGTCGCAGTATATTGTGCACATCTGTAAGCATAGCAGCAATGGCTGGTGTTTTAGCATGTTAAAATGCTATATACAGCATCCTAAGTATGTTAATAAGTGGACATTATAAAGGTGCATCTTTTTTAAAATAAAGTTTTTCTAAAAACAAACATAAGGGACACGTTCTTCTGCCCAGGTATTGCTGACGCATGCCAGATCTTACACTATCTAGAACCTAAGTATTGGCTGTGGTATTGGCTGTGGTATTGGTGCTATCTAGAACCTAAAAGGGTTCTTTGGCTGTCCCCATAGGAGATAGAACATTTTTGGGTTCCATATAAAACTCTTTCCACAGCTGGAACCCAAAAGGGTTCTACCTGGAACAAAAAAAGGGTTCTCTTATGGGGACAGTCAACACTGTCAGAATGATTTCTAGCCAACCACTTCAAATGACTATAGCACGATTGTGTGTTCTATAGACTAATGGAAACAGATGACATTAACGACTTCTCCACCGAGCGTTTAAGTGCTGCCCTAGAGATAGATAGATAGATAGATAGATAGATAGATAGATAGATAGATAGATAGATAGATAGATAGATAGATAGATAGATAGATAGATAGATAGATAGATAGATAGATAGATAGATAGATAGATAGATAGATAGATAGATAGATAGATAGATAGATAGATAGATAGATAGATAGATACTTAAATACTTAAATAGCTAAAGCTAAAGTGCGTATTATATAAGTGAGGGTAATAATAGTTAACTTAATATACAGAGTAGTTAAATGAACAGGTAAGTGAATATTTTGCATGGAAGTGAATATTTTGCATGAGGACATTTATAATAGCCTGGTTAAACCCGACATTCAGTCATGTTAAGCCTGGCTAGATTTTAAGAGGATTTAAGGGAAACCATACAAATAGTTTTGGCAAATTGTGGGTTAGAATAAGCTTGTTTGATTATAAATAAACATTTAGGGCCGGATTCCCAGACACAAATGAAGCCAAATCCTGAACTAAAACGTTATTTCATGAGCTTGCTGTTTAGCCCAGGATTAGGCCTGATCTGCCTGTTTGGAAACTGCCCCTCTAGGAAACTGCCCCTTAGGAAACTGTCCCTCTAGGAAACTGCCCCTCTAGGAAACTCCCCATCTAGGAAACTGCCGATCCAGGAAACAGCCCTCTAGGAAAGTGCTCATCTAGGAAACTGCCCATCTAGAAACTACCCCTGTAGGAAACTGCGCTTCTAGGAAAATGCTGCTCTAGGATTCTGCCCCTCTAGGAATCTGCCCATCTAGGAAACTGCCCCTCTAGGAAACTGCCCCTCTAGGAAACTGCCCCTCTAGGAAACTGCCCATCTCGGAATCTGCACATCTAGGAAACTACCCCTCTAGGATTCTGTCCCTCTAGGAAACTGCCCATCTAGGAAACTGTCCCTCTAGGAAACTGCCCATACAGGAAAAAGCCCCTCTAGGAAACTGCCCCTCTAGGAAACTTCCCATCTAGGAAACTATTCATCTAGGAAACTGCCCCTCTAGGAAACCGCCCATCTAGGAAACTGCCCATCTAGGAATCTGCCCATCTAGGAAACTGTTCCTCTAGGAAACTGCCCATCTAGGAAACTGTCCCTCTAGGAAACTGTCCCTCTAGGAAACTGTCCCTCTAGGAAACTGTCCCTCTAGGAAACTTCCCCTCTTGGAAATTGCCCATCTAGGAAACTGCCCATTTAGGACACTACTCCTCTATGAAACTGTTCCTCTAGGAAACTGTCCATCTAGGAGACTGCCCATCTAGGAAACTTCCCATCTAGGAAACTGCCCATCTAGGACACTACTCCTCTAGGAAACTGCCCATCTAGGAAACTGCCCATCTAGGAAACTGCCCATCTAGGACACTACTCCTCTAGGAAAATGTCCCTCTAGGAAACTGCCCATCTAGGACACTACTCCTCTAGGAAAATGTCCCTCTAGGAAACTGCCCATCTAGGAGACTGCCCATCTAGGAAACTTCCCATCTAGGAAACTGCCCATCTAGGACACTACTCCTCTAGGAAAATGTCCCTCTAGGAAACTGCCCATCTAGGAAACTGCCCATCTAGGACACTGCTCCTCTAGGAAAATGTCCCTCTAGGAAACTGCCCATCTAGGAAACTGCCCATCTAGGACACTGCTCCTCTAGGAAAATGTCCCTCTAGGAAACTGCCCATCTAGGAAACTGCCCATCTAGGAAACTGCCCATCTAGGACACTACTCCTCTAGGAAAATGTCCCTCTAGGAAACTGCCCATCTAGGACACTACTCCTCTAGGAAAATGTCCCTCTAGGAAACTGCCCATCTAGGAGACTGCCCATCTAGGAAACTTCCCATCTAGGAAACTGCCCATCTAGGACACTACTCCTCTAGGAAAATGTCCCTCTAGGAAACTGCCCATCTAGGAAACTGCCCATCTAGGACACTGCTCCTCTAGGAAAATGTCCCTCTAGGAAACTGCCCATCTAGGAAACTGCCCATCTAGGAAACTGCCCATCTAGGAAACTGCACCTTACGGTTTCTCTTTATAATCTTCAGCATGAGGAAGAAATTCCAATTCTGATCATGAGTTCTAAGCCTTTGGCTCCAGGCTGAAATGACTCTTACTCTCTATCTCCATTGGAATGAAACACACATTTCCCTGCCATATTTCTAAGTCCTGTTCTATAGTATCACAGCTTGGCCATTCCCAGAGGAAGTCCTTCTCAAGCCTCTTAGTATAAATGTCTGAGTGGCTGAGGGCCCTGACCTCTGTCAGCTCCCACAGTGCAGTATGAGAGAGAAGGGAACATGGCTCAGTGGGTTCAGTACACACACGCACATTCATGGACACACATACACACACACACACACACACACACACACACACACACACACACACACACACACACACACACACACACACACACACACACACACACACACACACACACACACACACACACACACACACATGCATGGACACACACACACACACATGCATGGACACACACACCAGGCCAGCGACTACAGCCAGAGGTCCAGCCCACTCGACCACAACAGGCAGAGGTGTGGGAGGAAGTGACAACCGCTGAATGACAAATGACACATAGCATACACACCAAGCACACACATTCAAACATACACTCTACATGTGCAGTCACATAAATACTTCTAACCTTCAAGATGCACACACCGTTGCTTTCTACTATCTGACTCTATTCCTAGAGATCTGATGAAGTCATATATTTCACAGCAGCACTGATCTAGAGTTAATAAAACAACTTAAAGTGCTGTAGCAATTACGTAACTACAAACAATAGCCTTGAAGCCATTTTCTCATCAATGGTTTCCCAGAACAAATAATAGCTCGGAGCTGTTTGCTGTGATACCTTCTTATGGTACAAATACATAATTATCAAACAACAAATTGTCTCTAACAGCATGTGTTCTCATTGGAGTAGGTCAAAGGTCATTTGACAAAGGTCAACACAGACAAATGTGATGACTCAAGAATTGTTTAGAGTCTAAAGTAGTGGACAGGAATGTGGCATCCATATTCGGAAGTCATCAGTTGTCAGGCAAAACAGAAGGCCAAAGACAGAAGCTTTACTATTGTACCCTTAAAGTATATCAATGACCTCGTCTGTACTTCCGTCTCTGTCTGTGCACTGACTGTCAGCAGATAGGCCTAACATGATGAAATGTTAGCTCTATAACTAAATCAAACTGCAAACACAAATAAATAGGCCGTTAAAAAATGATAGCTAGATAGCACGAAGCACTATCTATCTCTCACTTTGTACACTTCTATCTGTCATTGTCTGTCAGTATAATTTAATAAACACTTGTCCCCCATTCCCCCCCTTCCCCAATACACGTGTAAATATGGGACCTTCCTGTATTATACTGATGCTAAAATGTTATTCTATTCTACTGAGCCATTTACTTTATGTTCCTATTCTTTATCTTAGTTCTTATTATTGTATTGTCGAGAAGGAACTTGCAAGTAAGCATTTCGTTGGACATTGTATACCATGTGTATCCTGTACATATGACTAATAAAACTTGAAACTATTTGACAGGTGCAGAATCATTTTACTTTATTTTCATTATAATGATTCTTAATCTTTACCCGAGATGTTTGACTGACTATGGGGAGGCAAGAACAGGATCGATTGGATTTGACAGTTAATATTTGAAAACAAAAGCAAAGCAAAAGCAAGCCAACGCATTCTTATTAACCAGACACAATAACTGTCAGTTGCAGAGAAGTGTGGTAAATGAAAGGTAAGGCTGAAACATCTTTCAGAGAAGTAATCAGTGTGAATCCATTAGGGAACTTTGTGTGATTATTAGTTGGGTATTGTGGTGTAGTCTGTCATTTTTTGTGATCTTGGGACCCTTTATGTTTCTCATAACAGAGCAGTGATGATGTTTAATGCGTAATATTACTGTCATTCGTGTTTATTGATCTATCTCGTCTCAGGTGTAATATGAATGTGCTGTGCAGGTTTGACATGAACAACATCCTACATTAATGTACTGCTAGGCTAAATTGATGTGTGTCACCGAATGTGATCATATGTCAACATAACATGTTAGTATGATAGTAACGTGTGCTGTAAATGAAGGTGTTGCATGATAACTATCAGTGCTGGGAAGGTGTACTGCTAAGCTAAATGAATGTGTAGCACGCAACACGATCATACGTCAACATTACAAAATGCTAGTGAGACATTATGTGTTGTAAATGTAATAGCAAACGTGTCTGCTGGGAAGGGGGCATGCAACAGCATTCAACATAAATATAACATGGTCCTTGGAGCCGGAGGTTCCACTTACCGTGGCGAAATAGCAGAGCGGAGACAGTCCGTAACTTGACTGCCTCAGTCTTCTCCTTACCACAGTAGATAGGCGTCATCTTTACCAGTCCCTTCAACACCCCTAATTTTCTACATACACTACACTGTCTGTTAAGGTGCAGTCTGCGATTGCGGCATCCAGTTTTTGGACTTGATAACGATATAAACTGAGTGTACAAAACATTGCTCTTTCCATGACAGACTGACCAGGTGAATCCAGGTGAAAGCTATGATCCCTTATTGATGTCACCTGTTAAATCCACTTCAATCAGTGTAGATGAAGGAGAGGAGACAGGTTAAAGAAGGATTTTTAAACCTGGAGACAATTGAGACGTGGATTGTGTATGTGTGCCATTCAGAGGGTGAATGGGTAAGTCAAAAGATTTAAGTGCCTTTGAACAAGGTATGGGATATGGTAGTAGGTGTCAGGCACACCGGTTAGAGTGTGTCAAGAACTGCACCTCTGCTGGGTATTTCCAGCTCAACAGTTTCCAGTGTGTATCAAGAATGATCCATCACCCAAAGGACATCCAGCCAACTCGACACAACTGTGGGAAACATTGGAATCAACATGGGCCAAGCATCTCTGTGGAACACTTTCGACACCTTGTAGAGTCCGTCCTGACAAATTGAGGCTAATCTGAGGAAAAAAATCTATATTAGGAAGGTGTTCCTAATGTTTTATACAGTCAGTGTGTATATACAGTATGTATTCATACAGAGTTGATTATATGTCAAGCTGTCAATCTGCGGTCCCTAGGCAGCAATATACAACCAATTTGGACCAATACAACAACTTCATTGTGAGGTCCCCCACAGAGGTAAAGGACAGCCAAAAGGTCAGCCAAATATCATTGAAGGTCAGCCTCATTTGATTGTCTTCATCAGTCTCACTCAACAGGGACTACTAGGGCATCACGGGAGTATTACACCACATCCATTCCCAATGACAGAATACTAATCACATTCATAATGACAGAAAATGTTATATATGGTACTAGAACGAGCATTCAGTACCGAAGGTCGAAGACACCAAGGTCCGTTCAATTCAGACTTGGACAACAGTTGTTTTTTCTCTCTCTATTTGCTCTTCACCAGATAGTAGGTTGTGTCATCAGAGAGCAAGTCTGAGATATTGCTTTTTTTGTGTCCCTCAGAGGGATGTAGGATTTCTGTGCCATGTGGTCTGGTGTGTCTAGTTTCCACAAAACCCACACTAACCACAGTCAGAGAGACCCCCGGTCAAAAGTTTGGAATATTACTCATTCAAGGGTTTTTCTTTATTTGCATTATTTTTTACATTGTAGAATAAAAGTGAAGACATCTAAACTATGACATAACACATATGGAATCCTGTAGTAACCAAAAAAGTGTTAAAAAAAGCACAATCTTGGCATTCTCTCAACTAGCTTCACCTGGAATGCTTTTCCATCAGTCTTGAAGGAGTTCCCACATATGCTGAGCACTTGTTGGCTGCTTTTCCTTCACTGCGGTCCAACTCATCTCAAACCATCTAAATTTGGTTGAGGTTGGAACCAAAAATCTCAAGTTTGGACTCCAGACCAAAGGACACATTTTCACCAGTCTAATGTCCATTGCTCGTGTTTCTTGGCCCAAGCAAGTCTCTTCTTCTTATTGGTGTCCTTTAGTAGTGGTTTCTTTGAAGCAATTCGACCATGAAGGCCTGATTCACACAGTCTCCTCTGAACAGTTGATGTTGAGATGTGTCTATTACTTGAACTCTGTGAAGCATTTATTTGGGCTGCAATCTGAGGCTGGTAAGTCTAATGAACTTATCCTCTGCAGCAGAGGTATTTCTGGGTCTTCCATTCCTGTGGCGGTCCTCATGAAGCTGGTTGAGAGAATGCCATGAGTGTGCAAAGCTGTGATCAAGGCAAAGGGTGGCTACTTTGAAGAATCTCAAATATAAAATATATTTTGGTTACTACATGATTCAATATGTGATATGTCATAGTTTTGATGTCTTCACTTTTATTGCACAATGTAAAAAATAGTGCAAATAAAGAAAAAACCTTGAATGAGTAACTTTTGACCGGGGGTGTACACTATATACAGTATAAAGGTATGTGGATTCTATATCCGTCACACCCGTTGCTGACAGATGTATAAAATCGAGCACACAGCCATGCAATTTCCATAGACAAACATTGGCAGTGGAATGGCCTTACTGAAGCTCAATAACTTTCAACGTGGCACTTCATAGGATGCCACCTTTTCAACAAGTCAGTTTGTCAAATTTCCGCCCTGCTAGAGCTGCCCCGGTCAACTGTAAGTATCGTGAAAAATTTGACTGTCCTCGGTTGCAACACTCACTACCGAATTACAAACTGCCTCTGGAAGCAATGTCAGCACAATAACTGTTAGTCGGGAGCTTCATGAAATGGGTTTCCATGGCAGAGGAGCCGCACACAAGATCACCAAGCGCAATGCCAAGCTCCAGCTTGAGTGGTGTAAAGCTTGCCGCTATTGGACTCTGGAACAGTGGAAACACATTCTCTGAAGTGATGAATCACGCTTCACCATCTGGCAGTCCGACGGACAAATCTGGGTTTGGCGGATACCAGGAGAACGCTACCTGTGCGAATGCATAGTGCCATTTGTAAAGTTTGTCACAGATTTTGAAGAAGCAGACAAAATCACAATCTTAGACAATGTTACATGCACAAGTACAGTGAAATGCCATTCTTGCAAGCTCCAAACCCAACAATGCAGTAATCAATTTCAATGTAGCACAAAAAATAACACAAGGTAGAACAAAACCACACAAGAAATAAAAATAGGAAGAACACAAGAAAGTAAGAAGCCATATACATGGTCAGTTCCAATACCATATTTACATTGTGTAGTGATACTGGAGTGATAGAGGTAGATATGTACAGTGTATTTGGAAAGTATTCAGACCCATTCCCTTTTCCACATTTAATTCGAAAATCAATAATAAAAAAAAAAAATGAATCACAATCACAATCAATACCCCATAAAGACAAAGCGAAAACAGGTTTTTAGAAAAAAAAAACAGAAATACCTTATTTACATAAGTATTGAGACCCTTTGCTATTCGACTCCAAATTCAGCTCAAGTGCATCCTGTTTCCATTTATCATCCTTGAGATGTTTCTATATCTTGATTGGAGTCCACCTGTGGTAAATTCAATTGATTGGACATGATTTGGAAAGACACACACTGTCTATATAAGGTCCCACAGTTGACAGAGCTTGTCAGAGCAAAAACCAAGCCATGAGGTCGAAGGAATTGTCAGAGACAGGATTGTGTCGAGGCACAAATCTTGGTAAGGGTACCAAAAATATTCTGCAGCATTGAAGGTCACCAAGAACAGAGTAGCCTTCATCATTCTTAAATGGAAGAAGTTTGGAACCACCAAACTGTTCCTAGAGCTGGCTGCAAACTGAGCAATCGGTGGAGAAGGGCCTTGATCAGGGAGGTGACCAAGGACCCGATGGTCACTCTGATAGAGCTCCAGAGATCCTCTGTGGAGATGGGAGAACCTTCCAGAAGGACAACCATCTATGCAGAACTCAACCAATCAGGCCTTCATTGTACAGAGACCAGACAGAAGCCACTCCTCAGTAAAAGGCACATGACAGCCTGCTTGGAGTTTGCCAAAAGGCACCTAAAGGACTCTCAGACCATGAGAAACAAGATTCTTTGGTTGAACTCTTTGGCCTGAATGCCAAGCGTCACGTCTGGAGGAATCAAGGCACTGCTCATCACTTGGCAAATACCATCTCTATGGTGAAACATCGTTTTTCAGCGGCAGGGACTGGGAGAGTAGTCAGGATCCAGGGAAAGATGAATGGAGAAAAGTACAGAAAGCTCCTTGATGAAAACCTGCTCAGGACCTCAGACTGTGGCAAAGGTTCACCTTCCAACAGGACAACAACCCTAAGCACACAGCCAGTGTTGTGTGCTTAGGGTTGTAGCTTCGGGACAAGTCTCTGAATGTCCTTGAGGATCCCAGCCAGAGCCCGGACTTTAACCCGATCGAACATCTCTAGAGAGACATGAAAATAGCTGTGCAGCGACGCTCCCCATCCAACCTGACAGAGCTTGAGAGGATCTGCAGAAAATAATGGAAGACACTCCCCAAATACAGGTGTGCCAAGCTTGTAGCGTCATACTCAAGAAGATTCAAGGCTGTAATCGCTGCCAAAGGTGCTTGAACAGGTAGCCTAATGGTTAGAGCGTTGGGCAAGTAACTGAAAGGTAGCTGGTTCGACAAGGTGAAAAAACCTGTCAATGTGTCCTTGAGCAAGGCACTTAACCCTAATTTGCTCTAGGGGCTGACTCTGTAGGTAGGCGGTCATTGTAAATAACAATTTGTTCTTAAGTGACTTGCCTAGTTAAATAAAAGTTAAATAAAGGTTAAATAAAATAAAAAAGGCGCTGTCACGACTTCTTCATAACTGTGCGCATGTGAGTGGACTATTTTAAGTCCTGAGTGATTTGGACAACGAGGAACTTGAAGCTCTTAACCTGCTCCACTGCAGCCCCGTCGATGTGGATGGGGGTGTGCTAGCCCTCCCGTTTCCTGTAGTCCACGACAGGTTCCTTGGTCTTACTGATGCTGAGGTAGAGGCTGTTGTCTCGGCACCACACTGCCAAGTCACTGACCTCCTCCCTGTAGGCTGTCTCATCGTCGCCGGTGATCAGGCCTAACACTGTCGTATCCTCAGCAAACTTGATGATGGTGTTGGAGTCGTGCATGGCCATGCAGTCGTGGGTGAACAAGGAGTACAGGAGGGGACTAAGCACACCCCTGAGGGACGCCAGTGTTGAGTTTCACCATTCATCGTGATTTTAGATAATGCTGCAGCAATTTCAACGATTTTACAAAGTTACAGTTCAACAATTTAAATAAATAAATTAGGCCCTAATCTATGGATTTCACATGACTGGGCAGGGTGCAGCTATGGGTGGAGCCAGGCCACTGTGGAGCCAGGCCCAGCCAATCAGAATGAGTTTTTCCCCAAAATACCTTTATTACAGACAGAAATACTCCTCAGCAATTGAGACATCTACGGCATTGTATTGTGTAACAAAACTGCACATTTTAGAGTGGTCTTTTATAGTCCCCAGCACAAGGTGCACCTGTTTAATGATCATGCTGTTTAATCAGCTTCTTGATATGTCATACCTGTCAGGTGGATGGATTATCTTGGCAACGGAGAAATGCTCACTAACAGGGATGTAAACAAATTTGAGCACCGAATTTGAGAGAAATAAGCTTTTTGGTGCGTATTAAACATTTCTGGGATTTTTTTTATTCAGCTCATGAAACATGGGACCAACACTTTACATGTTTAGTTTATATTTTTGTTCAGTGTAGATTTAAACGTTTGCTTTGAGACCTACATACTCTTGGTAGCAGGCTGTTGTTGATGTTCGTACATTACTGTTTTTCAAACAACTTTTCCAATTACCAGAGCATTATGTGCATGTTTCAAGGTTGATAGTTTGCTCGAGCTCTGACTTAGAGCACACAGTGTTTGTTTGAATTAACAATGCATGCCATTTGAAAATGCTGCATGTGGGAGTGTGCACAGGTGTGCATCCACCTCACATTGAGCCATACATCACTTGGAACACACTCACATGAGAGGAATCCCACTGTAAAGCTGTACCAGCTCTTCCCCATCACACATTCACACATCACACATTCAAATCAAATCATATCAAATTGTATTGGTCACATACACATATTTAGCAGATGTTATTGCGAGTGTAGCGAAATGCTTGTGTTCCTGGCTCCAACAGTGCAGTAATATCTGACAATTCACAACAATACACACAAATCTAAAAGTCAAAGAATGGAATAAAGAAATATTTAAATATTAAGACGAGCCATGTCGGAATGCATTGACTAAAATACAGTAGAATAGAATACAGTTATTACATATGAGATGAGTAAAGCAGTATGTAAACATTATTAAAGTGACTAGTGTTCCATTATTAAAGTGGCCATTTTATAACCCATCTCATGCATTCGCTCCCTCTTACTCTTTTCTTCTACTCTCTCTTTCTCATTCCATCTCTCCTCTTTCCTCTCTTGCTGTGTATGTGTTTACGTTTGCTCTGTCTCCATCTTGTTTTGTTGTTATAACCCCATCTCTCTTTCTCTATCCCTCTGTATTTATAAAGCCTACCTCTGCTCGTCCATCAATAATGCAGTGGTGCTTATAGAGCTCTTTTAAAATGCAGGGTCGACTGGAGATGGAGTCAAGGGATGTGCGAGACGGTAGGCATCAGCCAGCCAAAATAGCACCAACTCCACCCCTCGCAGGCCCCACTTAGGCCATATATACTGTGCCCTTAATGGTTAAGACATTAGAAGTAGTCCTCACTACTTTTCCTCAATGCAGTCTTCCATTGGTTGTTGGTGTGTTGAACTGTGGGGCAGTCAAGCAAGACTAACCCAGTCTTGGTAGGAACAGCAAGATCCACCTAGCTAATGTTCTTTCTATGTGTCAACACATGCAAATTAAGAGACAACGTGTCGACGCTCTGGCTCCTTAGGACATTGCACATCTGTGCCGTCGCTTTATCTCTCTCAACTGGAGCCTGGCTCAATGGCTGTTCCATCCTTGTCCAGGTCCTGAGCACCCCGTGTGGCCCCCTTGCTGCAGTCTAATTAGGAAAAAAAAATATCTCAATCTCCCCTCTGCATTCGCTGGGGCGACTGCTGATGAGGAACCATCTGTCTGGATCACCCCATAAAGTCCCACTTCTCTCTGTCACCATTGATGGCAGGGGTGGCAGAGAGCACAGGAGAAGAGGAGGGAGAGGAGAGAGAGAAAGAGAGAGGAGGGATACAGAGAGAGAGAGAGAGAGAGAGAGAGAGAGAGAGAAAGGGAGAAGAATAGAGAGAAAAGGACAGTTCATGAGATAGGGAAAGAGATGTATGGGGAGAATGGGTTATAAATTCAGAGGGAGAATAGAAAAACAGAAAAGGAGAGAGAATGGGAGAGAAGAAGGTATCCCGGTATCCAAACATGCATGGCTTGAGATGCGGTCATCTTGTTGAGTGTGTGTCGCTAGCTACCTAGCTGAAATCATAACAGTACTGCCACAGCAGCATAACATTTAATTAACACCTGTTAACAATTTATTTATATCATCATCAATATTCGGTCTGGTTGGCTGCATCAACAACCCTAGCTCCGACCCAACTCTAGCTAACCACCGTATACTAAAGTATCCACATAAGGCACTAGACAGCCAGCTATGTAGCTTGAGTAGAAGATTATGAATATTATATTATGAAGTTATTATTTAAGAGCATTGAGCTAACTAAGTAGCAGATCATTCATCAACATCAATGATCAGATGATGGCCCACCCTCTTTTCCCGATGTAAATCATGTCTTCAGAAGGCACTGTAACTAGCTTGCTAACAATTCATGATGAGTGAGTGTGTTGTTGTAGAAATAAATAGGCCTGAGCAAAAACATAAACAATAAATTGCTACTGAGGCAGTTGGTATGTTATGAATTTTGAGATATGCAATTATGGCATTTTTTTCAGTTTGAGCACCTGCCCCCTGAAAGTTCTGTGCACAGTCCTGACGCCAGAATTATGGCTGCCTAAGTGTAGCTTAGTTCTGTGCACGGCCCTGACACCAGAATTATGGCTGCCTAAGTGTAGCTTAGTTGCATTCTTGTGCTTGAGGGTCCTAAGTTTTGATAGCTGCAATTACCGTGTTGTTTCCTGTCCTACTGTCTTACTGTCCTGTTGTTTTCTGTCCTACTTTCCTGTTGTTTCCTGTCCTACTGTCTTACTGTCCTGTTGTTTCCTGTCCTACTGTCTTACTGTCCTGTTGTTTCCTGTCCTACTGTCTTACTGTCTTGTTGTTTCCTGTCCTACTGTCCTGTTGTTTTCTGTCTTACAGTCTTGTTGTTTAGTGTCCTACTGTCCTGTAGTTTACTGTCCAACTGTCCTGTTGTTTTCTGTCCTACTGTCCTGTTTACTGTTCTGTTGTTTACTGTCCTACTGTCCTGTTGTTTTCTGTCCTACTGTTTACTGTCCTACTGTCTTGTTGTTTACTGTCCTACTGTCCTGTTGTTTACTGTCCTACTGTCCTGTTGTTTTCTGTCCTACTGTTTACTGTCCTAATGTCCTGTTGTTTACTGTCCTACTGTCCTGTTGTTTATTGTCCTACTGTCCTGTTGTTTACTGTCTTACTGTCCTGTTGTTTACTGTCCTACTGTCCTGTTGTTTTCTGTCCTACTGTCCTTTTGGTTTGTGTCCTACTGTCCTGTTTACTGTCCCACTGTCCTGTTGTTTTCTGTCCTACTGTCATGATGTTTACAGTCCTACTGTCCTGTTGTTTACTGTCCTACTGTTCTGTTGAGGTCCTCACGGTCCTTTGTAGCTCAGTTGTTTGCAACGTCAGGATAGTGGGTTTGATTCCTGGGACCACCAGTACCTAAAATGCATGCACGCATCACTTTGGATAAAAGCGTCTGCTAAAAGGTATACAGTGCCTTCAGAAAGTATTCACACCCCTAAATTGAGATTTTGGGTCACTGGTCTACACACAATACCCCCATTATGTCAAAGTGGAATTATGTTTTTCAAAATTCTTACAAATTAATAAAAAATGAAAAGCTGAAGTTTCTTGAGTCAATACATATTCAAGCCCTTTGTTATGGTAAGCCTAAATAAGTTCAGGAGTAAATATTTGCTTAACAAGTCACATAATACAGTATGTGGAATAATAGTGTTTAACATGATTTTTTAATGACTACCTCATCTCTGTACCTCAGTCAAGCAGTGAATTTCCAACACAGATTCAACCACTAAGACTAGGGAGGTTTACCAATGCCTCGCAAAAAGGGCACCTATTGGTAGGTGGGTAACATTTTTAAAAAGTTATTAATTGGATGGTGTATCAATACACCCTGTCTCTACAACGATACAGTCGTCCTTCCTAACTCAGTTGCTGGAGAGGCTTGAAACCACTCAGGGATTTCACCGTGAGGCCAATGGTGACTTTAAAACAGTTAAAGATTTGAATGATTGTGATGTGAGAAAACTGAGGATGGATCAACAACATTGTAATTACTCCACAATACTAACCTAATTGACAGAGTGAAATATTCCAAAACATGCATCCTGTTTGCAACAAGGCACTAAAGTAATACTGCAAAACGTGTTAAAGCAAATAACATTTTGTCCTGAATATATAATGTTATGTTTGGGGCAAATCCAAAACAACACATTACTGAGTACCACTCTCCATATTTTCAAGCATAGTAATGGATGCATCATATTATGGGTATGCTTGTAATCATTAAGGACTAGGAGTTTTTCAGGATAAAAAAACCCCGGAATGGAGCTAAGCACAGGCTAAATCCTAGAGGAAAACCTGGTTCAGTCTGCTTTCCACCAGACACTGGGAGATGAATTCACCTTTCAGTTGGACAATAACCTAAAACACAAGGCCAACTCTACGCTGGAGTTTCTTACCAAGAAGACAGTGAATGTTCCTGAGTGTTTTGACTTAAATCTGCTTGAAAATATATGGACATTTTTGTCTAGCAATGATCAACAACCAATTTGGCAAAGCTTGAAGAATTTTTTAAAGAATAATGGGCAAATGTTGCACAATCCAGGTGTGGAAAGCTCCTAAAGATGTACCCAGAAAGACTCACAGCAGTAATCGCTGCCAAAGGTGATTCTGATGTGTATTGACTCTGGGGATTAAATACTTATCTAATCAAGATATATTAGTGTTCAGTGCGAAAGTGTGAAGGCCAAATGACAGAGGAATAACTTTTTTAGGCTATTAAATCCTTTCAGTCTGGAAAAACCCCAGGGCTTGATGGTATACTGGTAGAGGTATATCAAACCTTTTTTGATATACTCAAATATCCATTATTAGCTTGTATTAACTACTCCTACAGAAATGTTAGTCTGTCAGGTACTCAGCAGGAAGGTCTGATTTCACTATTATTAAAACAAGACCCAGATGGCAAATATAAATATCCTGTCTATCTAAAAAACTGGAGGCCTCTTACACTTAAATGTAGTGATGCAAAAATACTAGCAAAATGCTCAGAATTAAAAAGGTTTTACCAGATACTGTTCATTATGAACAGACAGGTTTTTTACATGGACGATACATTGGAGATGATATAAGACAACTACTATAAATGATAGAACAACATAAAACATCTAAGAAGCAAGGCCTGGTATTTATAGCAGACGTTGAAAAGGCCATTGGACTGGATTTGATTTATAAATGCCTGGATTTTTTCAATTTCGTTAAGTCTCTAATACAATGGGTAAAATAATGTATAGCAACTCCAGGTGTAAAATAGTAAATAGCGGATACTTCTCAGAGATTTTTGAATTGCCAAGAGGAGTTAAACAAGGGTGTCCCCTGTCACCATATCTATTCATTATGGCCATCGAAATGCTAGCTATTAAAATCAGATCAAATAACAACATTAGAGGATTAGAAATCCAAGCCTTCAAAACAAAGGTGTCCATGTTTGCTGATGTTTATATTAAGTCTGCAAGCTAGATCCCTGCATTGTCTCATTGAAGATCTAGATAACTTTTCTGGACTAAAACCTAATTATAAATGTACAATAACAAATTTATGGTGAAATGATTGTCTTTCCACTTCCGTATTATGGCCCCAACAGTGCTCACTGGAACATTCAGAAGCTTAGAAATGCACCTATAACCAATGCCATCATTATGTTTTGCAACAATTAGGTTGCGAAGGTCTTGAGACAGCTCTTTGCTTTTACCCATCATGAGATGTGTCTTGTGTGACACCTTGGCAATGAGACCTTTTTGTGGGCCATCAGTTGGGACTGAACCAGCTGATATTAATTTGCACTGACAGGGGGCTGGATTGCTTTTTAATTACTGATAGTTTTCAGCTGTTGTCTTGGCTTTCCATGCCTTTTTGAACCTCCCTTTCTTCATGTGTTCAATATTTTTTCCCTGTGTCATTTCACATTATTACACATAACTCAATTTCTGAACTTATTTGTTTTGGTTTCTTTGTATGTATGTATTACTTGGGTTGTTACCAACATCTGGTGAAACTTTCATGTCAATAGCACCTTTGGAAATATATTTACTGAGACAAATGGTGACGTGTTCAATACTTATTTCACCCGCTGTAAATATAAATGCACTAAACCTTGCTCTGAAAGCTTCACTTATACAAAAGTTTTACTTAAACCCTAAATGGTTCTCTTCAATTTCATCCCCCTGAAAATATACAACAAATATTACAACAAATATTGTGGCTGGTTGATAAAATACCTGTATTTATGGAAAATGTTGGAAAAGGGTATTTTATTTATTTATTATTATATTGTAAATTGGAATGGTAGAGTTATGTCTTTCATGGAGTTATCAGAATTGTATGGGAAGGTCTGCTCAATCCAAGATTACAACCAATTGATTACAGCATTACCCCAAAAATGGAAGATGCAGGTGGCAGCAGGAGGAGGTAGGGAACTGGTCTGTCTGCCCAATATAAAGGATCTTAACTGGCAGAGGAATAAAAATGGCATGAATAGGAAAGTATACCAGTTTCATTTGAGAACCAGGATGTTGACAGCTGTGCCATACAGATTGCAAAAACGGTGTATGAGTTGATATATAAAAAACAAAATGTTGAATATTTGGGGAATACAATCATCGCAGCTCTGCAGATTTTGTTGTGAGGATACAGAATCAATTGAGCATTTGGTATTGCCCTCAGGTGGCCTGTTTCTGGTCTCAGGTTCAGGAATGGCTGAAAAAGCAAAACATTAATCTAAAAGTTACCCTAGAAATAGCATTGTTGGGAGATCTGAGTATTTATCTTCAACTCGCAATCTGTGGATTCTATTCGATTAGATAGATTAAAATTGTATGTTAAACATCACAGCATAGTTGAAAGATATATGGTGTGTAAAAATCCGAAGAGGGTGGCCAGCAGAGATCGGTGGGATGGGCTGAGGGAAGCTGGGGGTTGGGATATGGAATTGGAGACAAGTGGGAGTGGAATTGCTGGGCGGGGGATAGAACAAAAAGTATGTTTGAATGACACTGAGGGGCAACGTCGTTTTATTATGAGGGGCTGTGGGCGGGGGGGGGGGGGGGGGGGGGGGTCTCAGGTGGTTGAGGTGTAGCTTTCAGGGAACTGTGGGGGGATCTTGGGGGGCTGGTTGTCTGGCGGTTGGGAGCTTGGGCCGGTGGCTGATAGGTCGCTGGTTCGGGTTCACGTTTTTGACCTTGTGGGAGATCTGTCGACGTGCCCTTGAGCTGGGTGTTGACCCTGGTTGCTTCCATGGGTCGCTCTGGATGAGAGTCTGTTCGATTACTGAATGTAATGTAAATGTTGAGCGGCTTCACTGCAAGTAGATTGTATGTTTTAATATAAAAAACAAAAACAAATAAAGATATATTAGTGTTTTCATTATTTATTTATTTTTACAAATGTTAGAAGTTTTCTTCCACTGACATTACAGAGTATTCTGTGTAGATCGTTGAACAAAAATAACAATTAAATCCATTTTCATCCAACTTTGTAACACAACAAAATATGGAAAAAGTCAAGGGGTGTGAAACGTTTCTGAAGGCACTGTATATATTATATCAAATATATTGAAATCATACTGGTGACATGTTCTGTCCACTAAACAGTCTTTGCACTGCTTGAAGTAACAAACATTTTAAATAACCAATATTAGTCTTGTATGATCATCCTGATCTTGCGACCCAATATTGCACTAAATTCAAAATAAGTTAAAAAAAATTAAGAAATGTAAAGCCTTTCGTGAACTAACACGTCTGCCAATTGACTAAAATGGAAATGGAAATAGAATGCGTATGCGCTGGTGATTGGATCACATAAGGTTAAATATATATATATATATATATTTCAATGTCATCAACAAGTGGGGCGAAAAAAGCTTCCTCTCTTTATCTGGCAAACTGTAGCCCACCCAAAAACAAAAAAATATGTATTGTCAAAATGTTCAGTTCGAAAAGGGAATTGACCCATTCTGAGGCTGGACAGCACAGAGTGTCTGTAAGTATACGTTTGCCAGGACTCTGACTTCATTCTGCCGAGCCCTGATTGATGGCTCCTGACGCCCACATCCATTGCTCTGTCAGTCGTTTGACATTCCCTTTGAAACGCTCCAGCACTTTGGCAAATTTAGTTATCACTTTTCTCTGTTCTCCCTCCCACTGAAAAGAAGGGATGAGGTGTGGCAAAAGGGCAGTCTGTGCTTATAAAACATGCTTCAGAAATGGACGTAGATCTTCTTTGAAAGGATGCACTGTAGGATGTGAGGTTGTGGGTTTATAGCGTTTGTCCACAGAGTAGTGCAGTGTCACCATTGTGATGTGTACAATGTTGACTGTTGGCAGAGGGGGTGATTCAAAACAGTGTGTGTGTGTGTGTGTGTGTGTGTGTGTGTGTGTGTGTGTGTGTGTGTGTGTGTGTGTGTGTGTGTGTGTGTGTGTGTGTGTGTGTGTGTGTGTGTGTGTGTGTGTGTGTGTGTGTGTGTGTGTGTGTGTGTGTGTGTGAGTGTAAGTTTGTGTATTTTTTTAGCTAGGGTTCTTTAATTTGCAATGCGTTGGACCAATAGGAGGGATTCTTATTTAACAACCATTTCTATGATTCTGTAAATAGTCGAGGGAGAGAGAGTTAGACAGAGAGAGAGAGAGAGAGAGAGAGAGAGAAGGAGAAAGAGTGTGGTTGCCGCAATGCACGATTTGCTGCACAACAACATAACCTTGGTCCCAGTGTGAGCTGAAATCTGCTTTAGAGTTATCCCTAAGCAACATGTTTCATGAGATAATGGTATGTTCATAAAGCTAAATAACATACACTGGGGGCCAAAAGTTTGGAATATTACTCATTCAAGGGTTTTTCTTTATTTGCACTATTCTTTATATTGTAGAATAAAAGTGAAGACATCAAAACTGACATAACACATATGGAATCATGTAGTAACCAAAAAAGTGTTAAACAAATCAAAATATATTCTATATTTGAGATTCTTAAAATAGCCACCCTTTGCCTTGATGACAGCTTTGCATACTCTTGGCATTTTCTCAACCAGCTTCACCTGGAACGCTTTTCCATCAGTCTTGAAGGAGTTCCCACATATGTGACCCGATTCAGGAAGCTAGGCGTATGTCGCAAGTCCCAACTTCACAGGAGAGCCTTTTGAACGCTTAAAATATTTTTTTATCAAAATGCGTTTTTTGGCAGAAATGCCTTCTCGAACATGTGAACTTTCATGTGCCTTAATAACAAACATGTATGCCATCTGTAAATACGAATAAAGTTGTTAAATTACGAGCCTTGTCGTTCAGCCACAGAAATACACAGGAACCTTCTGGCTATCCATGATTGGCTGAGATAATAAGTGGGCTGGACATGCCAAGAAAATAGTTTGGATTGGTCTGCACTTGTCTGTCTATTGGAGCTGGTCAGTATGTCTAGGTAATAGTGTTGAACGCAACTTTTTAAAAAATGGATCCCAGTAAAACTGCATAAACCTAATGTCAAGTTAAAGTGTACAATGGCTATTGTTAGCTGGCTGGCTCGCTAGCTAATGTTATGTGTATGCTCTCAACATTCTGGAGGACCTAATTTTGAAATCAATGGACTTCGAGTATGATAGCTAAGGAGATGGAGAAAAAAACACCTGTCTGTATTTTGACAGAAAGTGGTTTCATTTCAAGTGTACTGTTAGCTAGCTAACGTTATGTGTATGATCTTATTCTTCATACCTCAGACACATTTGCTTGACTAGTTATAGCCATTTAACCTGGTTGGTTAGCTACCTGCAGATTCATGCAGGGTAGTAACGTCATGAGTTGTGATTATGGTCCATTGTTTAGCTAGGTAGCTAGCTAGCATGTCTTCACAAAAGACTTCACAATGCAATTATCCATTTCAATAGAATTTCACTGCAACTGTTAAGACGTTCTAGCTGGTAAATTTGCTCTGCTATCTACTCCGATTTCAGACCACGGGTAAGATAGTCTAACTAGCTACATTTTCAGATATTACGCGTTTCTATTTTTAAAAAAGTATTTTCATTTTCAAGTTACATTGTACTGTTAGCTAGCTAACGTTAGCTGGCATGCTCTCTAACTAACGTTACGTCATGCGTTGGGATTCATTGTTTACCTAGCTATCTATCTAGCTACATTTCTTAACAAAAGACTCGTCTTAGTGTGCCAGAGCGCAGAATAACTGATGAATTTATGAACGCTCAACACCCGTTGAATATGGCCGGTGTCAGTAAACGCCGGCAACAAAGCCTAATTAAATTGTTGCCAGCAGCACAGTTACAGTCACCAACGCTCTGGACAACATGAAAACTGCCTAACAAGCTATGCTAGGGTGAGTAAAATGGTCAGAGTGGGGTGTTTTCTCATTATATGTCTGGAAGTAGGTAGCCAATTTTAGCCGGTTAACTTGGGTGCTTGACTGTCGTTGTGAGGTCAGAACTTTCGGATCAACCCTACTTATTGACCAGAGGTCCAGTCTGCGCTCTGAACGCGAAACCCTCTGAATTTATGAGCTGACAATCTGACAGCACAGTTGCAGTCACCAACGCTCTGGATAACAACAGCCTAACCAGCTCTGCTATGGTGAGTAATGGTCAGTGAGCTGTTCTCTCTCTTAGCTGTCAGGAAGTAGCTGGCAAGTTAGTACAAGAACGTTCGGATCAACCCTTAAAGAGATGGGTGGGGCCAAGGCTTAAGAGGGTGTGAACTATGCTGAATGGGTGTAGACAAAGAACGGCTCCAATAGTAGTACCAAAACATTGAAAGACAGTTTTCTCAAAAGTGAGTTTACAAGTTGATAAACTTTCAAAGCATAATTACTTTCCCATTGTTTCCTCAAATACAGTGCATGATATACCATTTTGTAGCTCTGAGTCTCTACTTTTATCCAATGTAAAAAACAGAAATTAAAACTTTGCTACTTAAGACCGAATCCAGGTGGTGAGTCACATATGCTGAGCACTTGTTGGCTGCTTTTCCTTCACTGCGGTCCGACTCATCCCAAACCATCTAAATTTGGTTGAGGTTGGAACCAAAAATCTCAAATTTGCACTCCAAACCAAAGGACACATTTCTACCGGTCTAATGTCCATTGCTCGTGTTTCTTGGCCCAAGCAAGTCTCTTCTTATTATTGGTGTCCTTTAGTAGTGGTTTCTTTGCAGCAATTTAACCATGAAGGCCTGCTTCACACAGTCTCCTCTGAACAGTTGATGTTGAGATGTGTCTGTTACTTGAACTCTGTGAAGCATTTATTTGGGCTGCAGCAGAGGTATTTCTGGGTCTTCCATTACTGTGGCGGTACTCATGAAGCTGGTTGAGAGAATGCCATGAGTGTGCAAAGCTGTCATCAAGGGAAAGGGTGGCTACTTTGAAGAATCTCAAATATAAAATATATTTTGATTTGTTTAACACTTCTTTGGTTACTACATGATTCCATATGTGTTATGTCATAGTTTTGATGTCTTCACTTTTATGGTACAATGTAAATAAAACCCTTGAATTAGTAATATTCCTAACTTTTGCCCGGGGGTGTACACTATATACAGTATATAAAGGTATGTGGATTCTATTTCCGTCCCACTCGTTGCTGACAGATGTATAAAATCGAGCACACAATGTAAAGAATTGTGCAAATAAAGAAAAACCCTTGAATTAGTAATATTCCAGACTTTTGGCCCCCAGTGTATATTTCTAAGTTAAATACTACTGTACAGAACATATATTTAAATACTACTGTACAGAACATACTGTATCTTTAAATGGTACAGTATAGAACATATCTTTAAATACTACTGTACAGTTGTTATATCATATCACGTGCAATATTGCAAGTAATTCTTGGACTTAACTTACGTAGTCATTCACTCAGGAATGCATATTAGTATCCTGTCAGTTGTATCTTTTTTCATTGCTTTTAGTATATCGAATGTGCAATACGTGCATTTATCTGTAATTAAACCCTGCGCACTAAGGACTGTATTTTAAGGGAATTACTATTATTACCCTAAATTATATCATACACATATTTAGCTATTTAAGTATCTCTTCCTGTCATTTACCTGTAAAGGTAATTTAACCATGCAAAATATTCACTTACCTGTTCATTTAACCAGTCTGTATATTAAGAAAACTATTATTACCCTCACTCATATCATACGCACTTTTAGCTATTGAAGTATTTCTCTGCCATCGACCTGTATAGTATAGTTAACCATCCACCATCCACCAATGTATACTGTACATATTCAGCCATCCACCCATACTATGCAATGTCTTTTTATAGCTTTTTTTGCAATCCAGACTTCTTGTATTTCTATACCTTTTCATACTGCCGCACTATGTATCATGTATCTGTCTTTTGTGTACTTTCGTTCTTTCGCCCTGTGTTTTTGTTGTAGCTGCTTGACAAAGAAATGTCCCCTTGGGGATCAAATAAAGTGCCTGCCTGCCTGCCTGCCTGCCTGCCTGCCAGCCAGCCAGCCAGCCAGCCAGCCATTTTGATTGCTGATTTTATACATTTATCAAAGTCTCATCAGGTAGCCTGATTTCAGATGTGTCCATGTAAACAGGATTATTAGGGAATATTATATTAATCTGACTATTCACAATAATCATATTATTGTGTGCATGTAACCACACAGTGAATCTTAGTTGAGCATTGGTTATTTTACATGTGGCTGATTCTGTCCCGGTGTCTGTCGACACAGATGTTAATCTCAAGGTCTTTTAAGTTGAACGTTGTGTGAAAGAGCATTTTGTCTTTTCACCTTGACTGGAGCAGCAGCAGCAGGAGGTTAGTAACATCCATCAAGCCAATCGGATCTCCCTCTTCCAGTCGATAAAGCACCGGAAAGAGGTTGGTACAAAAACCAGAATAAATATAATAAGACACCAAAGCATGTTTCTTCTAGCACTCGAGAGCCACATGAAGATGTAAAAAAGCATCATACAGACGTCAACCAAACCTTACATACAACCGTCAGCATGTTAAAATTGCATGAAGTGTATCGATATTGTTGCCTTGTGAATCAAGGCCTACAACTTGTAAACAGACGTCATACAAACGTCAGAGCAAAAGCATGTCGTGTCTCAATTTATCAGCCAAGTGAATCAAGGCCCACAACTCAGTGCCAGATGTCTGGCCCAACTGCTGTGACTCAGCCTCCACTAGTGCTGTACATATTCCATTATTACCCATCCACATTCAGGACTTCAATCTCCTTCCTCTCTGTACCGTGACACCACCAGCAGCCCACTGTTATTACCCGGAAATCCCATCTGTCACATGTCACTTCCACATTTTACATGTTACACTCCAAAGACCTTCCTGGAAAAGCAATATGCTTTACAATAATGACAGAGTGAAATAAAATAAAAATGCAATTTTCAATCCAATTTGGGTCTAATGTGGTTTTGGTGGAGATGTGAGGGGACTTGGATGAAAGGATGATGAAGGGGTGAGGGAGGAAAGGAGGAGGAGTTGGCGTGATGTTGGAGGACAAAGGCGTGCTGGATGACTCGTGCTGAACATGGGTCCTACAGCGCAAACAGGCCTAGGGAGATATGCAAATACGCATCTAACAGGTCTGTCAGAGAGTGGGAAGAGGGGAAAGAGCCATGACAGCGAAGGAGGGGAGGGGAGGGGGGGGGGGGGGTGTGGGTAGAGAGAGAGAGAGAGCAGATTGGATTCGGCTGCCACCCTTACACATTTCATTAAGTCATTCGCCACGCATTATGCCTGTGGGTCACTGCCCCATCCTTGAGCAGGTATTTTCAACCTTCAATAGAAATTAAGTCTTCTGCACTTCATACCCCCAGTATTGTTTTTCTGTCTCAATTCTGTCCTGCTAAACTGATATAGAGGATGGCCCTCTTCCACGGCCTTCCACTCACATGCTCACGCAAATACTCACACACGCATGCACATACACACATACACGCCAGGGTTTCTCAATGACATTCAAATCAGCATTGAAAAAAGGCGGAAGCTTACATTTGTTCCACCTGAGCGAATCTGACCTAAAGTCAGAGACCACTATGATGACACACCAGATATGTTTGATGGATTGCGGGAAAAGAGCAGGAATAGGCTTTTGTAGGCTACAGTCCAAGCTGTCGTCCAATGGTGCGACTGCTGTCGGCATTCAAAGATTATCCAACTTGAATAAACCCTTGGAGCTAAGGATGACAGCAGTGGTGTAGTCTACAGATATCACTTATTATTGATATCTACATAGAGCATTGATGTGAATAACACTGCTGTGCTCTCATTTAGCTATTTGCGCCTTACGGATTGTGGTTGTTTTGGATGGCTGTTCACAAATCTAAATGTGTATTTGAACCCAATCATGGTTGAACTCAAGAAGTTTAAGCTGCCTATCAATCATTGTTTTTGAAACCGGTGTACAGCCAGTGACAAATACGCTCTTGCCATAGCTGCATAGTGCGGATCCAAGCCTATGGAATAAAAGTGGGGCTTTTATTGCTCAATCTAATTCATGCTGATTAAAAAATGCTCAAACTCGCACACTTTTGATAGACTTAAAGGGCCAATCTGTAGTTGCTACATCCATTTTTGGACATATAAATGGCAAATATTAATGTAAAGATATCATTTTATCATATTATGTAGTAGAAAACGATGGGTTAGAAGAAGTCTACATAAACAACCCATAAAGGAAAATGTAACATCCATACAGTATATGGCCAGCTATGTAGACTTTAACATTGATTTATCCTGCAATAGAGGTCTTTCAATTAAACATACATTTTTGTCTTATTCTAATGCCTCTTAAGGGAGGGGAAAGTAATCTAAAAGTAACTGAATGTAATCAGATTACGTTACTGAGTTTGGGTAATCCAAAAGTTACGTTACTGATTACAATTTTGGACAGGTAACTAGTAACTGTAACGGATTACATTTAGAAAGTAACCTACCCAACCCTGCATTTACGGTATAATTTCAATCAACGTAGTTATATTTACTTAATTCTTATTTGCAGCAGTAGATTTAGGCTGTTTATTAGCATGTCTATTCATGTGTCATGCAATTTACATAGTTGGTTCTCTGTCAGTCCATCTTGCGTTCTGGTAGTATTATTCTAGTGACTGGTCTTATTCTATCATATTTTATAGGGTGGCAGGTAGTCTAGCGGTTAGAGCATTGGGCAGTAAACGAAAGGTTGCTGGTTCGAATACCCAAGGTGAAAAACCTGTTGATGTGTCCTTGAGCAAGGCACTTAATCCTAATTTGCTCCAGGGTCTGACCCTGTAGGTAGGCTGTCATTGTAAATAAGAATTTGTTCTTAACTGACTTGCCTAGGTAAATAAATATTGTTGTATTGTAGTGATCACTTCATTCTAGTCATCATGTATTAGTACTGGTGTAAATTCCTTTTCTGTGCATTTTGATATTTTCATGTCTTACATACTAGTTATATCATGTGTTTTAGGGTGCAACTCAATGCTGTGGCGAATGCTCACTCATGCAGGTGTTAGCTGATATTCTTTGCTTCATTTTCTACACTCAGTATGCATAATGTCATTGCTGCCAATATTGCATCATGGGAGCACGTGCTGGTTAGGCTCTGTATACATCCCCTAGGTGGATGTTGTGTTATCCATGCATGGCTGTATGTTCTGTATCATCTGGACATAGTGCTAGGATCTTAATTGAATAGCAATGGAGAGTGGGCATTAATTTCCTGATTCCTGTTCAAGTTTATTTGCGCTAGTCTGTGAGTCTGTGAGTGACAGTAGGCTGATCAAGATTGCGCAGATTGAAAATGCGCCAGGCTGAATGGTATGATGAGCTGTTCCAAATTGTCAAATTAGGGTTTGTAAGGCAATGAGTAGTCATGTAAATTAGTTTCATAATTGTTGTTAATGTCAGTCATGAAAGCACACTTTAAAATATGATCAATCAACAAAAAAAAAACATATCAGCCATTATCGGAATGACCATTTCAGTGAATGTCTGTGGTGCTGCATGTGTGCCAGTGTGAGCGGGCCGTTGCCTGAGGAGAGAGAGCGCGACTTTCAGCAGCAGGTATAAAATAATGACAGACTAACTATATCAACATACATTTTTCATACACAAATCAAAATCTATTAAGAAAATGGCCAAACTAGTTAGAATCATTAAAACGTATACAAAACAAAATGTCAACAAAATGTATTCGCTACATGTCTGTATTTGATTTGATATTGTATTATTATTATTTCTCTTCCTTATTTCTTTGTGTAATTTTTTATTTTATAAAAAAAAAATATATATATTTATCCTTTATTTAACTAGGCAAGTCAGTTAAGAACAAATTCTTATTTACAATGAGGGCCTACCTACAGGGTCAGACCCTGGAGCAAATTAGGATTAAGTGCCTTGCTCAAGGACACATCGACAGGTATTTTCACCTTGTCGGCTCAGGTATTCGAATCCTCTGGCTGTTCAGTTTTTTGTGTTTTATATGTTACTGTTTAATAAAAAATAACACTAGATCACCATAACTTGTAGTAGTTATCTCGCAAGTAAGCTATAGCATTCATTTCGTATTTTAATTTAACCTTTATTTAACTAGGCAAGTCAGTTAAGAACAAATTCTTATTTACAATGACGGCCTACCTACAGGGTCAGGTGGTAGGTTTTTTATACAGGCTATAATAATAGTAACGAAAATGTGGTTAAAAGTCGTGGAGAAGTAATGGAAAATGTGTATTAACCATTAACAGTGAATAAGCAGAGGTCTCTATAGTATAATGTCATTTCGGTGAACATAGTCTAATGGACTTGGAAAAAGAAAGCTCCTGCACTTATTCTATCCCAAGTCGAGCACTGCGTATCATGCTCCAATAGCAGTTATTCAGTTCATACTGGGCGTCAGGACCCTTCAGCGTACTGGTCTGCTCAAGAATCCTGTCTGCTGACTCTTCATGGCCTACGGAGAAGCAACGAATGTGCATATCTGAGTATCTCTCTTCTCTCTCAGTAGCACAAGTTTAGTTCCCATAAAGGCAACGGTATTGGGTGTACATTACGCTTTTCCAGAGGCAGTCTGTATGATGGCTTTAGGGGTTCTTCAGTCTGAATACAGTACAGTAAATTATTAATTAATTTAATTTTGCATGATCTCTTAAGCTCTGTTTGCCTTATGGACTCTCACATATGGAACATTGTCGTCATCACCAGAAATAACCCTGCTTTGTCCTCTCTGCCATGTTATGCTGCCTGCATGCTGAACACGGGCAGCATCTGGCGAACCACTGTTCAGCATTGATGCAGGCAACCAATGACAAGATACTGGAACTCATCACGGCTCTGGTTCCTTCATCAGCGCTGAGGGCTAGCGCTGAGCTATTTCGCCCAATTCTGCATCGCTGCTGCTACAGCTTCTCAATTGATCCTGGCTTCACTCTGATCCTCTGATGCTACGATGTTACAATTTATTTATTCTGGAATTGTGAAACCTACCTGAGTACTTGCAGTACTTCTATATGATCATGTTTGTCAGCATGTGGTTCATTAGCTATTTTGCATTGGTATAATATCCTCATACACCAAGATGACAGCTCTTTCCGCCTTATGGGCTTCAAAAGGGCAATCTTCAGGCAATGACAATGGTTACCTATCACCCTCACTCTATGCAAAACATGGATTCACGTTAAGGGAAGGGTGTTTCGGCTTGTACAATGATTTTATTAGAGGCAGTCATCTTATGGCTTTCTACAAGTTTTTTTTACGGTTGGGGGATACTCTTCGTATTAATTTCTCTTTAATCATTGCATTTTTCCAGAACACTCACATGTTCACCGTGCTGGGAGGGTAAAGGTATGCCAGGTATCACTGCTCAAACTAAGACTGCTTTCAGTCCTCTCTTCCATGTTATGCTACCTGCAATGGCTACCACTGGCCACGCCGGGCGATCCCTTATTCATCACTGATGCTGGCAAACCAATGACGAGATACTGTTTTCCATCACTGCCAACGCTGCGGACTATCTCCTGAGCTTCTCTATCCGTCCCTGCATCTATACTGAAGATCATGGGGTGTGGTCCTCTGCTTCCTACGAACACTACATTAGATTAAACGCCAAGGAGGTTTTGGATGCCAAAAGTGATGAGGTCATTCCAGGCCTTATATTGTTTGCCATGTTGGCGTTCAGCCCACAGTCAATAGCATTGCTTTGGTGGTTATCGTATAAAGTTCAGTGCATTTTAGCACATGTGGTTGGCTGAGTGCTTATAGTAGATATTTCATTGTAGGCCACTCATCCCACCAGCCCAGCTAGGTTCTGTGTTCCTGCCAGGGGGATTGGTATAGCTTACCACACTCACTGCCCATAGGCTACATTTTATATGGATGCTTTGTTCATGCAGTGAGTTACCCTGGAGGAGCAGCCCATATATCGGCAAGACTTGCATTATCCATTGCTGAATTACATTTTAGTCATTTAGCAGACGATCTTATCCAGAGCGACTTATAGTTGGTTAGAGCATACATGTTCATACTTTGTTTTGTACTGGTCCCCCATGGGAATCAAACCAATAACCCTGGCGTTGCAAGCACCATGCTCTACCACCTGAACTACACAGGACTGAATAAATGGTTAAACGATGTAGTGTGAGAGCTGCCGATACAGCTCAGACAGCTGTTTGTTGCTGCTGGAGTGAAACGTGCTTTAATAAGCCCAATCATTGCGCAACAGTTCTAAAGGCAATCTCTTGTAAAAAAAAAAACAACAACATTGGCTATTTTTATTTCTCAACTGGTAATTGAAGCGTGCTTCCCATTCAAGTGCATAGGCAACTAGGCAGGCTTTAGTGCGTCACACTTTGCAATGACCTGGAGGTAGTTTGTTTGAAACATTAATGTTTTACTACATATTATGAGGCATGTCTTACCTTGCTTCAATGTAGCTTGATCCAACCAAACGTGCAGGCAATTATTTTATAAAGAGTTCCATATGCCATTGAAACCAGTAGCCTTTTTCTCTCATGTTGTATTTGTTTTCAAACTTTCTTTCATTGTCCAATAGCCAAAGGCACAATCCTAGTCATATTACCAACCCATGTTAGTTGTTGCATACTTAGAGCTCCCCTCTTTCAACATTTCCATCTGATATTTTAATCTCTGTCACATATCACAATGGTGTTTTCCGCGTAGCCTACTACCTTGTGCGCATACAATGTGAATAAATAATAGTTTATTAACAATTTGTGCTAAATGTTCTTGTCTGTTGCATGGGCCTCATTGCTTTTTAAAGTTTTTCTGATGTAGCCTAGGCCTACTGGGTGTATGAATTTGGGATCTATCATCCCACAACTGTCCCAGAGACTGTTTGGAATGGGCTATTTCTTTCTCGCACAGAATGACAAGCTGACCAATAGAATAGTTCAACTGTTCTACTATGGGGATAGTAGATTGACATAGGCTAGTGCTTTTACTGTTCCTTACTCATCTTGTTGACGGAGTAAAAATACACATGGGCAGTTATTCTAACATAGGCGACACGTAGGTCTCAGTTTGGGGAAGCACATTTTCACCATAAACATGCACCTTTATAACAAAGTATTCCATGCATCCTCGCATTCGCGGACTTGTGTAAGACTGCTTACTATTCCTAATGTGATGATTAGATTGGATAATCATCAAAAAAGACTCTTCAATGCAGCGCGTAGTGGCTTAGAGTAGGCCTAGACCAGGGGGTCTCCAACAGGTAGATCGAGAGCGTACCTCCAACCAGTAGCTCACAGCCTACCTATGAGTAGCTCACCAAACAATTCTTAAATTGTAGACAGTTTTTATATAATCAACGCAACCTTGACATTATCCCCACCCCTAGTTAGCCACTATTGGCTTAAAAAGCCAAACCTAACACTATCTGCCAACTCATTACTAGCAATACTCCATCCGTCCGTCCGTCCGTCCGTCCGCCAGTCAGTCCGTCCGTCCGTGTTTGTCTATCACTCTGTGTGTAGCCAGTTCATGTGATAATCATCTTGTGGATTGACAGAACTACTTTCCCCAAAACCTTCTTAATTTAATGTTAACTGCAAAGTTCTACCTGGCAGAAGTACTGGCAAAGGGAAAGGGTATATCATGAGTAAGTATATAATTTGTATGTATCTATTATTTGTTATTTGCAAACTTTGCCATGAAATGAGCAGCAGCAGTACAGAACCATCACTAGACCGGAAAATTCATCACTCGCCAGATGAGCAATTAAAAGGGCCAAATGCACAATTAACGGAGAATTCCACTCAAAAATCTAAATGTTCACATACAGTGGGGAGAACAAGTATTTGATACACTGCCGATTTTGCAGGTTTTCCTACTTACAAAGCATGTAGCATGTCTGTAATTTTTATCATAGGTACACTTCAACTGTGAGACGGAATCAAAAATCAAATCAAATCAAAAATCCAGAAAATCCAAATCAAATCAAAAATCCAGAAAATCACATTGTATGATTTTTAGATAATTAATTTGCATTTTATTGCATGACAGTATTTCATCACCTACCAACCAGTAAGAATTCCGGCTCTCACAGACCTGTTCGTTTTTCTTTAAGAAGCCCTCCTGTTCTCCACTCATTACCTGTATTAACTGCAACTGTTTGAACTCGTTACCTGTATAAAAGACACCTGTCCACACACTCAATCAAACAGACTCTAACCTCTCCACAATGGCCAAGACCAGAGAGCTGTGTAAGGACATCAGGGATAAAATTGTAGACCTGCACAAGGCTGAGATGGACTACAGGACAATAGGCAAGCAGCTTGGTGAGAAGGCAACAACTGTTGGCGCAATTATAAGAAAATGGAAGAAGTTCATGATGACGGTCAATCTCCCTCGGTCTGGGGCACCATGCAAGATCTCACCTCGTGAGGCATCAATGATCATGAGGAAGGTGAGGGATCAGCCCAGAACTACACGGCAGGACCTGGTCAATGACCTGAAGAGAGCTGGGACCACAGTCTCAAAGAAAACCATTAGTAACACACTACGCCGTCATGGATTAAAATCCTGCAGCGCACGCAAGGTCCCCCTGCTCAAGCCAGCGCTTGTCCAGGCCCGTCTGAAGTTTGCCAATGACCATCTGGATGATCCAGAGGAGGAATGGGAGAAGGTCATGTGGTCTGATGAGACAAAAATAGAGCTATTTGGTCTAAACTCCACTCGCCGTGTTTGGAGGAAGAAGAAGGATGAGTACAACCCCAAGAACACCATCCCAACCGTGAAGCATGGAGGTGGAAACATCATTCTTTGGGGATGCTTTTCTGCAAAGGGGACAGGACGACTGCACCGTATTGAGGGGAGGATGGATGGGGCCATGTATCGCGAGATCTTGGCCAACAACCTTCCCTCAGTAAGAGCATTGAAGATGGGTCGTGGCTGGGTCTTCCAGCATGACAACGACCCGAAACACACAGCCAGGGCAACTAAGGAGTGGCTCCGTAAGAAGCATCAAGGTCCTGGAGTGGCCTAGCCAGTCTCCAGACCTGAACCCAATAGAAAATCTTTGGAGGGAGCTGAAAGTCCGTATTGCCCAGCGACAGCCCCGAAACCTGAAGGACCTGGAGAAGGTCTGTATGGAGGAGTGGGCCAAAATCCCTGCTGCAGTGTGTGCAAACCTGGTCACATACTACAGGAAACGTATGATCTCTGTAATTGCAAACAAAGGTTTCTGTACCAAATATTAAGTTCTGCTTTTCTGATGTATCAAATACTTATGTCATGCAATAAAATGCAAATGAATTACTTAAAAATCATACAATGTGATTTTCTGGATTTTTGTTTTAGATTCCGTCACTCACAGTTGAAGAGTACCTATGATAAAAATTACAGACTTCTACATGCTTTGTAAGTGGGAAAACCTGCAAAATCGGCAGTGTATCAAATACTTGTTCTCCCCACTGTATGTTGATATTGGGGTGGTGCTGAAGATCGTGAATATGAAGTTGAGAAATTTGCTGAAAATGGGAGCCAACCTTGTTTCAGAGAATGAAGCACCTGCCAGAGGGGCAGACAATGTTATCAAGAGATGAATCACACATACACACTCACTCATATGCACACACACACACACACACACACACACACACACACATTCATTCATATGCGCACCCATGCACACACGCAGGGACAAACATAAGCACACACACTTAAACACTCTTATGCACATACACAACACGCACACACACACACAAACACACACACAGAAATACAGAGACATACACATACCCTCCCCTTAGCAAGCCCCAACTCAACAGTGGTAGACAGGAAAATCGATGAGGAGCGAAAAATGATAATCTCTTTTGAATTGAAACTCATAAAACAGGCAAAAACTTGCCAAGAAAGGAGCGGTGAAAAGGAAGGCCAGGGTCGAGCTGAGTCCCCCCTTAAAATCATTATGGAACTCACAAGGTCTGTGACACTGCAATCAACATGATGCGTTTGTGATGACAGAACTGCAGCGAGGCATTACTAGATGGTAATTACTTTGTTTCTTCTTATATAGATTTCTGATTATGCTGGATATTAGCTGGACTCTGAGCACTACCAACGGTACAGGCACAGGAGGTTGGTGGCACCTTAATTGGGGAGGACGGGCTCGTGGTAATGGCTGGAGCGGAATAGGTTGATCAAATGTCATGGTACTGTAAGTCATAAATCCAACTTTAGCCTTATTCTCCGCTTATTGGTATGGTGGTGTTAGCGGGTCCACTCCTTATCTAGCGAATTTACCAACTAACCAGAAGAAGAAGCAACAGTAGGTTAAGTTGAACCGGAGAAACCTTGTTATCTGGTTCAATGCCCTCAAAGTACAAGCTAACTGAGCCTTAGGAGGGCTGCCCAAAACAACAAAAGCACACTAGCTAACTAGGGGAAACTCCCCATGGTATCCCGCATGATAGTCCTAGAGGGGGGCCACAGTATGGTGTGATCATGTGCAATGAATGGGGAGCATTTAAACAAAAATGTCTGCTATACAACATGCTATGAGTAGAAGTTCCCTGCCTGTAGGCACAGATCTGGGATCAGCTAACCCTACCTCAAACCTAATCTTAAAATGCAACTGAAAGCGTTTTAACAACATGAAATCTTATTAAAACCCCAGGAAGAATATGACACCTTTTTTTTGTTTTACATTTTCCAACAAGCGTGCACTTAGATATGGTCATTTTCACATTTTCGTAAATTCATAGAATGTTTGGGAATTACGTATACTAAGGCATTTGTGAAAATTCTATAGCAATATAAAGTAAGAAAATGGCTGTGCGTTTGGACAGTTAATAGACACTGCAGTAAATAAAACATAATATAATCATCTGTCTTGTCCAGGACCGGTGTCTATGCAGACTTGTGTGCCATAGCTACAGTAGGCCTATATGCAAATAGGAATAGGCGTGTATGATCTGTCTAGTAATATTATTTGTATATCAGAGCCATTTGCATTGCTTGTTTTAACCAAATTTTAGCTAGCTAACATTGAACCGGGTTGGTTAGCTACCTGCAGATTCATGCAGGGTAGTAACGTTATGAGTTGGGATTATGGTTCATTGTTTAGCTAGCTAGCTGCATGTCTAAACAACAGACTCCGCTATGCAAGTAACTATTTCAATAGAATGTTTATGATGTCACTGCGACAAATTTACGAACGCTCAACACCCATTGAATATGGCCGGTGTCAGTAAACATTGGCAAAAAAGCATTATTAAATTGTTGCCAGCAGCACAATTGCAGTCACCAACGCTCTGGATAACATAAAACAGCCTAACCAGCTCTGCCAGGGCGAGTAAAATGGTCAGAGTGAGCTCTTCTCTCATTTGTGTCTGGAAGTAGCTAGCAAGCTAGCCAACGTTAGCCAGTTAGCTTGGGTGCTTGACTGCTGATGTTAGGTCAGAACACTCGGCTCAACCCTACTTTTCGGCCAGAGCACCCAGTGTGCGCTCTGAGCGCTCCAAGAGTGAAACGCTCTGAATTTACGAACGGTCAATCTGACAACGCTCTGAGTTTACGAACGCCCAGAGCACACTCTGGCACTCCAGATTAAATTTAAGAACACACCTGTAGTATAAACCAGCCTTTAGTCTTAATCTTTGGTTGTTTAGTACATAGCCTCACATGTGAATCCTTAAAGAGATGGTCGGGGCAAAAGCTTAAAAGGGTGTGAATGATGCTGAATGGGTGTAGACAAAGAAGAGCTCTCCAGTAGGAACCAGTCGGAACCATCATTTTTTCAAAAGTGAGGTTACAGGTTTATCAACTTTCAAAGCAGAATTACTTTCCCATTGTTCCTCAACTGTAGAGTATGATATACCACTTTCTATCTCTGAGTCTCTACTTTTATCCAATGTAAAAAAAACACCATTTCAAATGTTGCTACAAAAGACAGAATCGAGCTGGTCGGTCACATATGCCTAAATAGATGTTGTCAAAATACCTCCTTGCATGTTCTCACTGCAAAAAAACTGCAGATTAGGAGCAGCTTGCGGAGGGGTTGATGTGTCTGTGTGTCCTCAACTTGCAGCGAGCAGCCAAGATTGCTGTAATATTTTTACCCTCGCCCCACTTGTTAGATATTATGCACATTGATAGCTTGATCGCAAACATCCTCACATGTGATTTATCACATTAGCAGGCAGCAGCAATCTAAATGATCAGACTGAAAACATGCAAGGAAAAGTGGAGGTGAAATTATGAAGCGAGTGGACGAGGAATACAGCTTCACTATCCTATCAGAGCAGCAGGATCAACGTACAGCCCGCACTTCTTTTTATAGACAGGCAAACTAGCCAGTTGAGTTATTTAGACCACACACGACTGACTCAAAGACAGGACAGTATGTGTGACTGACTGACATGAGAAAGATGTTTGTTGGCGCGTGTGATCAGGGGTGTATTCATTTAGCCGATTCTGTTGAAAAACATTTCTTGAAGCAAACAGAACAAAACGAGGATAAACGTACCTGAAGTTGTCCAATAGAAACTCTCGTTTGCAACTGTTGGCTAATGATTACACCCTAGATCAAGATTGTGCAAGGCAGTATTTATTGCTAGCTAGAGCGAGATGAGCTAAAATCTAATGAGGGAACACTAGATAAACCCTCTCAAACTTTTTCAACTGCTCGTCCTTCTGCAGATTGCCTGCCAATGCATGCTTGTCCCAACCCAAAAACACAACAAATTTGCGGGCCAGACATAGCCTCTTTGTTTTTACAAAATAACTTGCAACTGCAACCCAAACTGGCCTTTGTTTTATCGGAAAAAAATATGGCCCTTTATAACGTCCACTTATCTACATAGGGATGCTGTATATAGCATTTTAACATGTTAAAACAAAAGAGATAAATAATGTGTCCAGCCTTTGCTGCTATGCTTGCAGATAATGATATGACCCTAATCAAAAAGTATTTAATAACTCCATATTATGATTGTCTGTTTGTTTCATATCTGCAAAGTAGTTAAAACGCTGTCAGTTCCACTTTAACCATTAGGGGTGGAATCACAGAGCTGACCTTAGATCCCCATTAGATGAGCGATTCTATCAGGAATAACCTACCTGGGTGATACATCAATGGTGTATGAAGCTAGTTGCCCCCACACAATGTAAAGCACATTGAGACCTGGGGAAAAACGCTACAAGGGCCAAATGCAATCCATTATGGTCAGTGAGAACCTGAGCAAGCCATGTCCTTGTGACAAATCATCCCCACTTACACTGGAAACACATACTCGGATAAAGGGACACACAGAACGTGCACTGCACACGCACACTCCTGCACACACCTTTACAACAAAAAAAACTGCAGTGTGCACAGAATAATGCACCTTGAAACATTGTGTATAGGATACTGCACAAATACAATCCTTCTCTGCAAGGTTACCACAGCCTCCATGAATTAGCTATTTCAACACTGACAATAGTCATTCAATGATTTGACCATGAACTAGGGGTCAGACACTAAGGACTACACTGTCTGTGTCTGGTGAATAATGCCAGAATCCCGTCAATAGGGGAGACAATGATGCAAGCCTTGGTAGGGGTGACATCACCCCCTCCAAAAGCAGACAGCAGTACCTCCAGGTATCCGACTGGTCTTTTGTCCAGCTGGGCTTTGAACCCTGAGCCTCTCTGAGAAACACAGAAGGCTCCAATCTCATTAGTTCTAATCCTCTAACCTTTGATATACTATTACAACCAGATCTGATGAATTACTTTCAAAGACTCAGGTCTTTAAGGCATAGTTTGACGTAGCATTTAGATCTTGAGAATAAGATTGCATTATTTTAATCGCTCCTAGATAGATAGATACTTTATTGATCCCCACGAGGGGGACATTTCTTTGTCAAGCAGCTACAACAACAAAAACACAGGGCAGGTGCAAAATGCCACAACGAAAGTACACAAAAGACAGATACACGGTACATGATACATAGAGCGGCAGTATGAAAAAGTATAGAAATACAAGATTCAGTGGGGCAAAAAAATATTTAGTCAGCCACCAATTGTGCAAGTTCTCCCACTTAAAAAGATGAGAGAGGCCTGTAATTTTCATCATAGGTACACTTCAACTATGAGAGACAAAATGAGAAAAGAAAATCCAGAAAATCACATTTAAACCCGTCCACACGGGTTTAATGCATTATGTATCAGCTGTGCGTTTAAAATGTTTATTTCCTTTTTGCACTTTAAAGCTGTACAGAAAACTGAATTTCAGCAATTGTCCTCTTATGAATGTTCATAGTGAGTCTTGAAATCTCTACACTCTTAGAACCAAAAATGGTTATTCGGCTGTCCCCCATATGTAGAACCATTTCCACAGAGGGTTCTACATGGCATCCAAAAGAGTTATTTTATTTTTATTTTACTAGGCAAGTCAGTTAAGAACAAATTCTTATTTACAATGATGGCCTACCCCGGCCAAACCCTACCCTAACTCAGACAGCACTGGGCCAATTGTGCGCCGCCATATGGGACTCCCGATCACAGTGCCGCTAGCACTGATATGCAGTGCCTTAGACCGCTGCGCCACTAGGGAGCCCTACTTGGAACCAAAAGGTGGTTGTCCTATGGTGACAGCCGCAGAACCCTTTTGGAAGGGTTTTTTCTAAGAGTGTAGCCTGGAAATCCAGCAAGAATTTCTTGAAACAAACGTGAAACAGACCTGAATTCAATCTGGATATCCAGTCTGTAAAATCATGGGGATGAAAAAGGTGCTCTGTTACTGTACACCTCTCTGTGTGAATGGCTCACGTGGAAGCATCGTTGAGCTGTTGTCAGAATCCGACCCCTGAAGACAGGGCCATCCTTTTGAAGTCCGCCACCTGTGTTTCATGTCCGGGGCCTGCCTCACTTCACAGGCAGCGTGTGGAGAAATTAAACGTCAGAACACAAAAGGAAAGAGAGAGGGAGGAAGGCTTTTCCTCCTCTGATGAAGTTCTCGAGGCACCGCAGGCTCAAGCAGAGGGAGAGATTGCTCGCCTGGGAGATGAAAGCTGTGTTCTCTCCTTTTCTTTCGGTCTCTTCCTCTTTCTATGTTTCTCTTTGTGTCTCTTTTTTTGTGTATTTGTCTGTCTCTATCGCTCTGTTTCTCTTTCTCAGCCCCTTTCACAGGGCCAAATTCTGACTGGATATATAGTGCATGATTCAGGAAGACGTTTTACTTACAGTGCCTTCAGAAAGTATTCACACTTTTTCCACATTTTGTTGTGTTACATCCTGAATTGAAAAATAATTAAATTGAGATTTCGGGCCTGCACACAATACTCCAAATGTCTTGAGTCAATAAGAATTAAATCATTTTGTTATGGCAAGCCTAAATATGTTCAGGAGTAAACATTTGCTTAACAAGTCACATAATAAGTTGCATGGACTTACTGTGTGCAATAATAATGTTGAACATGATTTTTGAATGACTACCTCATCTCTGTACCCCACACAAACAATTATCTGTAAGGTCCTTCAGTTGAGCAAGTGAATTTCAAAAACAGATTAATCCACAAAGTTTTCGAATGCCTCGCAAAGAAGGGCACCTATTGGTAGATCTTTTTTTTTTTGCAGACATTGAATATCCCATTGAGCATGGTGAAATTATTAATTATACTGTGCATTCACCATGAGGCCAATTGTTTGCAACAAGACATTAAAGTAACTAATACTGTAAAGATATGTGGCAAAGCAATTCACTTTTTGTCCTGAATACAAAGTGTTATGTTTGTGGCAAATCCAATACAACACATTTACTGAGTACCACCATCCATATTTTCAAGCATAGTTGTCGCTTCCTCATGTAAGGGGTATGCTTGCAACCGTTAAGGACTGGGAAGTTTTTCAGGATAAAAAAGCAACAGAATGGCGCTAAGCACAGGCAAAATCCTAGAGGAAAACCTGGTTCAGTCTTCTTTCCAACAGACACTGTGAGACAAATTCCCCTTTCAGCAGGACAATAATCTAAAACACAAGGCCAAATTTACACTGGAGTTGCTTACCAAGAATACATTGAATGTTCCTGAGTGGCTGAGTTAGAGTTTTGACTTAAATCGGCTTGGAGATCTATTGCAAGACTTGAAAATGGCTCTGGCAATGATCAACAACCAACTTGTCAGAGCTTGAAGAATGTTGCACAATCCAGGTGTGCAAAGCTCTTAGTGACTTACCCAGAAAGACTCACAGCTGTGATCACTGCCAAAGGTGCTTCTACAAAGTATTGACTCAGGAGTGTGAATACTTACATAAATGAGATATTTCTGCATTTAATTTTCAATACATTAGCCTAAATTTCAAAAAACATGTTTTCACTTTGTCATTGTGTGTAGATGAGTGAGATAAAAAAATATATTTAATCAATTTTGAATTCATTCTGTAACAAAAACAATTTGGAATAAGTCAAGGGGTATGAATACTTACTGAAGGCACTGTACGTGTGGTTATCAGGGTTATGATTCATCCCTCGTCTCGCTCTCTCATTCTTCCTTTATCTAATTTTCCCCACTCTCTCGGTTTTATTTTCTCTGTTCTTCCATCCTCTCCTCCCTCTACCCCTCGCTATCTCTCTCTGTGTGAAGGAGTATGATAGAAATCCTATTAGCATCTCCAGACAAAACCTCAACTTTTTAACTCAGAGTGACTGCTGTGGGGATGCATCGCCAACCAGAAGTAACACATTTGCTGGCTGTAAGCACATTGTCATCTTCAACACAGGAAGAGCACTCATCAGGTTTCAATTATCACCTCTGTATCATCACCCCAAGGTAAGACTGCATTCTCCTGCAATTATTCATATTATGCCTTGACAGTTGAGGAGAATGGAAATAGATGTGGATTGTACGAGGCAGATCCGGTATGATTAAGACTTAGTTTCTCAAAAAAAAAAACTTGTGAATTAAGTACACACTGTACGTAAATGACTGTTATACAGTTTTTCTTGATCGCTAGACACATTTCTTGAAACCGTCAACCATTTTCTCAAAACTTTAAACACAAAACCAAATCTTCAAACTACATTCACAAAACCCCCGACTCTTCTGGCAAAATCAAACAATCGCCTCAAAACCCATTTAATCTGTGTTCAAAATCAAACAATGCTTTCAGATCATACACACAGCCAGTCAATATATAAACACTACAGAGCATTCATTAGACACTACACCAAAAAATTGAGAACACAGCATCCAGGGCATGTAGTTACAGAAAAAAATGTTTATTGTATATAGGAAACGCATTTTGCAATTAAAACAAAAAGTATAGTAATCACAACTTAGTACAGTGAATACATTGTATACTGTAAGTACTGCAAGTAATACAGTATTGAATGTCTGTATATTCAGCACTTGCATAAAAATACAATAGTCCAACTGCAAAAGCCCAAAGAACAAATAAAACATTACAGTACACTCAAAAATGTTGTGCAACTGCAAAATCAAAGTCAATGAGAGATTCATTCTGCCTCAGTATCACGTCTTTGTTCTGGTTCTGGCCAGAGGACTTCGTCCACATCACAGGCAACGTTGTCCCTTGCCAGGCAACGGGGGGGAAAACCCTCTGGTGTGCCGGATCCAGCCTTGACAACACTCCACACCTATGACACCACAGGCCAATTCCATTGCCTGTAAGAGATTTTCCCTGGTATATGGGTTTCGGTCATGGACCTTCCACCGCCACGCAGAGAAACTCTTCTATTGGGTTGAGGAACGGACTGTATGGTGGAAGGCAAACATTTATGAATGACTGGTTGATGTTGAACCACTGGCGTACCCAGACACCACGGTGAAAGCTGACATCGTCCCAAACCACGACATAAACAGGATGCACTGCCTGCTGATGATCCTGCTGTTCACGCTCAAATAAAATATCCAGAAGAACACCCAGAAGATGTAAGAAGATGTTCAGTGTTATATGGCCCCAGGGTTGCATGACGGTGGAGAACCCCACGATTACTTATGGCTGCACAAAGGGTGATATTGCCACCACGCTGGCCAGGACTTCCACAATGGGTGAGGTTGGCACCACGCTGGCCAGGGACTTCCACAATGGCACGTTGGCCAATTATGTTCCTGCCTCTCCTTCTCCTCTTCGCCAGATTGAACCCTGCTTCATCTACAAAAATGTATTCATGGGGCCTTTCCATGGAATCCAATTCAAACACTCGCTCTCTATAAAAATAGACAAATAAGTAGTTTAGTAAGTGATACAGAAAGACAAACTTCTGCAATAGTGTATTTGTACACTATTGACCGTGTCCTGTTGCGCTGGAGGACACGGTCAATTGTAGAAAGGCTGACACTTGATTCCTTCAAAGTTTACATTGTGTTCAACAACTCTTTGCTGTCGGATGGCATTGTTTTGAAGGACCATATCAACAATGAGAGCCTCTTGCTGTTGGGAGAAAATAGCAGTCCTTCCACCCTCATGTGGTAGTCTTGCATTTCTACAGAAAGGGAAAATGCACTTACAAACGTATGTATACAGTAAAAATAGTCATGGACATTACTTCTATACGTAAAATATTGTATGTAAGAAAAGTCTTATTTTTTTCCCCCAGTCCCCTTTCTATTGACAAAGCGACGTGGTGAATCAAATATACATATTCAACTTTCAATGACCAAATTAAAAATAAACAATGACCTGTTCTCTTCTCTAAATGTCCTGATTACGGTGGCCACAGAGGATCAGCTCAAACTTGTCACGATCGTGTGTGTTCATAGAACAAGGCGAAGCGTAGTTATAGTTCGTCATAGTTTTATTTGACATAAAACTATACTTAGTCGGAACTATACAAAATAACAACGATATACACAAATGAAAAGAGAACACACTTACTCAGATGATGACATCTAAACAATGACCCACACACACACGTGTGGGATATGGCAACTTAAATAGAATCCCCAATCAGAGACAACATCTCGCAGCTGTCTCTAATTGGGGATTCAACACAAAATGCAAACACATAGATCTAGAAACCTAGATCCTGTCAGGCTCTGACCATGGCCAACTAAGTGAGCAAAAGGCCTCCCTATGGCCAGAGCCTGACAAAACTGGGTTGTACTCTTTGTCCTGCTTCCCTCATTGTTATTCCATGAACAACAACATGGTCTATCACAGTTGCTCAAATTTAATCTGAAATTACTGTTCTTGGTCTTGCGCTTCCTTGTCCTCGTACTCTTCATCCTCGTCCACCACCTCTTACACGTACTCTTCCTCCTCTGCCTCTCAGATTCTTTCCATCCATTGTTGGTATCAACATTCAACGCACCTGTGCCACGTGCCACCTGTGCACTCTGAACTGATTATTCATTGTAACAGCAGGGAGATAATAAACCAGATCCAAGTGGAGATACAGACGTCCAATACAGACGTCCAATCCAGACGTCCAATCCAGACGTCCAATCCAGACGTCCAATCCAGACGTCCAATCCTGACGTTCAATCAAGACGTCTAGCGTTCATTAAATCTCCACTTAAAGGCATTTATGAGACACTTTATTAGTTGTTATGAAATATTCTGCTGTAGTTTATGTAGATTACTGCCTGTTACTGCAGTAGTTTATGTAGATTACTGCCTGTTACTGCAGTAGTTTATGTAGTTTACTGCCTGTTACTGCAGTAGTTTATGTAGATTACTGCCTGTTACTGCAGTAGTTTATGTAGATTACTGCCTGTTACTGCAGTAGTTTATGTAGATTACTGCCTGTTACTGCAGTAGTTTATGTAGTTTACTGCCTGTTACAGCAGTAGTTTATGTAGTTTACAGCCTGTTACTGCAGTAGTTTATGTAGATTACTGCCTGTTACTGCCCACGTAATCCCCATAATCCTGATCATTACTATATGATCGTTCAAAAAATCCTTAGAACGTCTTGACACCAATAACAAGCATCAGTCTAAGCATCTGTTTAATGCATGTGTTACGGTATATGTGTAAAGTCTGGAAATCTATAGATTCCCCACCGCACATTTATTGTAGCTGTAAAGTGTATGTGTGTGTGTGTGGTGTGTGTATGTGTGGTGTGTGTATGTGTGTGTGTATGTGTGTGTGTGTGTGTGGTGTGTGTATGTGTGTGTGTGTGTGTATGTGCGTGTGTGTATGTGTGTATGTGCGTGTGTGTGTGTCATGTTCTATGAGTTTAATTTAGCATCATGGAACAAATTCTTCCAACACTTCTAATCATTGCACACACTTTACTGTGAAACATGGAACGTGTTTCGCAAAACATTAACGTCCTCCACCTTAAATGATGAGCAGGAAAGTGCTTCCGGCTTAACCTGTGTCCAGGAAACCGCCCCTCAACCTGTAGAAAAAAAGGTGCTATCTAGAACCTTAAAGGGTTCTTCGGCTGTCCCCTTTTTGGTCGCAGGTAGAACCCTTTTGGTTATAGGTTCCATGTGGAACCCTTTCTACAGAGGGTTCTACATGGAACCCAAAAGGGTTCTTCTATGGAGACAGCTGAAGAACCCTTTTGGAACCCTTTTTTCTAAGAGTGTGTAAACATGTTGACAAGGATTGTACAACATCCATGAGAAGGTGGTGGTAAATAAAACTGTGTGGGAATATGATATGCAATCTGTTGCATGACAAACACTTGGTACAAATAGCGTAAGTGCCAAGCTGAAAATGGTGTGGTTTGAAAGCTGTGGCACTTATGGGTCAAATTGTTGCCCCAAAAACATCAAACTAATTAATTTCCACCCAGTACATTTCAGTTATTATAGTTTATAATTAGTTGTGGTTGAAATTGAATTTCTCTAGTCAGGAAATGTGTGCATGTGACAAAATTTGAGTGTGACTCGCCAAATGCACAACAACCAAAGCCAGCATCACAGTTCTTTCATGTTAACGAGAAACGTTTCTCTCTTTCTCACTCTATTCTTCACTTTCACTCACTAATTACTATTTCTTTCTCATTTCTCTGTCATTAAATTCTTTCTCTCGCTTATTTCCGTCTCATTCTGTCTCTCTATCTAGCTCACACACACACCACACACACACACATAACTTTGCCATGGGAACAATGGGGCATTGTGCATCATCCTGTAGGAGAGATTAATGGACGAGAGCTCTGGAATAACTGCGACCCCCCCACCTTAATAAAGAATTAGCCATTGACACTGCCTCTTTTCCTGCGCTCCCCCCAGTCCAGTCCGCTGTCACACTACAAGACCCACGCTCCTCCTCTCTGCTGGGCTCGGCTTTCCCAAATAAGCATTCAACACCTCGCGTCCCTGTCTCTGCATATATCATCGACTTTAGGCTCATCATCATTCTTTTACATCAAAGCGGAGCGGCTGTGCGAGGAGGATAGAGGGAGGAGGAAGGAGGAGGGATGGAGGGAGGAATGGAGAGAGGGAGGCAAGAGAGCGAAATAGACAAGGCACTTAACAATCTCCGTCCATGTTGCCACAGAGCAATTAATGTGGTGCCAGAAGGACGGCCCACTCCTTTCTCCACAGAAACAAAACCAGGATAGCGCAACGCTGAATAAGTCACTGCCTGCTGCATGGGTTGGCTGGCTGGGGTGAGTGAGAAAGAAAGAAAGAAAGAAAGAAAGAAAGAAAGAAAGAAAGAAAGAAAGAAAGAAAGAAAGAAAGAAAGAAAGAAAGAAAGAAAGAAAGAAAGAAAGAAAGAAAGAAAGAAAGAAAGAAAGAAAGAAAGAAAGAAAGAAAGAAAGAAAGAAAGAAAGAAAGAAAGAAACAGGACGTCTGGTGTGTGTTTTGTTTTTGGAAAAGTGTGGAGTTAAGTATCTGTGAGGTTTGTGAGAGCCAGTCCCAGACCCCAGGTCTGTCTGCGAGGGTTATGAGAGCATGTCCCAGAGCCCAGGTCTGTCTGCGAGGGCTGTGAGAGCAAGTCCCAGAGCCCAGGTCTGTCTGGGAGGGTTATGAGAGCAAGTCCCAGAGCCCAGGTCTGTCTGCGAGGGTTGTGAGAGCAAGTCCCAGAGACCAGGAGTGTCTGCGAGGGTTGTGAGAACAAGTCCCAGAGCCCAGGTGTGTCTGCGAGGGTTGTGAGAGCAAGTCCCAGAGCCCAGGTCTGTCTGCGAGGGTTGTGAGAGCAAGTCCCAGAGCCCAGGAGTGTCTGCGAGGGTTGTGAGAACAAGTCCCAGAGCCCAGGTGTGTCTGCGAGGGTTGTGAGAACAAGTCCCAGAGCCCAGGTGTGTCTGCGAGGGTTGTGAGAGCAAGTCCCAGAGCCCAGGTCTGTCTGCGAGGGTTGTGAGAGCAAGTCCCAGAGCCCAGGTCTGTCTGCGAGGGTTGTGAGAGCAAGTCCCAGAGACCAGGAGTGTCTGCGAGGGTTGTGAGAACAAGTCCCAGAGCCCAGGTGTGTCTGCGAGGGTTGTGAGAGAGAGCTTTACATTTTGTGTGGATATGGGATATACATTTTAAATTCAATTATAAATATAGTTTACTTATTTATTGTCCTATCATGATGGAACGGTCCTCAACCCTAGACACCAAACTGAGCGACCCACACACTAAGGAGAAGTCCTTATCTGTTTTATGGGCTTACTTTAAGTAGCCTATGCACAGCCAAAACAGAAAGATAAACACGGTAAGAGACCCTCTAAAGCAGCACCGCCCCTTTAAGAGTCTGAGCCTGGCTGACAGGGTTGGTCCTACAAAGCCAAAGCCCCCTGATGGGTGACCATAATATACAAGGAATTTCTTAAAGCTGCTAATGAGAACCATGACGACCTTGTACCTAGTCGGTGGGGACACCGGTGGGGTGCCCCACCCAGGTAGTGGCAGTGCTGGTAACACTAGCTGCAGTAACCCATGGGGAGGGGGTCACACTCGGACAATCAGAGAGGGCAAATTATTGTGGCCCTGGTGGCACAAAAAAAAATCAAAGGTCTGACTGCACAGAGATGCTTGGGAAAATGGTCACAACAGGGGACCAGCATGTCTGTGTTTCAGCGGAAGTGGGTGTATCTGAGCGCCATCAGCTAGAACTTGACATTGGTTAATCAAATCTCCCCATTCTTGATAAATGTTGCATGCCTTCTCAAACAGCTACAACTGTACAGCGGGTGAAATAAGTATTGAACACGTCACAATTTTTCTCAGTAAATATATTTCCAAAGGTGCTATTGACATGAAATTTTCACCAGATGTTGGTAACAACCCAAGTAATCCATACATACAAAGAAACAAAACAAATAAGTTCATAAATTAAGTTATGTGTAATAATGTGAAATGACACAGGGAAAAAGTATTGAACACATGAAGAAAGGGAGGTTCAAAAAGGCATGGAAAGCCAAGACAACAGCTGAAAACTATCAGTAATTAAAAAGCAATCCAGCCCCCTGTCAGTGCAAATTAATATCAGCTGGTTCAGTCCCAACTGATGGCCTACAAAAAGGTCTCATTGCCAAGGTGTCACACAAGACACATCTCATGATGGGTAAAAGCAAAGAGCTGTCTCAAGACCTTCGCAACCTAATTGTTGCAAAACATAATGATGGCATTGGTTATAGGCGCATTTTTAAGCTTCTGAGTGTTCCAGTGAGCACTGTTGGGGCCATAATACGGAAGTGGAAAGACAATCATTTCACCATAAATTTGCCTCGACCAGGTGCTCCTCGCAAGATTTCTGACAGAGGAGTGAAAAGAATATTCAGAAGAGTTGTCCAAGAGCCAAGTACCACTTGTGGAGAGCTTCAAAAAGACCTGCAATTAGCAGGTACTGTTGTCTCAAAGAAAACAGTAAGTAATGCACTCCACCGCCATGGCCTGTATGCACGCTCACCACGCAAGACTCCATTGCTGAAAAAAAAGCATGTTGAAGCTCGTTTAAAGTTTGCTGCACAACATTTGGAAAAGCCAGTGAAATACTGGGAGAATATAGTGTGGTCAGATGAGAGCAAAATTGAACTGTTTGGATGTCATAATACACACCATGTTTGGAGGAGAAATGGCACTGCACATCACCCTAAAAACACCATACCAACAGTGAAGTTTGGAGGTGGGAACATCATGGTGTGGGGCTGCTTTTCAGCAAATGGTACTGGCAAACTTCACATAATTGAAGGAAGGATGAATGGGCAAATTTACAGAGACATTCTTGACAAAAATCTGCTGCCATCTACCAGGATGATGAAGATGAAACGAGGGTGGACATTTCAGCAAGACAATCATCCCAAACACACAGCCAAGGAAACTCTCAATTGGTTTCAAAGAAAGAAAATAAATCTGCTAGAATGGCCCAGCCAATCACCTGACTTAAATCCCATTGAAAATCTATGGAAAGAACTGAAGATCAAGATTCAAAAGAGGCCACGGAACCTTCAAGATTTGAAGACTGTTTATGTGGAAGAATGGGCCAAAATCACACCAGAGCAATGCATGCGACTAGTTTCTCCATACAGGAGGCATCTTGAAGCTGTCATTACCAACAAAAGCTTTTGTACAAAGTATTAAATAAATATCAGTAAGTGTGTTCAATACTTTACCCTGTGTCATTTCACATTATTACACATAACTTAATTTCTGAACTTATTTGTTTTTGTTGTATGTATGGATTACTTGGGTTGTTACCAACATCTGGTGAAAATTTCATGTCAATAGCACCTTTGGAAATATATTTACTGAGAAAAATGGGGACGTGTTCAATACTTATTTCACCCGCTGTATATGCATTCTCACATCAAGTCCTTTCTTGAGTTGGGCTCGGGAATGGAACAACTGTTGAAAATCTGAGCTTGTAGTTGTTTGTGGGGGAAAGCGGTCGAGTGTGTGTATGTATCCCACATCTGTTGCTACTGGGTAATGGGACATTTACATTTACATTTTAGTCATTTAGCAGACGCTCTTATCCAGAGCGACTTACAAAATGGTTTATTCAGCCAGTGGGACAACCACATCTCGATCATAATAAGTACATTTCTTTAAACAAGCAGCTGTGAGGAAAGTCAGTGCTAGCAGGGAAATAAGTCAGGTGTTAGTTTAGACAAAAGGGTCGGGGGGTAGAAGGATTACTGTTATACTATTCCTGGTATTCCTTAAAGAGGTAGAATTTCAATATAGGATGAATCAAAATACTTTTTGGAGGTAATGGCAATCTTGGTTATAGGTAAAAATCCTTTGCATGAACTTCCTACATTATTACGCATATTATTTGTTAATTGTGGAAATTAATTAAGGCAATATATACAGTGGGGAGAACAAGTATTTGATACACTGCCGATTTTGCAGGTTTTCCTACTTACAAAGCATGTAGAAGTCTGTAATTTTTATCATAGGTACTCTTCAACTGTGAGTGACGGAATCTAAAACAAAAATCCAGAAAATCACATTGTATGATTTTTAAGTAATTAATTTGCATTTTATTGCATGACATAAGTATTTGATACATCAGAAAAGCAGAACGTAATATTTGGTACAGAAACCTTTGTTTGCAATTACAGAGATCATATGTTTCCTGTAGTTCTTGACCAGGTTTGCACACACTGCAGCAGGGATTTTGGCCCACTCCTCCATACAGGCCTTCTCCAGATCCTTCAGGTTTTGGGGCTGTCGCAGGGCAATACAGACTTTCAGCTCCCTCCAAAGATTTTCTATTGGGTTTAGGTCTGGAGACTGGCTAGGCCACTCCAGGACCTTGAGATGCTTCTTATGGAGCCACTCCTTAGTTGCCCTGGCTGTGTGTTTCGGGTCGTTGTCATGCTGGAAAACCCAGCCACGACCCATCTTCAATGCTCTTACTGAGGGAAGGAGGTTGTTGGCCAAGATCTTGCGATACATGGCCCCATCCATCCTCCCCTCAATACGGTGCAGTCGTCCTGTCCCCTTTGCAGAAAAGCATCCCCAAAGAATGATGTTTCCACCTCCATGCTTCACGGTTGGGATGGTGTTCTTGGGGTTGTACTCATCCTTCTTCTTCCTCCAAACACGGCGAGTGGAGTTTAGACCAAAAAGCTGTATTTTTGTCTCATCAGACCACATGACCTTCTCCCATTCCTCCTCTGGATCATCCAGATGGTCATTGGCAAACTTCAGACGGGCCTGGACATGTGCTGGCTTGAGCAGGGGGACCTTGCGTGCGCTGCAGGATTTTAATCCATGACGGCGTACTGTGTTACTAATGGTTTTCTTTGAGACTGTGGTCCCAGCTCTCTTCAGGTCATTGACCAGGTCCTGCCGTGTAGTTCTGGGCTGATCCCTCACCTTCCTCATTATCATTGATTCAACACGAGGTGAGATCTTGCATGGTGCCCCAGACTGAGGGAGATTGACCGTCATCTTGAACTTCTTCCATTTTCTAATAATTGCGCCAACAGTTGTTGCCTTCTCACCAAGCTGCTTGCCTATTGTCCTGTAGCCCATCCCAGCCTTGTGCAGGTCTACAATTTTATCCCTGATGTCCTTACACAGCTCTCTGGTCTTGGCCATTGTGGAGAGGTTGGAGTCTGTTTGATTGAGTGTGTGGACAGGTGTCTTTTATACAGGTAACGAGTTCAAACAGGTGCAGCTAATACAGGTAATGAGTGGAGAACAGGAGGGCTTCTTAAAGAAAAACTAACAGGTCTGTGAGAGCCGGAATTCTTACTGGTTGGTAGGTGATCAAATACTTATGTCATGCAATAAAATGCAAATTATTTATTTAAAAATCATACAATGTGATTTTCTGGATTTTTGTTTTAGATTCCGTCTCTCACAGTTGAAGTGTACCTATGATAAAAATTACAGACCTCTACATGCTTTGTAAGTAGGAAAACCTGCAAAATCGGCAGTGTATCAAATACTTGTTCTCCCCACTGTATATATATATTTTTTTTATAACAATATATAATACAAATCGAGGTGAGGGATTTGGAAATGCTTTTGGCGGTTGATCTGTTTCTGCACTGTGAGCTGTTTACAAAGGATGGGTGATCTACCCCCTAAAAAAAAAATAAAAGACAGAAAGAAAGAGAGGAGTAAGCATGGCTGGGATGGAGAGAGAGAAACAGGTGGAATTAGAAAAAGAGAAAGAGAAAGAGACTAACCACCAGGCCTAGAGCGTGACATGGGTAGAGAGATCTAAGTAATTTAGCAGAACCTCTTATCCAGAGAGACTTACAGGAGCAATTAGGGTTAAGTGCCTTGCTCAAGGGCATGGACAGATTTTTCACCTAGTCAGCTCAGGGATTCAAACCACTGACCTTTCGGTTAATAGCCCAATGCTCTTAACCACTAGGCTACATGTCGCCCTGAGAATACTAGACAAATCGAGATGGAAAGGCGAAGAGTGAGACAGGGAGAATTGAGGAGCGAGAGAGAATAACCGAGAAAGATAGATTAGGACAGAGTGCTTTTTCTGCATGCGTTTTTTTTTTTATCTCCTTGGTAGCCATTTGATGAGTTTCATTCATTAGCTAGGCATCGTGGAAAAGCCAGGGAGAAATATCACTAGTCATCAAAAAGAGCACAACACCACTTTCCCAGCGGTGACCTTCTGGAGTCACAGAGCGGATTGTTAATCACAGAGAGAAACATTCACAAACTGTTGGGTCTTTTGTCTAAACTCTCATTGCTTAACCATTCGAATTTCACTGGCTTGGTCTCTGGATTGGTTGCTGGGAGTTGGAATGTGTCCTGAAACCTGCTCTGCCCTATTAGTGTAGATACTAGAAGTGAGGACACAAAGGGCCTAAGAGTTTCTGAGAAAATATTGGTGTCATGGACATGGAATTTACAAGCTTTTAAGGGCCAGTGTCTCAGACCCCGAATACTGGAATAAAAAGCATTTAAGCAGTAGTAGTCTTAACCTGGGTCCAGGAAAACATCACAAAAAATTCAAATTGCAGAATCTAACACGGAATTGAACCTACTTTTGACCCAGATCATGACCCGGATGTATGGTCTTACTAGTACTGAATTATTCAAACCGTTGCAATGGTTTAAAAATAAACTAAAAATAAAGAAAAATGCCACCAAACATCAGTTTTCCACAGCTCTCAGAGTAGAGATTAATTGGAGCTATTTTCATTTAATGAGGTGTAAAGATGTACCTGCCCCAAAGCCTCCTCGTTTCACTTTGTCGAATTACAAGTCGCCTGCCACTGCCACCTACCTGTGTGACTTAGGGATTTACTTTCTAGCAAAAGCCAGTGCTCTGCACTCAACGAGTCCCCTTGCATAAAGCAGGACTATCATAACATGTATTTATGGAAGTGGGTAGAAGTGCCCTGTATAACCACATATTTAAGATTACACAACCTGGAAAAGCCATGTAAATACTCTACACTGCACAGTTGGCTGATGGCACTTTAATTGGGGGGACGGGCTCATTGTATTGGCTGGAACGGGATGTGTTTCCATGTGTTTGATACCACTCCATTCACTCTATTTCAGACATTATTATGAGCTGTGCATGCCCTGAAATACACTTAAAGTAGACGTTGCCCTTTACCAGAAATCTAGGATGCCCCCTGTTCTGCTGATACAGGGTCAGATACTTTTCATCCCCCTAATGGTTAAGGTTAGGATAAGCGATAGGGTAAGCTGATTCTAGATCAGTAGACAAGGGCTAATACTAAATGCTCTCAAAGTGAGGAATATATTATGAGTGCATTCTGGGTAGGAAGACACTCATAAAGTCAAACCAGTTATGCCAATTAACCACAGCCTCAAATCAACAGCTATTACTGTGCATCATGTCAGTGAAGCACCATAAGGATGTTTAGGATGGGGAAACAGGAAAGTGGTGTCTCTACCTGCGTAGGGGACAGGGGCGTCCTTATCCAGGGCCACCAAGGGAGGGTCCAGCAGGACGGTGTCCATGTTCTCTGTGATCACCCCATGGTACGACGTCTCGATCCACGGCTTGTGCTTGTTCACTGTGGAGAAGAAAGAGGAAAGAGGAGAGAGAGAGAGAGTTGAAAACTGCAGGTCCAAGACAAAGTAACGCGTCTGATGAAACAGGTCAGGAGATCACTTTTAGATTGGTGCTGCCCATCCACTGCAATTTAATTACTTCCTCGAAACCCAGCACACAATTACTCTGACAGAGTAAATTAAAAGCTTTCCTCACTTTTCGGATCAGAGATACACACACACACAAGGGTGTACATAGACACACGTACACACATGCAAGCGCACAGGCGTTAATGTCCAGTGTACACACTGGGGCGCTCAATTTGGAGCTGAACATTTTATGTTTATCACCTCCCATATTGGATATTAGCGTGCTAGCTCTACAATAGCCACAGGCCTCCCGAGTTGCACAGCGGTCTAAAGCACTGCATCGCAGTGCCAGCTGCGTTACTACAGATCCTCGTTTGATACCGGGCTTTGCCTCTGGGTTAGGGGAGAGTTTGGCCTGCCGGGATGTCCTTGTTCCATCGCGCTCTAGCAACTCCTGTGGCGGGCCGGGCACACGGCGGAGTTGTGTTTCGGAGGATGCACGGCTCTCGACCATGGCCTCTCCCGAGTCCATACGACGGGACAAGACTGTAACTACCAATAGAATATGTTGAAAAGGAGGAGAATAATAATAATAACTCTACAACATAAACTGAGTAAACATCCCAGCAGTAAAATAATAATAACTCTAAGACATAAATTGAGTAAGCATCCCAGCAGTTGTGATATTGCGAGGGGTGAAAGTGAGAGAAGAGGCGAAACAAATAGAGATTGAATGGATGAGCGATAGAAACATTTAATACGGAAACAGCAATACACAAAAGACAATAACCCGCGAGGGGTGAACCAAAATACACATAGTGACCCTGATGACCAATGTGGAACAGGTGTGGGTCATCAGGGTGTTGCTACCATCTTCCCCCGACCGCCGGTTAGAACGCCGGCGAGGATGATCGCTGGAGAGGAGGACCGCCGCTCTGCGCGGGGCATTCGTTACAGCAGTAAAATAATAATACCTCTACGACATAAACTGAGTAAACATCCCAGCAGTAAAATAATAATAACTCTACAACATAAACTGAGTAAACGTCCCAGCAGTAAAATAATAATAACTCTACAACATAAACTGAGTAAACATCCCAGCAGTAAAATAATAATAACTCTACAACAGCCCCATAAACTGAGTTAACATCCCAGCAGTAAAATAATAATAACTCTACAACAGCCCCATAAACTGAGTAAACATCCCAGCAGTAAAAAATGAATAATTTGCAAAATTATGAACCACAAAACTTGACACATTCTGGTCCAATAAAAAGGCAGAAGCATAACTCTACAGCAGGGATGGACCAGGAAGCTTTCCTATCTGGATGCTATAAATGGCCACTGATGTGGGTTAGATATGTTAGATATTAGATATTTTTCTAGCTTTAATAAGGTTAGAAGTGTCTCTAAGTGCAATATGCTCTCTCTGTCTGTAATGCCCCAGCCATTACCCATGGGGACATCTGTGGTCATTAGGCTACATTATAGTGCACTGTGAAGGGAGATAATTCACTTAGTGTAACATGCCGTCTATATGCAATCTCTGGCACAGGCTGAATATAAAATCACAGTTAATGTCAGTATTGTATTTCTACAACATTTATGTTGGCTTTCACACAATTATTGTCTGTCATATTCCGACTGAAATTAAAATGATATAGCTTTGTCTGATTAATCATGTTACTTAAAAAGACCTGTAATGTCTGGCACAGCAACATCAACAACAAATGTCTACAGTGCAGGTTTGATTGAATTGCAAGTGTTCACCAAGAATGTACTCTGTGTAATTCCAGTATAAAGTCATTGTCTGATTAGAAGAACCACTGATAGAGATATAAAGGGAAGACAATACAAACTGAGGAAGAGAACATGAAAGGGTTCACAAACACTCAGAGAGAGAGAGAGAGTCAATATACAGACACAGCATTCAGCTGGGAACAGTATCTTGTTTTTCTAGATTTAATTATTTATCCAGCAGAATAAATAAATCCACATTTTAAGCGTCTATAATAAAACCTGGTTGAGCATTGGGGAAGGGACCTGAGCGTGTGCAAATTTGCACCGTGACCTCCCTGTGCCCGTGTATAATGAAAGTCCCAGTCAGCATTCTGGCTGGTAATTAAACATTGAGACCCACGACACAGAATCGGCGGAATGGATGGAAAATTTTACAGCGTTCCCTCGGAATGATGCAACACTAATCTGTGACCAGAAGACACCCTGCTGTAACATTGGGCATCGTAACCTGGCTCCCTGGGAATGATCAGGACATGTAACAACAGTGTGAGGGAGAGACAGAGAGAGGAAGGGGAAGAGTGAGGGAAAGGGGATGGAGAGCGAGACAGTGAGATCGGAGAGAAGAGGGATGGAGAAAGAGAGAAAAGGGATGGAGCAGTGAGAGATGGAAAGAAACAGAAAGAGAGAGAGAGAGGAGTTGTTTTGGGATAATTGCTTTGTCTAATTATATTTCCTCACACCGTTTAATTATATTAACTCACACCGTTGCATACTATTTAAACTTTGTGCAAAAATGATGATCAACAAAACCAACCTTTCCAGGTTTGGACCTGTAATTAAGACTGTGAAGGGACAACGCTAACTCTGAGCCTATGGGTAATGGCATTTAAAACGTTGGTCTCACAGCTACTGATTTCAGTGTAACGGCTGGGATACTTAATTCTGGGCTGTAGCGAAATGACTCCCACACTTGATCTCACTTTCGACCACTGGGAATGATGTGCACTTGAAACGCAACACATTGCACAGTGATATGCATAAGGGAACAGGGATTATGGTATTGTCTGTTAAGCTGTTCGCCTCGGGGTGCTAAAGGGTATATTCACAATGTCAAGTGCTAAGGGAAAATAGGTGTTAATTGCAACTAGCTACACTGTGAGCTACCTAGCTACACTGAGTGACGTCACACATTTCTGCATATGTGTGAGCTAAATTGGATTTGATGTCTGATCGCCAAAGGGCATCAAATCCCCTATATACAGTAAAGCCCCTAATCAGAACCTGTCAGAAATACTTAAGTGTTATCCTGCAGGAATAGAAACTTCCTAAAATGTCACTCAAGCAGAATCACATGATAAGACAAAATGTGGAAACACTTTTTAAACAGAGATGCTCAAAAGAACCATTGCCAAGTACAGGTCAGTGTGACATTCAACAGATGTATTTGGTGTACTAGACAAAGTTCCCTTGCCCTGGAAATTATGAAGTACCCCCAACCAACTCTACCACCCCCAACTATACCACCCCCAACTATACCACCCCCAACTCTTCCACACTCTACCACCCCCAACTCTACCACCCCTGACTATACCACCCCTGACTATACCACCCCCAACTCTACCACACTCTACCACCCCCAACTCTACCACCCCTAACTCTACCAACCCAAACTATACCACGCCCAACTCTACCACCCCCAACTCTACCACACTCTACCACCCCCAACTCTACCACCCCTAACTCTACCAACCCAAACTATACCACGCCCAACTCTACCACCCCAAACTATACCATCCACAACTCTACCACCCCCAACTATACCACCCCTAACTATACCAGACCCCAACTCTAGTGCAGGATCGACCAGTAGATCACACAGTACAGAAGATAAGGATTAGCAAATCCCCATGACCAAATTGACTATCCTCCTTTTAGCTGCTATTGAGCTGAAGCTAACCCAATCAGACTGGCGTCCAACCCTATTTCCAACGGGAGCATTAGGGACCGACTCACTTGCTCAGTTCTTTAGGACAGTGAATATCGACTCAGCGAAACAGTGAAGCAAAACATTTACTAAATGACTAATAGGAAAAGAGTGATTATGTGTATTGACTCGAGACGTGCCAATACTTGCACATTAAGCAGAACTGAGTGAGTTGGCAGGAGCCCGGGGGTCATTTTCAGATACATTAATCCCAATAAAGATGCTTCCCAATCTTTAGTTCAGTGCTTTACATATCTACAGGGACATGGCGATATTGGCCAGTGTTGTTCTTAAACACTCATTAAAGTTGCCATAAACTCTGGTCTTTATCAACTGTGAGTCATACAAACCTGCTGTAAAGACAATTAGCTCTAAGAGATTCTGATTTAATTTACTTGCCATAATCAGGTTATAACAATGTGAGGGTGGCTATCTAAATCACTGTGAGAACCCTGTGGTATATGAGAACTCTGTGGTATATGAGAACACTTTGGTATATCAGAACACTGTAGTATATGATAACACTGTGGTATATGAGAACACTATGGTATATGAGAACACTGCGCTATAAGAGAACACTGCGGTATATGAGAACATTATGGTATATGTGAACACTGTGGTATATGAGAACACTGGTACTTGTGAACACTATGGTATATGAGAACACTGTGGTATATGATAACACTGTGGTATATGAGAACACTATGGTATATAATGACACTATTGTATATGATGACTCTGTGGTATATTAGAACACTATGGTATATGAGAACACTGATCGTGGACTACAGAAAACAGAGGGACGAGCATTGATGGGGCTGTAGTGGAGTGGGTCGAGAGCTTCAAGGTCCTCGGTGTCCACATCACTAAGAAATTAACATCGTCCACACACCCAAACAGGAAGCTGAAAAGATTTGGCATGGGCCCTCAGATCCTCAAAAAGTTATACAGCTGCACCCTTGAGAGCATCTTGACCGGTTGCATCACCGCTTGCAACTGCAAGGCAACTGCAAGGTACGGCCTAGTACATCACTGGCGCCGAGCTGCCTGCCATCCAGGATCTCTATACCAGGCGGTGTCAGAGAAAAGCCCAGAAAATTGTCAAAGACTCCAGCCACCCAAGTCATAGACTGTTCTTTCTGCTACTGCACAGCAAGCAGTATCAGTGGGCCAAGTCTGGAACCAACAGGACCCTGAACAGCTTCTACCCCCAAGCCATGACACTGCTAAACAAGACTGGTGAATAGCTAATCAAATGGCTACCCAGACTACTTGCATTTACCCTTTTTTCTACTCTCTTGCACTGACTCTCTGCACACACACTGAACTCTACCCACACACTCACAGATACTTACACTGACATCCCAAAACACACACACACACACACACTACATACGCCCACAGACACATAGCACGCGCATACATACATACTGCCGCCACAAACACACCCACACGCACATTCACACTCACCAGATACGCTGCTGCTACTGTCTATTATCTATCCTGTTGCCCAGTCACTTAACCTCTGTAGCTACCTCAATGTCCTGGTACCCCTGCACATCGACTTGGTACTGGTACTCCTGTATATAGAGCCATGTAAATTGTACTCCTTATTGTTATTAGTTATTCACTGTGTATCTTTATCTTTACCTCTGATTGTTAGAAAAGGACCTGTAAGTAAGCATTTTACTTTTGCATGAGGGTGATTGACACCGTCCAGGGCCACGCTGGACTTTAACAGTCCCTGCCTCCAATAGAACCCCCTGGGGAGAGAGTGACGGCACAAGACTCATACTGATTTACCTCCTATCTGTTTGTGTGAATGTCCTCGGCTCCACTCTAACCACCAGAGAGAGAGAGTTCATGAAGACCTGGGTAGTAACAGCTGAAGAAAATAGGACAGCATGTTTGGTGAGTCAGGTAGGATTGTTTGAGCTAGGATTTGTCAACAGTTTGGGATATTGTTGGTGGCAAAAGTGTCCCCAACATGGCCATGAATATTTGAAAAGTAAGGCATCCATATTAGGAACCCTCCTAGTGAACAGATAGCTGGTCAATTCCCACTGGGCACAGACGTTATTTCAATGTATACTTTTTATTTGCATTTGGTTGAGTTGTCAACTAAGGTGAATTCAATGTGAAATCAACAAAACATTTCATTGGATTAAGGTTAAAAATTACGTTGATGACTTTTTGCAAATCCAATCAGTTTTCCACGTTGATTCAACATCATCCCATTTATTTTTTTGTTGTTGAAATGATGTGGAAACAACGTTGATTCAACCAGTTTTGGCCCAGTGGCTTGTCTGTAACATTCCCCTCTATAAAGTTGTCAAAGGTGAACTGTTCAGCTTTAGATCATCATATAACTCATATGACCACACATACTTATGGGACTTATATCTTTAACATTATGAATATATGAATGAGCGCTGTAACAGGTTTCTAAATTATGTATGTTGAATGTTCACAAAAAGCACATTATAGAATATAGATGAATGATGACGTCTCATTGGAGAAAGACATTATAGAAAGAGGTAATATATCTCCCAGAGTTTTTTCTGTTGTGCCCATCGGCAGCCTGGGCCAATCAGCTTCTAGAAGATTAATTTGTTTGATTAGACTTCAAACAACATTCAACTGAATATTTTCTATTAATATAGTGTTTGTCTCAACTTCGGCATTTAACTGGTGTCAGCACAGAAACCCAAGAGGGCTTTGAAATGTCAATTGTCTGCCACCAGAAAGGTTGGCAAAATCCAGTAGAACGAGAGAGCTTTTGAATCCCCCTCCCAAAAAACGTGGCTGTCTGCGTTGCATAATTGCACTGAATAATTAGCCCATTCTTCTGGGTTTCGATATGTAGCACGGCTTCATTCATAATTAAAAGTCCTGGGAAGCCCAATGACTGTGATTATGTGCCAACTGAAAGGAGTCGACGTCGAGCTTGAATGATGACTTTGTTTTTTGACGTTTAGTCACACTGACTGGCGAATGGATTGGGAAAATGAAAAGATTTGAAGGGAGTAGAGTGAAACTGGATAGAGAGCAACAAGGTGGAACGTGAAGGAGAAGAAGGAGAAAGTGATATCTCTGTTGACAGTAGGCAGCGGAAGGGCGGTGAGGCAAGAGTCAACAAGGACCGGCAGTGTGTCTGTCGCCTGCTGAATTGAATGAAAATGCGTTTCGCCACAGAGAATCCTCTGGCTCCTGTATCTGTGAGACACTGGGCTTGTTTGCTAATTCACAGGGTCTCTGGGCATTTGAAAAGCTTTATATGAAAATTACTGCTGGGACTTGTTAACAATATCACCATCTACTGAGTGTTGTCCATAAAGGCAGGATGATGAGCAGCCACCACTTTACTGTGTTTGAACTCATTTTATTTTTCCAGTTCAGGGAATGAGCTACAGTATCCACTACCCTTGTCTGACCATGGATGTCACCTTTCAGTAGGCGTTTTTAACGGCTATTGAGGTCAAACCCTTTCAACCGGAAGCCTTGAATGGGTCTCGCATTATCCAATAATGAATTAATTCACCTTGTAAAAGACTCGGAGGCCACCTCGCCATGCACTCAATCGCTAAGACGAGATTAAACTGAAAAAATAACATGTTCTGACATCTCCGGTTCCTTTTGTCAAAACTGCCTACAAATCAAAGGGATCCAGGTCAATGCTCTAGGTAGCTGCTGACTTGACATTCAGCTTTCACACTCGGTGAAACACTCACGCTCCAGTGCGGCACTACGCCTGCAGTCGTGGGTTTAACAATAACGCCCCTTCTGTCTCATCATTCACACTTCAGGTCTGAGCCCGTCTGAGCCCGTCCGTCCGTCCGTCTGTCTGTCTTAGGGCTCAGGGGAAGTGGGGCCTGTGGAAGGTGGATTAGTTTGCACATCTTCAGTGTGCCTTTCACGGTTCCCAGAAAAGCCACACAGCAAGGTGTCCCAGGGTTTGAATGGAGTGCTGGAACGAGGTGATGTGACGTGGTTGGCAGTGACAGACAAGATGAGGAGGAAGAGGAGGATAGAGGAAATAAGAGTGATGACGGTGACCATGACAACGACAATGACAATGACCATGACAACGGATATTAGATGAACGAATGTACTATATTGAGATGGGACTGAAGTAGCTCCAAACAAAACATCCCTACCACATTTCCCTGTGGGCAAAACACCCCAGTGACAAGCTGATTCACAGTCTGACACGTCTGGAGGAACTAGAAGAGAACAGGAAATGCAAGGAAAACAACACAAACTACACCTCACAATACATCCATTGCAACACATCTCTGCCTTAAACACAAGCTGTGGATTAAGTGCTGCTCCACCATCTGTCTAAGAACGTTTTCCTTGGCTAAACCTAATTTTTGGATCCCTGTCTTCCCTTGGATTACGGAACCACGAAGGCCCACCTGAACACAGTTTGTGGGCGTTTCATCTCATTTTACGAAACAGCTGAAAACCCACAAACCCTGCGCTTAGTTGAACTGTAAAAAAAGATCATATTTCCCTATAGGTACAGCCAAAATATGAGCTAGCTACTTAGCTACATACCAATACTGTATGTAGTAGAGAGATACTGGAAGAATTCAGGGATTACCCCTCAGGAGTTTAACTTGCAAGCAGAGGCCTTTTTGAGAGGTAACCTTGGTCATGGTTAAGGAGTCCAAAAGCCCCAGGACAAGTGTGAAAGTAAACAGTGGGTCCTGCCCAAGGGGATCCTTTTTACTGGCTTGATCTCTTGTGACATTACTGCTTTACACACAAGCGCGCGCCTTTAGATGTCAGAGCTGACGTTAATGCTGGGAGATATGTTGCCATGTAGCGGATCAGTGTCAGTCAAACTCCGGTTTCAATCCCCCAAACAGCAGTCCTGGGTTATCCCCCAATCCCCCCCCCCCCCCCTCTCTCCCATGTCAGCCCATGAAAGTGTAATGTGGCATGGGGATCCTCATGCCAGACACAGGAGCTACCACACACACAGCGTGGAGTGATGGGATTAGGGAAGATGTTACTGGTGAGAATTTGATCAAACTAGGGATGCAGACAGACAGATCTGTGCACAGCCCTTTCAGGGGGCAAGTGCTCAAAATGAAAAAAGCCCCTCCCACCCCCACCCATGAGCATAGCCTTATTTATTTTGTGCAACAACACACTCATCGTTGTTACACTGCCTTCTGAAGACATGATTGACATTGAGCAAAGAGGGTGGGATATCAGCTGATCATTGATGTTGATGATTAATGTAAATCTGCTAGTTAGCCAGCTGGATTTCTTTTTACTGGTTGTGATTGACCTCTCTGTCTTTCTGCCTCTCTGCTGCGTGTATCAGCCAACCAGACCCAATACTGATAGATGATGATGATGATGATGATGATGATGATGGATGATGATGATGTAGGCTAAATCCAGTGTTATCAAGTGTTAAACAAGTGTTATGCTGTGACAGGGCTGATATACAGTATAAACTAGGTACCTAGATACACCAGTGGAGGGGAGGACGGCTCGTAATAATGGCTGGAATGGAGGAAATGGAATGGCATCAAACACATGGAAACCATGTGTTTTATGTACAGTATTTGATACCATTCCACCTAATTCACTCCAGCCATTACCAAGAGCCCATCCTCCCCAATTAAGGTGCCACCAACCTCCTGTGAGCTACACACACTCAACCGATGACGGAATCTCTCAAGCCACACAAGTTTGAATACCAGGTGCGAGCAATCTCCGTACAGGGCAGATCAACAGGTGCAGCTAACGGACAGGGTGGGGGGTATCGAACTTGAAGACGACTTCCACGCAGTGCGTTTCGAACAACTATGGCAAAACATTTATAAAATAAAAAAAATGGGGGGGGGGCTTTGATGACTGGAATGGCAAAGGTGCATGTGCTCTGTACAGGTAGAGCCCTATCTGTGCAGGGTGTATGTGTGCGAGCCCTGGGTGAGTGCCTAGAAGCCTGCGTGCATGTGTCCAACATAGGGTTACACTTCACTTTAAAACTGAAAGTAGGATAATTCCCTTTCCGGGTAGGGAGTTCCATAAATCACAGAAGTGAGCACCATTTCCTCGCTCACTTAGGCTTTCTGAGTCACAAAGAGCTTTTCAGTAGCTCCTGCATATGTCAGTGATCAGTGCCCTAACACACACCGCTTCACTTATTCAGAGGCCCATCACTCGAACAGAAAGCTAATAAGGAAACCCAGGAGTATATTGACATCAATTCCTCTCTCCTTTCATTTCTGTATCCCTCCCTCCTCCATTCCTCTATCCTCCTCTAGTCCACCAGAGCAAGAATGGAAAAGATGACGAAAGTCCTCTCTTATTCACCCTATTCTCCTCCCAGTTCCCATCTCCATCTTTGGATGGATGAAACAAACAGTAATCATCAGATCATATCAGTTCTGAAACCATTAAACTGCTTGTAGTCTATACAACCCCTGTTTTTACCATCCCAATCCCTGTACACCAACTCTAACCCCAACTCTAACCCCAACTCTAACTCTAACCCCAACTCTAACCCCAACTCTAACCCCAACTTTAACTCTAAACCTAACTCTAACTCTAACCCTAAACCTCTCCCCTACTGGGCGGTATACAGTATTTTACTATAAACCAGTATTGATGCACGGACCGGTTTGGGTTTTTACTTTACCTTGTATAACGGTATTTCAATGTTTGGCTTGTTAAATGTGTTATGCCCCTTGTAACTACAGGCGTTTCTTTATGTTTTTATAGTTTACTCTGTTCTTGCGCTACCACAAGTCACAACAACCATTCGCAGCAGTGACAGTCTCACAGCAGTGACAGTCTCACAGCAGTGACAGTCTCACAGCAATGACAGTCTCACAGCAGTGACAGGCTGCAGCAGTGACAGTCTGCAGCAGTGACAGTCTCACAGCAGTGACAGTCTCACAGCAGTGACAGTCTGCAGCAGTGACAGTCTCACAGCAGTGACAGTCTCACAGCAGTGACAGTCTGCAGCAGTGACAGTCTCACAGCAGTGACAGTCTGCAGCAGTGACAGTCTCACAGCAGTGACAGTCTCGCAGCAGTGACAGTCTCACAGCAGTGACAGTCTCACGGCCGTGACAGTCTCACAGCAGTGACAGTCTAAAAGCAGTGACAGTCTCACAGCAGTGACAGTCTCACAGCAGTGACAGTCTGCAGCAGTGACATAAGCTAGAGGGGCCGACCCCAAAAAATACAATTATTATTATTATTATTATTATTATTATATTACATTTTTTTGGAACTCATTCGGGTCTCAACTTACTGTTGAGAGTTAGAATAGTAGAGTACTGGGCCTCCTGAGTGGCGCAGCGGTCTAAGGCACTGCAGTGCTTGAGGCGTTACTACAGATCCAGGTTTGATCCCAGGCTATGTCACAGCCGGCCGTGACAGGGAGGCGGCGCAAAATAGCCCAGCATTGTCCAGGTTAGGGGATGATTTGGCCGGCAGAGATTTCCTTGTCCCATCGCGCTCTAGCGACTTCTTATGGTGGGCCGGGCGCCTGCAAGTTGACTTTGATCACCAGCTGGATGGTGTTTCCTCCGACACATTGGTGTGTCTGGCTTCCGGGTTAAGCGAGCAGTGTGTCAAGAAGCAGTGCGGCTTGGTAGGGTTGTGTTTCGGAGAACGCATGGCTCTTGACCTTCACCTCTCCCGAGTCCGCAGAGGAGTTGCAGCGATGGGACAAGACTGTAACTTCCAATTGGGGAGAAAAAAGGGGTAAAAGTACAACAAAAAGAAGAATAGTAGAATACAACAAGGTGTAAGTTCGAAAGTTGGTTGTGCATCAGCAGTTTTTATTTTGTTTTGTCAGTCACTCAATTAGCCAAGCAGCTAACAATTTTTAGATTGGTAAGTTAGTCTAGCCAGGTATCTAAACTTGTAGTAATCATGTCCGAATACTGACCAGGCACGCAAGGCATGTGCCCAGGGGCCCTGACCACCAGGGGCCCCATTTTTTTTTTGTCACTCTGGTGGAAGATGTTGGTGACAATGATGCTGATTTCCACTTTGTTTCTTATTATAAATCCACAAACATTCTATAATTACACTATTTGTTTATGTATCTTACTGTCTGAAAACAGCTAGATTGTTTTTTCTTAGCAAGTTGTGGCTAAAATAAATTGTGTTAGCCACTAATGCTAATCGCTAGTTAGCTAGATAGCTAGCTAAATGTACTTAGTCAGAGTAAACGTAGCTTGCTAGCTAATACACCCTGATACCAGTGCTGGTGGAGGCCTAGATCAGCATGTTGTTTGTGCAATAGTATCTTCTAAATCAGAGAGGAATAGGCAAAACATTAATATTTTAGCTACATCAAAGAATCCCCCAAATATCGTGACGTGACATTTCGCCAAGCCCTATCTCCTACTACTAACACATTTTGACATTTGAGAAGCTGTACCATTGCCCTGACCACGTGTCTGAAGCCATTATGATTCACATAGACAGCAGTGGCCTTGGACATACTATCTAAAAAAGGAGGGAATGTTGGCTGTTTGCTGAGGGAATCCCCATAAGCTTCTATGACTGGTGGAGATGAAACACTAGCCCCCACGGAAACATGGGGCTAAACACCGCCAGCACCGTGTCTGTCTGTGGAGTGTGTGTGTGAGTGTGTCAGTGTGTGTGTGAGTGTGTGTGTGTGTGTGTGTGTATGTGTGTGTTGGTTACATGGTAAGGAAGAAGGTAGAACACAGCGTTGAAGTCACTAGATGGATTATCATGCAGTGTCAGGAGGGGTTTTCAATTTATCCCTAGTTTTCTGCAAACCACACACACACACACCCACACACACACACACACACACACACACACACACACACACACACACCGACTCCATTCCACTCTCCCCTGGTCCCCCATCGCTGTTCCTGCTTCCCGTCATGCCCAGACCTCTATTAGAGCCCACCCCGGTGCAGGGTGATGGAAGACACATCCACCCAGACCTCTATTAGAGCCCACCCCGGTGCAGGGTGATGGAAGACACATCCACCCAGACCTCTATTAGAGCCCACCCCGGTGCAGGGTGATGGAAGACACATCCACCCAGGAGCAGCAGTGTCAGCATTGAACAGGAGGTAGAGGAGGATACTGATTAGGGCTGTGATGATACCAGTAGAACAGGAGGTAGAAGAGGATACTGATTAGGGCTGTGATGATACCAGTAGAACAGGAGGTAGAGGAGGATACTGATTAGGGCTGTGATGATACCAGTAGAACAGGAGGTAGAGGAGGATACTGATTAGGGCTGTGATGATACCAGTAGAACAGGAGGTAGAGGAGGATACTGATTAGGGCTGTGATGATACCAGTAGAACAGGAGGTAGAGGAGGATACGGATTAGGGCTGTGATGATACCAGTAGAACAGGAGGTAGAGGAGGATACTGATTAGGGCTGTGATGATACCAGTAGAACAGGAGGTAGAGGAGGATACTGATTAGGGCTGTGATGATACCAGTAGAACAGGAGGTAGAGGAGGATACTGATTAGGGCTGTGATGATACCAGTGGTATCACTGGTCCTTTAAAAACCTGCTCCAACATAATGATGTTTGTTTCCAACATTAATGCTGTTTCTTAAAGAAGTTAAATTCGCTTCGTGTTTGTTTCCTTGCCACGATAGTAACGAGTATCGTGGTACAGGTATCATCCTGGCCCTAATGCTGATAGTCTATAAATTGTACCCTGGTTCTGAGGGCACAATGAGGTGTGGTCGAGAGGGAGGTGAGAGAAAAGGGTCTTTGCCTTCTGCTTGGCCAACTAAGATGCATGGACTGTCACAGTTACTAATCAGGGCTGCCGAGCATGGCATTAATCTTCGGATCAGCATCGGGACCATGTAAGGGTCTGTTCGGCAGCATGGTAACATCACAGCAACCAGAAACCGCATGGCGACCATACTACAGCCGCACGGTAACCGCTCTGCAAACATGTACCAACCACAGAGCAAGTGCACAATGACCACACAGCAACCACAATGCAACATCATAACAGCGTAACTTCTCCGATTTGGTACATTATACACTACTGTCTGGAGGTGCTGAATAAAGCAGGAGGCAGACATACATACTGTATCTAAAAACCTGAAGAGTATTTGCACACATACTGTATACAGGTACAAACACATACTGTAAATACCAGAATACTTTTAAATTACTACAAATACATTTACATAGGTGACATTGTAATTTCGGAACTCCTGTCTGTAAGAATATGAACAATCATACATCCAAGCGCAGGATGGTCCCCTCCCCTCTCCCACATAGTCACTCAGTCCCCCCATCCGTCCATATCCTTTACAGCAAAGTCATCCCCAAAACAAGCTTCCCTTTGTCATTGTTGTTTTCATCACTGCACATTTTACATTTGACTTTTACAAAGGTGCATTCCATTATATATATATTTTGATTGATTTAACCTTTATTTAACTAGGCAAGTCAGTTAAGAACAAATTCTTATTTACGATTCCATTTGACTTTTACAAAGGTGCATTCTATTTGACTTTTACAAAGGTGCATTCTATTTGACTTTTACAAAGGTGCATTCTATTTGACTTTTACAAAGGTGCATTCTATTTGAAGGGAACTGTCATCTGAATAAAAAGTAATGATGGGGTAAAAAGGGGAAGAGAAGTAATCAGGAGAGCTGAAAAGCGTGAAAATACCATTACTCATAATTCCAGACATGTGGTGAAAAGATAAATGACTGTAATCCAATGGGATCTTTCTCTTATTCGACTCAGTTGCGCGGAACGAGAGAGAAAAACCTTCCCCTTGCTCATGGTTAGGCTACTATTGTTAAAAAAAATGTTTAGGATTATAAAAAAATGGCAGTATATGTGATCTTAAAGTGTGAATGTGTCCTTGATTGAACTGTGAGAGAAGATACAATGTGATCTGGTTCAAAGGGTCAACAGGAGTCTGTGTTTGCCCAAGTTCATGACTACAGTTCTGGCAACTCTACTGAGACAATAATAACACAATAGGCAGAGCCAAGAAAGCGTACCTTGCTAGCTTTCATTCTCTCTATGGCATTGTTAAACAGAGATATACAGTCAAAATGGTGCAAACATTCCATCAAACCTTGCTAATATCAATGCCATTTTCATATAGAGTGCATGCAGAAAGTATTCACACCCGTTGACTTTTTCCACATTTTGTTGTCTTATAACCTGAATTTAAAATTTATAAAATGTAGATTTTGTGTCACTGACCAATTATGTTTTTAGACATTTTTTTAAATTAATAAAAAAATGAGAAGCTGAAAGTATGCAACCCCTTTGTTATGGCAAGCCTAAATAAGTTCAGGAGTAAACATTAGATAAACAAGTCACATAACAAGTTGCATGGATTCACTCTGTGTGCAATAATAGTGTTTAACATGACCCCACACATACAATTATCTGTAAGGTCCCTCAGTCGAGCAGTGAATTTCAAACACAGATTCAACCTATTATTTACACTTTGGATGGTTTATCAATACACCCATTCACTACAAAGATACAGATGTCCTACCTAACTCAATTGGTGGAAAGGAAGGAAACTGTTCAGGGATTTCACCATGAGGGCAATGGTGACTTTAAAAGAGTTACAGAGTTTAATGACTGTGATAGGAGAAAATGAAGGATGGATCAACAACATTGTAGTTACTCCACAATACTAACCTAAACGACAGAGTGAAAAGTAATGTTATGTAGATGCAGGGAGTCAGGAAGCAGGTGCAGTTGGATAGTTTAATATAAACAAACACGTAACGATACGTAATGTCTGAACATGGAAACAGAGACAATAACGCCTGATGGGAAATAACAATAGAGTGCTATATATATGGGGAGTAATCAGGGAAGTGATACAGTCCAGGTGTGCCTGATGATGAGGCACAGGTGTGCGAAATGAAGGTTTGCCAGAACCGGTGGTTTATAAACCGGTTACACATTACTGAGTTCCACTCTCCATATTTTCAAGCATAGTGGTGGCTGCATCATGTTATGGGTATGCTTGTAATGGTTAAGGAGTGGGGAGTTTCTCACAATAAAATATCAATGGAATGGAGCTAAGCACAAGCAAAATCCTAGAGGAAAACCTGGTTCAGTCTGCTTTCCACCAGACACTGGGAGATTAATTCACCTTTCAGCAGAACAATAACCTAAAACACAAGGTCAAATCTACACTGGAGTTGCTTACCAAGAAGACAGTGGCCAAGTTCCTAAGTTCCTGAGTGGCAGAGTTACAGTTTTGAGTTAAATCGACTTGAGAATCTATGGCAAGGGTTGAAAAGGGTTGTCTAGCAATGATCAACAACCAATTTGAGATGGAAGAATACTGAAATTAATAAAGGGATAATGTTGCACAATCCAGGTGTGGAAAGTTCTTAGAGACTCACAGCAGTAATCGCTGCCAACTGTGCTTCTACAAAGTATTTATTCAGGGGTGTGAATACTTATGTAAATTAAATATTTCAGTATTTAATTTTCAAGAAATATGCAGAAATTCCTAAAAACATGTTTTCACTGTCAGTATGGGGTAGTCTGAGTTGATGGGTGAGAAAATCCCTTTTGAATTCAGGCTGTAACACAATAAAATGTGGAATATGTCAAGGGGTATGAATACTTTTGAAGGCGCTGTATTGTGAATATATGCACTGCTTGAATAATCGTTTGGAATTATCTATAAGACCGGAACATATCACCTTTTAATACATTATCGGTGTCTGTACACCACACATACATCACTCAAAATTAGCATTGTCTGTCCTGCTGGGCCAAGTAACTAGCCTGCGTCTGTGTCGCGGCGTTGTCGTAACATTGTTAAAACGTTATTGTACAGCTGCACTGGGAGCCGAGGGAAGCGGGAGTAGCAATAATTGCTGACAGTGAGATGAGAGAGGGAACGACAGAGAGAGAGAAAAAAAAGAGGAGTTGTGAGAGAAACTCCATCCTCAGAGGAGAATGTAAGGCCTGTGTGAGATGGTGTATTAAGCAAGCCGAACAAAAACAAAATGTTAACAGCCTCACTATAAAACCAGGGGTAGGGACTGGTGCCAGGAATCACCAGGCTTCAATGGAAGCTAACTTCCAGTTGAAATATATTTTTACCTCACATCTTTACCACACACATACTGTGCTGTACCTGTCACACACATACACACAATCTATTTTCACACACACAAGCAAACAAATCGACAAAACCGTATGATTGATCTGCTGTTGGCACAAGGGATCACTTTGACACACACACACACTGACACACACACTGACACACACTGCTCAAAACACACCTGGCAACTAGGCTTATTAGCTCAGCTCATCTATAGTACAACGAAACAGACAGTGGACACATACACCCACACATATTGAGATGCGTCAAAAATACACACAACTACAATGTACAGTACATGGACCAGACTTCACCGACAGTAGTTCAGCAGGGATTAAGGCCAAGGTGCCAGTCAACGCACACAAACACACGCACGCACACACAAACAAATGATCAATCCCTACAAAAATGTCCAATAATTATAATCCTCACAATAATTCACATTTCCTGTTGCTGCAGGATTATTTTCCTGCTGTGAGAAACTGGTCAAATGAAGATCCTACAGGGGTATAATTTCCTCATCCTGCTGCCCTGTCCATCAGGGGCATGAGAACCTAAGTGATGCCTTTTTCTATTTCCCATTTCCCCAGATGCCCTGTATTTCTCCCTGCTAAATCTCCACAAGCAGACGGGCACGACATAAAATGTTATTTTCTATTCCACTTAATCATACCCACACTCACCCTGGCTTCAGAGAGAACCATTCCGAGAGCGAGAGAGCGAGAGAGAGAGAGAGAGAGAGAGAGAGAGAGAGAGAGAGAGAGAGAGAGAGAGAGAGAGAGAGAGAGAGAGAGAGCGAGAGCGAGAGCGAGAGCGAGAGAGTGTGTGTGTGTGTGTGTGTGTGTGTGTGTGTGTGTGTGTGTGTGTGTGTGTGTGTGTGTGTGTGTGTGTGTGTGTGTGTGTGTGTGTGTGTGTGTGTGTGTGTGTGTGTGTGTGTGTGTGTGTGTGTGTGTGTGTGTGTGTGTGTGTGTGTGTGTGTGTGTGTGTTTCTCAAAATGCCCACTAAGAAATCCTTCCCTGAACAGCAATCTGTGTACAACTACACAAAAAGCTTTATAGAGAGAATACTTTCCTACAAAAAAAAATAAAGTTTTTCTGTAACTCAGGCAAAAGTTAGTTAGTGGGAATTAACTAGTTGGTGAGGGTTAGTGGGAGCTAGTCAATGAGAGTTAGTAGGAGTTGGTTAGTGAGAGTTAGTAGGAGTTGGTTAGTGAGAATTAGTAAGAGAAAGGGAAAGACTAACAAAGGCTGTGATTGGTTCTTGACTTCAACAGAAGGGAGGGGATCAGAAGAGCACATTGGCTGTCCTTGAGTAGTTTTTTCTGTTGTTGTTTGTTTTTGTTTTTGTTTTTGCAGAGAATGTACCCATTCATTTTAATTACCTTCCCTCTCCTCTTTCCCTCCTTTCCTCTTTCCCTCCTCTCCTCTTTCCCTCCTCTCCTCTTTCCCTCCTCTCCTCTTTCCTTCCCTCTTCTCTTTCCCTCCTTTCCTTCCCTCTCGTCTTTCCCTCCTCTCCTCTTTCCTTCCCTCTTCTCTTTCCCTCCTTTCCTTCCCTCTCGTCTTTCCCTCCTTTCCTCTTTCCTCCCCTCGTCATGGTACCAGTGTGTCAGAGAAAGAGAGAGAGATGCAGGAGAGGGTGTTCAACCAACAGACTGGTATGTGTGTGTGGTACTAAAGATGTGTGAATATGAGTGTGTCTAAATGGAAAAGTGAGGTGGGGAGTAAGAGAGCTATTATACCGGTGGGTGGTATAACAAGGTTGGACTTTAAACTACATCATTACAGAGCTACCCCGGCCAAACCTGGACGACGCTGGGCCAATTGTGCGCCGCCCTATGGGACTCGAGGCAAATTTATGGTGAAATGATTGTCTTTCCACTTCCGTATTATGGCCCCAACAGTGCTCACTGGAACATTCAGAAGCTTAGAAATGCGCCTATAACCAATGCCATCATTATGTTTTGCAACAATTAGGTTGCGAATGTCTTGAGATGTGTCTTGTGTGACACCTTGGCAATGAGACCTTTTTGTAGGCCATCAGTTGGGACTGAACCAGCTGATATTAATTTGCACTGACAGGGGGCTGGATTGCTTTTTAATTACTGATAGTTTTCAGCTGTTGTCTTGGCTTTCCATGGCTTTTTGAACCTCCCTTTCTTCATGTGTTCAATACTTTTCCCCTGTGTCATTTCATATTATTACACATAACTTAATTTCTGAACTTATTTGTTTTGGTTTCTTTGTATGTATGGATTACTTGGGTTGTTACCAACATCTGGTGAAACTTTCATGTCAATAGCATTTTTGGAAATATATTTACTGAGAAAAATGGTGACGTGTTCAATACTTATTTCACCCGCTGTATGCAGTGAATAGTTGATTGTAAATTGATTTATGCAATCGTAGATTCACGTTTTTGTCGAGGGTCTGATTATAAGTCCCTAGCTATCAATAAGAGAAAGTTTGGAGCAATAAATAAACATTATTTTCAGTCATCCAGGTGAGGATAAAGGAAACTCAGACTGACTGACTGACTAACTAACTAACAGACTAATTGATAAGCCAATAGATATGGTCATACTTGTCTAGAACACATCCATCCGTCTATATCGTCATGACAAAGTATATATTTTGTCCCTAAAGTCAGATTAATATCCTTTCTTCCTTCAACTTCCATTACGCAAAGGGGTTTTCTCCTCTAATCTCCCTACTTGCAGACTCTGCCTTCGCAAGCCCTGCAAGCAACTTGACTTACACAGCTTTGAGCTAGAAACACGATCTCTACCAGGTTGAACATGGTGAGATTGTAACTACTAAATTGATAGGGCAGTTTGTTTCAGCTAACTACTTGATGTGCTGATATTGTCTTTGTTATTATTACGCTTGTAGGTGATGTCATGGCGACACTGGCTAGCTAAGCTCATGTGCAAAAACACGTCATCGGGTCTAACGGTTGCATGTGCAGGCCGTCAAGTCAAAGGCACTCCTTAAATATAAAGTTGTTTTTGACCAAATTTAAAACGTGTCAGTTTGTCACTTTCACAAGGTTGGAGTAATAAGATGTTTAGATACTTAGGACATCAAATCAAATCAAATCCAATTCTATTGGTCACATACATGTGGTTAGCAGAACTTTATAGTATACAGTGTACACATAAGAGATTGGTGATGCAGTATGTAAACACGATTAAGTGATAAGATACTGAAGAATAGTACAGTGTACAATTTAACATATGAGATGAGTAGTGCAAGATACGGAAACATTATTAAAGTGACTAGTGGCCGGTGATTTCTAATCTATGTCTATAGACAGCAGTCTCTGATTTGCTAGAGATGGTTGTTTAGCAGTTGGTGGCATAGTATAGAGTACAATACAGTATATGCAGTACATATGAGATGGGTGATGCAATATGTACACACAATTTGAGTGACCAAGATACCGTAGAATAGTGTAGAGTGCATTTTATACATAGAGATGATTGATGCAGATACGGATACATTATTAAAGTGGCTAGTGTTCTATTCCTTAAAGTGGCCTGTGATTTCTAATCAGTGTCTACAGGCAGCCACCTCTAGTTTGCCCCCAGTAATGTGTTGGGCAGACCGCACCACCCTCTGGAGAGCTTTGCGGTTATGGGCGGTGCAGTTGCCGTACCAGGCGGTGATGCAGCCCGACAGGATACTCTCAATTGTGCATCTGTAGAAGTTTGTGAGTGTTTTGGATGATAAGCCAAATTTCTTTAGCCTCCTGAGGTTGAAGAGGCGCTGTTGCAGGTGGACCATTCCAGTTTGTCAGTGATGTGTACGCCAAGGAAGCTTTCCACCTTCTCCACTGCGGTCCCATCGATATGGATCGGGGGGTGCTCCCTCTGCTGTTTCCTGAAGTCATCTCCTTAGTTTTGCTGACGTTGAGTGAGAGGTTATTTTCCTGGCACCACACTCCCAGAGCCCTCACCTCCTCCCTGTAGGCTGTCTCCGTTGCTGGTAATCAAACCTACTACTGATGTGTCGTCTGCAAACTTGATGATTCAGTGGGAGTACAGGAGGGGGCTGAGCATGCACCCTTGTGTTGCCACAGTGTTGAGGATCAGTGAGGAGGAGGTGTTGTTTCCTACCTTCACCACCTGGGGGCGACCCGTCAGGAAGTCCACGTTCAAGTTGCACAGGGCGGGGTTCAGACCCAGGGCCTCAAGCTTGATAATGAGCTTGGAGGGTACTTTGTTGTTGAATGCTGAGCTATAGTCAATAAACAGCATTCTTACATAGGTATGCCTCTTATCCAGATGGGATAGGGCAGTGTGTAATGTGGTGGCGATTGCATCATCTGTGGATCTATTGGGACGGTAAGCAAATTGAAGGTGGTCTAGGATGGCAGGTAAGGTGGAGGTAATATGATCCTTGACTAGTCTCTCAAAGAACTTCATGATGACAGAGGTGAGTGCTACTCGGCGATAGTCATTTAGTTCAGTTACCTTTGCTTTCTTAGGTACAGGGACAATGGTGGTCATCTTGAAGCATGTGGGGACAACAGACAGGGATAGGGAGAGATTTAATATATCTGTAAACACAACAGCCAGCTGGTCTGCGTATGCCCTGTGGACGCGGCTAGGGATACCATCTGGGCCAGCAGCCTTGCGAGGGTTAACACGCTTAAATGTCTTATTCACGTCAGACACTGAGAAGGAGAGCCCACAGTCCTTGGTAGCGGGCCGCGTCGGTGGCACTGTATTATACTCAAAGCGAGCAAAGAAGGTGTTCAGCCTGTCCGGAAGCAAGACGTCGGTGTCCACGACATGGCTGGTTTTCCTTTTATAATCTGTCTGCGTCTCGTGTCTGAGCCATTGATCTGTGACTCAACTTTATCCCTATACCGACATTTAGCCTGCTTGATTGCATTGTGGAGGAAATAACTGCACTGTTTGTATTCTTCCATATTCCCAGACTTCGCGCTTTCAGTTTTGCACGAACACTCCCATCTATCCATGGTTTCTGGTTGGGGTATGTTTTTATAGTCACAGTGGGTACAACATATCCTAAGCACTTCTTTATAAACTCATTCACTGTGTCTGCATATATTATTATCTGAAGCTAACCTGAACATGTCCCAGTCCACGTAATCAAAGCAATCTTGAAGCGTGGATTCCGATTGGTCAGACCAGCGTTGAATATACCTAACCCCGGGTACTTCCTGTTTGAGTTTCTGCCTATAGGAGGGGAGGAGCAAGATGGAATCGTAGTCTGATTTGCCGATTGGGGGGCGGGGGAGGGCCTTATATGCATTTTGGAAGGAAGTGTAACAATGGTCGAGCATGTTAGCACCGTGAGTACGACAGTCGATGTGTTGAAATAATTTCGGGAGCTTTCTTTTCCAAATTTGCTTTGTTAAAATCCCCAGCTATAACAAATGCAGCCTCAGGATATGTGGTTTCCAGTTTACATAAAGTCCGATGAAGTTCTTTGCGGGTCGACGTGGTATTGGCTTGAGGGGGGATATTTACGGCTGTCGCAATGATGGCCAAAAATTCCCTCAGGAGGTAGAATGGTCGGCATTTGATTGTTAGATATTCTAAGTCGGGTGAACAGAAGGACTTGGACAGAAAAAATATATAATACATTTTGAATTCAGGCTGTAACACAACATAATGTGGAATAAGTCAAGGGGGTATGAATACTTTCCGCACTGTAGCCATGTAGCCTCAAACCAGCCATGTAGCCTCAAGCTCAATTAATTAAAAACACCTGACCATTGAGGGTTTAGTATCCAGTTTCAGCCCCAAACCAAACACTGTGATGAAACCATCTGACATGTCTGATAAGGCTGTCAACAGAGAAGGGGAGAGAGAGACCTGTCAAGGTCAGAGAAAAGTACAAGTGCTAAACAGCTAGCCCACTCAGGTGTGTGTGTGAGAGAGAGAGAGAGAGAGAGGAGAGAGGAGAGAGGAGAGAGAGAGAGAGAGAGAGAGAGAGAGAGAGAGAGAGAGAGAGAGAGAGAGACCCCCCCCATTCTCACTTCACCCATTTTCCCTCGCTGCTTTGGCTCTTGATTTGAATTTAGACATGGCGGTACAGAGAGCAGGGAGAGGGGAGCAGCGACCGTTTCCAGCGGGAGATTTGTCCTAGCTACCCTTGGAGCAAGCAAGGCAGTATAGAATTCATGTTCCAGGCCTGGCCAAGCCTTGCAGTCATATTAATGATATAAAGCAGGAGCCTACAAGGCCAGCCTGGGCAAATGTGTGTGTGTGTCTGCTCACTGAACTAGAAACAATGAATATGTAACCCCCTGACCGGTATGGGGTATCCAATGTATATTAATACGACCATGCCAAGATTTGCACATTCATCTCCCCAGCCTCAGCAGATGTATTGAAATGTACAGTATGTAAATTATGTTAAAGGTGAATACAGCTCAATACAGCGCACTCATAACATGCAATTAGATGTATTACATAGCAATGACTTGAGTGAACAAAACAGTAAAACATTTTCTCAAGGATGTAAGCAGGAAGAATACGGAACTGTGAGGACAATTATTTTTCTCTAATCATTGTTGTATTTACTCTCCTAAGCAACAATCTTTTTTCACTCTCCTCTCCTCCACTGATTTTCTCTTACAGGAGAGAGAGAATGGCTTTATGGGCCCTGATCAAAAGTAGTGCACTGTTGTGAATAGGGTGCTATCTCATACGCAACCAATGAGTCAGCATATATAAAAGCATTCTTTCTTTATGAAGTTATTCTACATGGAAGTAGAGTGAAAGCAAAGCGAGTCTGTCTACATTTATCGTTGACCTCACAGATGAAAGTTTCTGAGTAACTGGGAAAAGCTGATGATTAATCAACAACGTTGAGCTCTAAACTCCCCTCCCATAGAAAATGTTAATGTTCATAATATGGTGAAAATACAAAAATAGGCTGTAAAATATGCAAAGTTATTCAGTGCCAAATATGTGAGAGAAATACAACATTTTGTCGTCCATTGTTCTACAGCTCCCACATAATGATTCCTCAATCAGAGTCAACCATATATATATATATCTTTCCCAAACGGTCTTCTTTTTCTAATCAAAATCAAATTTTGCTCACAAACCCTGCAAGGTGTACATCAGATTACCATCAAATTGGTTTTCCTCCTCTCCCAGGTCTCAAAACGCTGGCAGACTCACAGTCACGCCGCTTCACTCTCCGTGTTTGGCGCGATATTATGAGACGTAACTTAAATCTGTGTATTCTGTCAGTTCACAATGAACACCATAAACAAATTACACTTTCTGCTCCCTCTTGACATATTCCATTTCTTCGTGTTTCATCAGTTGAAGGTTGGAGAAAAAATAACAACAAAATAATCTCTATAATAATTTCCCCAGGTGGAAAACAAACATAAGGTGACACTATAATTGCTCAGTTCTTCCTGTTTTCTAACTTTCCTCTTCCTTTTTTCTCTTTTTTCTCTCGATGGCTTACATTTTACCCAACATTTATTACTATATAATTAAAGTAATGACCCTAACTATCCAGGCTGTACCCTATCACAGACTGTATCACAACCGGCCGTGATTGGGAGGGCTGCGCACAATTGGCCTAGCGTCGTCCGAGTTTGTCCGGTGGTTCTTAACTGACTTGCCTAGTTAAATAAAGGTTACATTTTTTTAGTTTTTTTTATATATATTCATGAGTTAAGAAACTTTCTAACTGACATACATTATGAACACAACAACAACAAAAATAGTTCTCCTCTTTAAGCAGACCATTAACTATTTGACCCCTACTGGTCTTACAGGAACCCTCCTTAGTCCTGGATACCTTTAGCGATACATAAATTAACCAGGTGGAACCCTTCTGAGTCCTGGATACCTTTAGCGATACAGAAACCACCAGGTGGAACCCTGAGTCCTGGATACCTTTAGCGATACGGAAACCAACCAGGTGGAACCCTGAGTCCTGGATACCTTTAGCGATACGGAAACCAACCAGGTGGAACCCTGAGTCCTGGATACCTTTAGCGATACAGAAATCAACCAGTTGTCTCTATGTGCTCTGATGATCTGCACTGTGATAGTGGTACTCTAGGGCAGAGCACACAGACAGCCCTTTGTAGCCTCACTCTGGCTGGCTCTGCAGATCTTACAGATAGATAACGTTGTAGCCTCACTCACTTTGGCTGGCTCTGCAGATCTTTCAGATGGATAACTTTGTTGCCTCACTCACTCTGGCTGGCTCTGCAGATCTTTCAGATGGATAACTTTGTTGCCTCACTCACTCTGGCTGGCTCTGCAGATCTTACAGCTAGATAACTTTGTAGCCTCACTCAGTCTGCCTGACTCTGCAGATCTTACAGATAGATAACTTTGTAGCCTCACTCACTCTGCCTGACTCTGCAGATCTTACAGATAGATAACTTTGTAGCCTCACTCACTCTGGCTGGCTCTGCAGATATTACAGATAGATAACTGTCAGAATGAGCTTATCCTCTAGGGCCTGACACAGGAGCGAAGAGAGGGAACGAAGAGACAGCTAGGCAGACAGATGGAGAGAGGGAGAGAGAGAGAGAGAGAGAGAGAGAGAGAGAGAGAGAGAGAGAGAGCGAGAGAGAGAGAGAGAGACCGTTGCCCTAGAACTATACATTGCTCGGCGCCATAGGTAACTTCCACAAAGCTGTGAACGATCTGAGAGACAAGGCAAGAAGGGCCTTCTATGCCACCAAAAGGAACATAAAATATAACATAACAATTAGGATCTGGCTAAAAATACTTCTGGGTCCACTCACCAACCAAGCATTCACAAAATGTGACAAACACCAAATTGTGACACTGCATGCAGAATTCTGTAAAAATATACTGTAAAAATATACTTTTACAATATACTGTAAAACACCAAATAATGCATGCAGAGCAGAATTAGGCCGATACACCTAATTAAATTCTACAACCACCTAAAAGGAAGCGATTCCCAAACCTTCCATAACAAAGCCATCACCTACAGAGAGATGAACCTGGAGAAGAGTCCTCTAAGCAAGCTGGTCCTGGGGCTCTGTTCACAAACACAAACAGACCCAACAGAGCCCCAGGACAGTAAGACAATTAGACCCAACCAAATCATGAGAAAACAAAAAGATCATTACTTGACACATTGGAAAGAACTAACAAAAAAACAGAGCAAACTAGAATGCTATTTGGCCCTAAACAGAGAGTACACAGTGGCAGAATACCTGACCACTGTGACTGACCCAAAATTAAGGAAAGCTTTGACTATGTACAGACTCAGTGAGCATAGCCTTGCTATTGAGAAAGGCCGTCGTAGGCAGACCTGGCTGCTAAGAAAAGAGACTGCCCACAAAATGAGGTGGAAACTCAGCTGCACTTCCTAACTTACTGCCAAATGTATGACTATATTAAAGACACATACTTCCCTCAGATTACAAAGAATTTGAAACCAAATCCAATTTGAAAACTCCCATATCTATTGGGTGAACTACCACAGTGTGCAGTCATAGCAGCAAGATTTGTGACCTGTTGCCACAAGAAAAGGCCAACCAGTGAAGAACAAACACCATTGTAAATACAACCTATATATTTTTATTTTATGTTTATTTATTTTCGTTTTTGTACTTGAACTATTTGCACATCATTATAACACTTTATATGGACATATTTGAAATGTCTTTATTATTTTGGAACCTTTGTGAGTGTAATGTTTACTGTTTTTTATTGTTTATTTCACTTTTGTTTATTATCTATTTCACTTGCTTTGGCAATGTAAACATATGTTTCCCATGCCACTGATAGAGATATAAAGGGAAGACAATACAAACTGAGAGAGAGAGAGAGAGAGAGAGAGAGAGAGAGAGAGAGAGAGAGAGAGAGAGAGAGAGATTTCTAAATGAATGACATCTCTAAATGAATGGCATCTCTAGCTCCAAATGCTATCAATTCTGTTTACTATTCTATAGATGGGGGTGTGGTGTGATTGGTCTCACTGTTTATTAGTCCCTCTAACTGTAGCCTATAGCTCCACATCTGTCTGTCCTTCCTGGTGACCTTGCTGTGGGGGAGATGGAAGGCTGGTTCAGGGATGCATTCTCTCTATTGAACTACACATGTACACCAGTCACATAGTGTAGTCCTATGACACCACACTACAGAACAACCTTGACGCCTGTCCATGAGGCGAGCCATAGCTCACCCTGTGTCAGGTATTAGAGAACGGTCTTGTTCAAAACAGAGACAAATTCGTAAAAGGGAGGGCTAGCTAGCAAACATAATCAAATTCCCCTCTCCTCTATTGCTCTCTATCCTTATCAGAGCTGGGTTATGTAATTAGGAGAACAGGGAACAGCAGGGGAACAGGCAGAGGACATGTTTGTTTTTCTCCTCTTCTTCCCCTATTCCTCTCATTTCCCAAGCAGCTAAAAACAGCAGGTGACTAGCGGCCCAACAATCTGGACCTGTTATCAGGAACACGGTGGTGTGCTAATGCTAATATCCGGAGTGAGTGTTTGTTTGTTTGTTTGTTTGTTTGTTTGTTTGTTTGTTTGTTTGTTTGTTTGTTTGTTTGTTTGTTTGTTTGTTTGTTTGTGTGTGTGTGTGTGTGTGTGTGTGTGTGTGTGTGTGTGTGTGTGTGTGTGTGTGTGTGTGTGTGTGTGTGTGTGTGTGTGTGTGTGTGTGTGTGTGTGTGTGTGTGTGTGTGTGGCAATGACCTGTTTGAGGGCTGGTGGAGGGAGAGTATACAGACAGGTGTAGGGCATTGGAAAACAACATCAACCTAGACTTAGTATTTAATCAACATCAACCTAGACTTAGTATTTATTCAACATCAACCTAGACTTAGTATATGTATATTTAATCAACATCAACCTAGACTTAGTATATGTATATTTAATCAACATCAACATAGACTTAGTATATGTATATTTTATCAACCTAGACTTAGTATATGTATATTTAATCAAAACCAACCTAGACTTAGTATATGTATATTTAATCAACATCAACCTAGACTTAAGCTTCTACACAACTAAGCACATAATACATCTGCTACATCCAATATAAGGAGCATCTACCACCAAGACCTGAAAGCATTTATCCAACTGAACTGAACAGCTCAGAACTGTCATAGAAGTTCATTATGTACATTTCTATTTCACTACAGTGAACGCACCAGGTCATTTTAAGACACAACTTTACATAACGAACCTCCCGTGACAGTTTCCCAAAAAAACGTTTTCCCAGATGTCAATGTCATTGTATCTCTTTTGGGAGATCGCTTACTTTCTCTGCTAGTTTCACTAACACTACTAGCACAATATGTGGTTTCAATTCACACAGCAATGCGCCTCTTCACCGTCCATTCACCAGATCACAAGGAGAAAGCAGGGGGAAAGGCTTTCAGAGTAGACTACCCAGACAGCTCCTTGGTACATGAGTCTAGCAGGTCTTACAATCAACCGTCACAATCACATCCAATTAGCATTATCGCTAACGCTAAGAAGGTCCTGGCGTCACTGGGCTCCGATTAGCACCCCGCCTTGGCCTTGTTCCTTGAGTTTCCTACTAGTTCCTCTGCGGTTGTCAACCCCACCACCTACCCCCTGCTCCTATTAGCCCCCCAACCCCCTCTCGCTCCCCCCTCCTTGCTCTGCATTAATTGGCTGGTTAATTAAGGAAGTTAGAGCGAACAGAAATGTCTCTCCGAAAGAGAGTGGAGCTGTCCTCGGGGGAGCGCTGGCTCTAATGAACTGAATAAAGACGAGGCCAGCCAATCAAGGGGATCAGGAGGGGAAGTGTCGGAGAGAGAAGAAGAGAAATGCTAAAAAATAGAAGTGTGGCTTGAGGCAGAGTCGATGCAGTAGGAAGAGGATGAAGTCTGTACTTTTATTCTGATGTAAATATTTGTTAGTATTTTACAAATAAACGTTTCTGGTTTATATAAAAAAAAATGTTGTTTTGTGTCCAACGAGTCTCAAAGAACCCTCCTGCTGTGTTCAGGTCTAATTGGGCCAATTTACAAGTTTTGTCTCTATAGAATGTAGTTCATTTAATCTGATTGTCATAAGGTTCCATGACTTTGTCCACACAAGGCATCTGAACACACAAAATACATTTTGATGATTTTCATTACATTTTGGGTGTTTTATTTAACTTTTGTACACCTGTGGTGTTCCCGGTCAAAAATTACCAGTCATTAGAAATGAATGCGTGAGACTACAATTAGTGTATAAAATTGAGTTCAGGCACTCTCAGACCCTCACATGCATGTGTGTTTGAGCACACACACACACATCTCACTCCCCTTCTTGGCTTCCACGGGAACCTTTCCCCAATAGAATCTTTCCGCCAAGGAACCACACCTGTTGGCATTCTCACAAACAATCGCAACATTGTTTCAATAATACATAGAACTTTTCTCACAGCTCTGGTATATAAAGCTTTTTTTAGGCCTTGATCACAATTCATTCTGTGGCAGCACAATGACCAAATTATATATTGTATGTGAGGCTCTTGATCATATCTTTGATCATGACACTGGTAAGGAGGAGCGAGGCCAGGAAACTGACAGTGAAGATGCATTAAAGGAGGAAGAGTCAGAAGTTGAAGACAACACAGAATATGACCCAGACCAAGAGACAACCGATGTGGAACAATCCAGTGATGAGGAAGAGGGCCCTTACTCAAAACCGAGTTGTATGAGCTCAGGTCAATAAGGCCTAGCAAATAGAAGTTCAAAACTTGTAATGTTCACAAGAACTTAAGTTGATAAAAAGATCTAACAAAACATTAGGTGATAATATATGTATTATTATGGATTTATAATTAGCTATAATGGGGGCGGTCACACTTGGCGTGTGATGGAGGGCAATAGAGTGAGCAAAAGAAGGCATGAGAGTTGTCATTAAAGTGCTAGCTGGAGTCGTGTTTCTGCTGATCTCTTCAGCCTCCTCCATCATGTGTTCCAGCCATCTGCAGACCTACCAATGGCCTTCTGAGACAATCCATTGGTTCGAAGTGGAGAAAAGATCATACGCAGCTAGAAGAAGAATATGTAGAAAGAGGGGGAGGCTTGGGACATCAACTGTCCTTCTTAATAATTACTGTGACAAACTGCCAGGAAAAGACTGTCAGTCAAGAAGTGTCTCGACAATATGCAAGACACTTTTTGCAACATCGTTATTTTTCACATTGTTAGTGTAATGAGTGTACGTGCTATATACTGTATACTTTTTCCAGGTTGTCCCTAGTTACCACAGCCACAAAGTCTAAATTGGCTTTATCAAAAAAAATTATGAAAACAAAAATGTGCTTTTCAGTCTTGATTTAAGTTTAGGGTTAGGCATATGATTAGCAGTGGGGTTAGGGTTAGGTTTAAAATCAGGCGGGGTTTAGCCATAATTCTGACTTTGTGGCTATGGTAGCTAGTGACAACCATTTTTCCCACGCATACATTTGGCTACTCTAATCTCTCTATAGTCACTGTTTCCATAACAAGCGATGTATTCGACATCAAAGTATCCTCTCTATTTTGCATAGAGTTCCGTGCAGTTCTACAGTACAGTGTTTACAACCAGATCTCATGCTCAGCATTGCCGTGCTTCTGGGAGAAGAGCAAGGTTGAGAAGAACACCAGAACGCTGACAGCAGCTGAAAAAGGAATTAAAAAATATTATCTATGTTCTTTGATCTCATCTTATCTCCTACAGGTTGGACGTAGGATATCCACTTCATGCACTTTCCCCATAGGGGTACATTTTCTGTCTTGCACTATTGTTACAATGCACATCAAAACAGATAATTTACTCTAAGAGTAACTGAGGAGGAGGAACATATACACTGGGGGCCAAAAGTTTGGAATATTACTCATTCAAGGGTTTTTCTTTATTTGCACTATTTTTTACATTGTAGAAAAGTGAAGACATCAAAACTATGACATAACACATAAGGAATAATGTAGTAAACAAAAATGTCTCAAACAAATCAAAATATATTTTATATGCTAGATTCTTCAAAGTAGCGACCCTTTGCCTTGATGACAGCTTTGCATACTCTTGGCAAAGCATGCCATTACATGAGCCCAATCAGTCCTCCATGATAACAAAATAATAAACAACAGAGTAGGTAGGGCTGGCTAATAAGTCCTTAATTTTGGGGGCATGCTCAGGTAAAACAGTTAGGCTAATATATACTTCCGGTTAGAGCGTTGAGCCAGTAACTGAAAGGTTGCTGGTTCTAATACACGAGCCGACAAGTTGAAAAACCTGTCGATGTGTCCTTGAGCAAGGCACTTAACCCTAATTTGCTCCAGGGGCGCCATACTACTATGGCTGACCCTGTAGGTAGGCCGTCTTTATAAATAAGAATTTGTTCTTAACTGACTAAATAAAAAATATTTCCAAGTCCTATTCTTGAAGATCAAGGGGCATAACATTTATTGGAATGACTGGAATTCTGATAGACTTTGGTTTTTAATGTAAAGATATAATTTAATCACATTATTATATGTAGTAGAAAGCGATGGGTTAGAAGAAGCCTACATAACCAAACCATAAAGTAAAATGTAACATCCATATATGGCCAGCTATTTTAAACTTTAACTTTGATATATCCTGCAATATATATTTTTTTTTTTTACCTTTATTTAACCAGGTAAGCCAGTTGAGAACTAGTTCTCATTTACAACTGCGACCTGGCCAAGATAAAACAAAGCAGTGCGACAAAAAAACAACAACAACACAAAGTTACATATGGGATAAACAAACATACAGTCAATGGCACTATAGAAGATCTATATACAGTGAGTGCAAATGTAGTTAGATTAGGGAAGTAGGACAATAAATAGGCCATAGTGGTGAAATAGTTACAATTTAGCATTAACACTGGAGTGATGAATGTTCAGATGATGATGTGCAAATATGCCTTTGGTGCGGGCAGAGATACTGGGGTACAAATGAGCAAAAATAACAGTATGGGGATGAGGTAGTTGGGGTGGGCTATTTACAGATGGGCTATATACAGGTGCAAAGATCGGTAAGCAGCTCTGACAGATGTTGTTCAATTGGTAACATTTTTGTCTTCTTCTAATGCCTCTTAATGGGAAAGTAATCTAAAAGTAACGGAACATAATCAGATTATGTTACTGAGTTTGGGTAATCCAAAAGTTACGTTACTGATTACAATTCTGGACAGGTAATTTGTAACTGTAACAGATTACATTTAGAAAGTAACCTACCCAACCCTGGTTACGATCGAATTCCTTGGTGAATATTTGGTAAATACTGTAAAAAGAACTGCGATCTAAAGCCTGAACTATGTATGAAGATAGTAGCACTGTCCCCAGCCCAGCCCAGCTTTCCTCTTCTTAACAGCAACACTGTCAGATTACAGGACCATCACTCAGGGGCTCACAGCTGTCAAGAGCTGCTGCTGCTGTCTGCTTTCCATTACCATCCAAATAAGAGCCACAGACAAGATTATCATCCACTCCCTATCTCCCTTTCTCACTTCTCTCTCTCTCTCTCTCTCTCTCTCTCTCTCTCTCTCTCTATCACTTTTGGTCTGTTCATTTGCTTATTCTCTCTCTTGCTCTTCCCACTTGGTTGCTTCAGCCGTTGAACCAGATTTGCCTGTCATGACACATTTGCCATTCTCTCTAAAAAGCAGAGACGGTGATTTCAAAGCATGCACTGTTCCACTCTTCCACTGTACTGCCTCTGTCACTACGTAACATATGCTCAGAGAGTTCCGTTGCAGTTAAAATAAATAGATATAAGGGTATTAAAGGGTGCTCTAATGGGACTTATCATCGCTTGTTTGAGGCATTGAAAAAAAAACATGGAAAAGCTGAGATCTCTGGCCAGTTCTATTTTTGAATCCGCTCCGAGACAGGGGAAGCATGTGGAATGACGGAAGGTTGTTTGAGGACCACACAGAGTGCCTCCCTCTAATGCCGGAATAATTGTGGACATTAAAACCGTCTCAAAATGCCGTGTCAGCCCAAGGATATCTCGGGAAGGATTGCGAGGGGCAGTAATGCAATAAAGAGAGGGGACATTTATTTTGAAATGCTCTCCTGACCTTTGAAATGAAGTAAGATTTTTCTTGTGTGTGAAATCTTCTTTGGTGTGATGAATTAGCTGGCTCAAAAGGAGGGAAAACGTAAAGTGACGGAACTAAACAGCTGAAAATAACAGAACTTGCATACGTTTGGTAACGGATAAACGATGGATTCAGTAGGTTTCCTCTCAAACTAAGACCACTTGTGAAATGCAAGCTCCTGTGTAGTATGATGTACTACTCGAAGGCAAGCTAAGCATATTTCGTAGAGGAACGCTCCATGAATAGAAGATAATAACATGGTAATGATATGGATTTACCTGGAGGGCAAGAACATATAAATGATATTCCTCTTTATGTAAGCCTAGGAGAGGCTATTTTAAAAACCTCCACTTAAGATAATGTTGAACATACATGTATTATGGTAATTTGGACTAGACCTTGTTTTCAAACACAGTCTTTTGAACTGTAGGAACACTCGGCTATCCAAATCACACACAAAAATGTCCTCCCTTTCTGTTCTTACCATGTGCCAAAGTTATGAGTTATGAATTTTCAGAGTGAACTCTTACAGAACCAGAAAAAAAGCCATAAGTGCAATGAAAAACAGGTGCAGAATTTCTTTGCGATCACGTCTCTTTTGAGAAGACATTCAAGGTTTTGGCATTTTTGGCCAATGGGGTAGAAAAATGTGCGTAGTACCTTCTATGCACACCGATTGAAAAGATTTTGCCCTGCTAGCACCCCCGCCTCACATCTTTGTACTTTCCAACCTCTCTACCATCCTATATTATACACCAGTATATTATACACCAGTATATTATACACCAGTAAAAGGCCTCGGAGAGAAAGAGATTCTGCTGTAGTGATGTGGCATTCCTTAGAGTACAAATCTAGCCATGGTAACAGCGGGCGTTACAGCATGGACCACTCCGCTCTGTACTTTTCTCAAACACAGGCCTTTAAATGTGCCCCACTTACAATAGGATCAGGACACATTGTTCTGTAGAGCGTTTCTCTTCGGCAGGGGAAATGAAACATTCCCCGCTTTCAGGGACAAAAACACATGAAATCCTTTTAAGAATTAATGGGAGTTCATTTGGCTCGTTACAGTAGGGCTCTCAAATCAGTTTAATTGTGAGGCTCCTAGTATGTTTCTTTGGTGGGAAACAGAGAGAGACTCTTGGTCTCAGAGATGGTGGAGGTTTTTAGTCATTGTGTTGATGATGGTGCTTGTAAAATGGTCATAGGTTTGCTTTGCCTGGCTAACGCGACCCACATTACTCACAGCGCAGGGAGAGCTGTGACCACACTGGTCTGGAAAGGAGGCTATTTGTTAATGCAATATTAGCTCAAAAATAGTGTGAGGGATTTGATTGGTTCTCTCAAATATTTGTTTTTTCCTCTGGGGTTGAGACCTCTCGTTGTTTGCATTTGAAAATCCAACCGTTGTAATGGAAGGGGCGGTGCTCGGGGCTGTGTGTGTAGGCGTTTGAGTGAGAAATACACAGAGGAGAGCCAGGCTCCTGAGTGGCGCAGAGGTCTAAGGCACTGCATCTCAGTGCAAGAGGCGTCACTACAGTCCCTGGTTTGAATTCAGGCTGTATCATATCCGGATGTGATTGGGAGTCCCATAGGGCGGTGCACAATTGGCCCAGCGTCGTCCAGGTTTGGCTGGGGTAGGCCGTCATTGTAAATAAGAATTTGTTCTTAACTGACTTGCCTAGTTAAATAAAGGTAAAATAAAAAACAATAAAAGCTAGCAGCTGTATGTGGCTCAACATGTTGAGTGTTTGAATGAGAAAGACACAGAGGAGAGCCCCCTACATTATCTATGCATTGTGCCAACAACATCAAAGAGCCATTCCAGACTCTGAAGTGAGGAGGACTTTGAGAGTTTGCTGTTAGTCAGACTAAGGTTCACTGTCATAATGGATTGAAAAAGGACACAAGTAGTTATTGCAGGCAGTATTTTCACAGAGTCACTATCATTATCTAACTGCATTGCAATGTAGAGACATCGTGAGAGGAACACAAGGGGCCCACAGTGGCTTATTATGTGTGATAAATGGTAAGAACTGCCTTTGTGCCCACACCAGACATCACTCCCTCCAAGCCCAGACATCACTTCCTCCAAGCCCTGCTTGAAAGCGAACACAAGTTGTTATTCTACACCTGTCACGGATCCCTCCGGTACTGTTGCTCATTCCGTGCACCAGTTCCGGAGGTCTACGTTCACCGGCCTCTAGGCACTGAACTGGGTCATTACGCACACCTGGTGCCCATTCCCCACTTATTAGTATTTGTATAATTGTGCCTTTTCTTATTGTTTCCGTGTCCGTTGTTTCCATGTCTGTTGGTCGTGTGAGTACCTGTGCTTTGTTATTTTGGATTTCGTGCCGCTTTCGTGCCGTATTATGCATGTATGATTACGGGTCTTGTCCCGTGTTGTATCATTGTGAACTTGTTTTTGGGTCTCGTCCCGTGTTTTTATTAGGGGTCTCGCTCCGTGTATTTATTCGAGGTACTCCTCGCTCTTTTCTTTGTGCTTTGTATACGTGGTTTAATTTGAGTAAATTTAATTTTAATTCTGTGCAACTTCCAGTGCGCGTTTACTGTGAACACTGAGGCTGTACCCGCTTTAAGTTACAGTTTTAACAGTGGTCAAGTAGGCTGCTGTGGCTATTTGATCATAATGTAGGCCTACCAGAGTGGCCTACCATCAAAGACAATGGAGAAAATGCATCCCATCACATTTTAAAATGAAAATAGCTACAGTAGCAGCCTACAGTAGCAGCCAATGTGTGTTGCTCAATGTAGGCCTACATTCCATGAGACTTTTGAACAAAACATGCAGGGCTTGACATTAACCTGTTTATCCACTGGTCCTTCAGACAAGGAGGTGAATGAAAATGTTGTTGTGTTGTTTGATGCAAGAAACCACTTTACAAAATAAAATGCATTATTATTCACATACCGTTATTACAGAGAATCAGACAAATTATGCAACCCTCTGCCTATTGGCTACTTAGCTTATTCAAGCCTGCCTCAGAATACCAAACTGCCCCTTTAAGACAAAGAATAAGCTCTTTACCTGACTCGCTTTTTAAAGATGTCTATAAATGTACACGTTTTGTGCTCTGTATTACCTTTTATTGTGGCATTAACACAACCAGTTATGATGTTTTCATCTGATTGTCAAACAATCACTTAAAAGGGCTCCTTTACTAGGCTACCCGCGCACGTTCTCGCGACATATAGTATTGCCTCCCTCCAAACAGTGGTGTGTTACATCTGTAACACAAAACACCCAAAAGTGTAATGACTTAAAATGTGGCGATTGTCATTAGGCTAGAATGTATGCATCCACGCACGTCTCGGGTGTCGGCCACTCTTCTTTACCTTGGCAAAATTGCTGTGTTCTCTTCGAACCACATCGCATTTTGGAGCGTAGGCTATACCACTCGTTTTCAAGTCCATTCGCTCATTGTTTATGCCTCTGACACGAGGTAGCCTAATGATAAATAATGGTGTACAGCGTAGTTTTCTTGACATTTTGTTTTAATTACTGTGATAGGCTCATGTTTTACCAGTACAGCATACCCCCACTATTTATTTTGCCTTGACGCCGTCCCGGACGGGTTTACTTTCACTCCTGCTGTCATCATCCTGCTCTCTCTCACTTTCTCTTTCTCCCGTATCCTTCTTTTCAGGTCTGCAATCTCGAACGTTGATTCTGTGCAACTTCCAGTGCGCTTTACTGTGAACACTGAGGCTGTACCCGCTTTAAGTTACAGTTTTAACAGTGGTCAAGTAGAATACTGTGGCTATTTGATCATAATGTAGGCCTACCAGACTGGCCTATCATCAAAGACAATGGAGAAAATGCATCCCATAACATTTTAAAATGAAAATAGCTGTTGTATCATTCAGCCTACAGTAGCAGCCAATGTGTGTTGCTCAATGTAGGCCTACATGCCATGAGACTTTTGAACAAAACATGCAGGGCTTGACATTAACCTGTTGATCCACTCGTCCTTCAGACAAGGACGTGAATGAAAATGTTGTTGTGCTGTTTGATGCAAGAAACCACTTTACAAAATAAATGCATTATTATTCACATACCGTTATTACAGAGAATCAGACAAATTAAGCTACCCTCTGCCTATTGGCTACTTAGCTTATTCAAGCCTGCCTCAAAATACATCACTGCCCCTTTAAGAAAAAGAAAAACGCTCTTTACCAGATGTCTATAAATGTACACGTTTTGTGCTCTTGTAGGAAGCAATCACCCCTATTGGTGACTACAAATGATCTATAACTGGGCTAATAACTCACTAACTAGCAAAGTATATGAACTAAATGAGCATGCATTGCTACATGCAGCTCTTGCATTGATCTCAAAACAAGTGTAACTACTCAAAACCATTAATGCTGTAAACACAGTCCAGTTCAAAGTAAATGCCACAGATCCAGATATGGCAATCGTCTATTTGCATATAGGCCTACTGCAGCTCTGATTGGCGCCCTCGCACATGCGCAGCTTAGAGGGAACATTGGATGCAACTCAATAATATGAAGGTGTTCTTAATGTTTTCTACACTCAGCGTATGTTGTACAATGATTACATGCAATTCCTTCATCCCTACACCAAACGTCAAATCATGGCCTTTCTGGATCTTATATATTCTTTTGAATCTATTGAAGTAATGTGTCTAATTTAACAGTATGTTTATTAGACAAACACATATCTGCTTTCATTTTCAATCCATTAAATGTCCATCAGCAAAGCCATTTGGTTGATCACATCAATTGATTGATGAGTTTAAGTCCAAGTCTTGCTCATTTATGTCCTAATCAATCAAATGTATTTATAAAGCCCTTTTTACATCAACAGATCATCACTGCCAGCTCCCATGGTGAAGGTTCACACAAACCCTGGGGTTGCTAGACAAACATGCCATTTAATGACAGCTGGTCTGCCTATGGAGAGACAGTGATATGATGGCTGAAGATAAATCTCTCACTCTCTCACTCTTCATTTATAATTTCTGTCTTTCGTTTTCTAAATTCCTCCCTCTATATATTTCCTGCCTCCAAACAGTGGTGAATAGAAATAGACATCTGTAACACAAAACACCCAAAAGTGTAATGACTTAAAATGTGGCGATTGTCATTAGGCTAGAATGTATGCATCCACGCACGTCTCGGGTGTCGGCCACTCTTCTTTACCTTGGCAAAATTGCTGTGTTCTCTTCGAACCACATCGCATTTTGGAGCGTAGGCTATACCACTCGTTTTCAAGTCCATTCGCTCATTGTTTATGCCTCTGACACGAGGTAGCCTAATGATAAATAATGGTGTACAGCGTAGTTTTCTTGACATTTTGTTTTAATTACTGTGATAGGCTCATGTTTTACCAGTACAGCATACCCCCACAATTTATTTTGCCTTGACGCCGTACCGGACCAATTTACTTTCACTCCTGCTGTCGTCATCCTGCTCTCTCTCACTTTCTCTTTCTCCCAGTAGTTTTCATCATGCTCTCTCCTCTCCACCATCTGCAGGTCCAGTAGCATTAGGGATCGCTGACTCTGTGAGGTCTAATAAAGGCTAATGTTGTGAGACTCCACCTTAAAGATGCCATTTCTTGTTCTCGTATACCACTGCCCCAGGCCCGTTCTGGCCTCCGCCTGTTTTCTATCATCCATCTGTTATTTCCATGACAAGACGTGCTTAATATTAAAGTAGACATATTAATTAATACTAGGCCAAGTCAGTTAAGAACAAATTCTTATTTACAATGACGGCCTAGGAACAGTGGGTTAACTGCCTTGTTCAGGGGCAGAACGACAGATTTTTACCTTCTCAGCTCGGGGATTCGATCCAGCAACCTTTCAGTTACGGGCCCAAAACTCTAAACACTAGGCTACCTGCTTCAAGGAGGTGAAAATAAGTTGATACACATGTAACCGCATGTGAATGTACTTGGGCGTTTAAGAAAATCACAAACCGTATTCAAAAATTAAACGCTTACTGTATATACCGAAAACAGATGACACTGTATATTGAGACGCATCATTTCACACGGAATTGCTTTGGCAAGGAGGCAGATCTGAAAAATGTTTACTATTCATATTTAATGTACAGCACAACAGTATAACAGCGTATGATAAGAGAAAAGAGACACCCACACATGTCCTGTAGAATACACCACAACACAACACACAACAACAACAACAGCACCACCACAACAACACAACAACAACACACAACAACAGGGCTTGCCTTGGGACGAAAACGGCAGCTTTCACAAGTTTTCACCCAATTATTCACGAGCATGGTGATCAACACACAAACACGTCTTTACACCTGTTTTTCCCCTCTCTTTCTTGATCTCTCCGTTCTCATGCCATCCACCTGGGGCGTGTAAAAGCACACAAAGCTGATATAAAGACACTTAACAGGTCTGATCTCTCCGAGCCTGTCTGTTCGGCGTTCAACATTTCCTCTTATCGCCACGGGATCACCGCCAATGCACAGCCGGGGCTGTCAAGCAGCTCCGACAGCTAATGTCAGGATAATATTTTACAAATGAAAAGGGGACAGATATAGATAGCCTCGGGACATGACGGTGCTTTAGTATACAGTAGCTTCAGAAAGTATTCACACCCCTTTACCTTTCCCACATTTTGTTGTGTTACAAAAAGGGATTTAACTGTGATTTACGAAAATGAAAATGAAAAATAAAATATACAGTATCTTGATTAGATACGTATTGCACCCCCAGAGTCAATACTAGTGGTACTAACAGATGTGTTGTGTTGGATTTGCCCAAAACATAACGCTTATAATTAGTTGCATCGACTCACTCTGTGTGCAATAACAGTGTTTAACATGATTTGTTAATGACTACCGCATCTCTACACCCCACACATACAATTATCTGTAAGGTCCCTCAGTTGAGCAGTGATTTTCAAACACAGATTCAACCACAAAGACCAGGGAGATTTTCCAATGCCTCACAAAGAAGGGCAACTACTGTATTGATAGATGGGTAAAAAAAAAAAAAAAAGCAGACAATGAATATCCCTTTGATGATGGAGAAGTTATTAATTACACTTTGGATGGTGCATCAATCTCCCTGGTCTTTGTGGTTGAATCTGTGTTTTAAATTCACTGCTCAACTGTGGGACTTTACAGATAATTGTATGTGTGGGGTACAGAGGTAGACATTGAAAAAATCCTGTTAAACACTATTATTTCACACAGAGTTAGTTAATGCAACTTATTATGTGATTGTTAAGCACATTCTTACTCCTTAACTTATTTAGGCTTGCCATAACAAAGGGGTTGAATACTTATTGACATTTCAGCTTTTCATATTTTATTAATTTGTAAAAGTTTCGAAAAACATACACTACCATTCAAAAGTTTGGGGTCACTTAGAAATGTCCATGTTTTTGAAAGAAAAGAAAAGCAATATATTCACATTGATCAGAAATACAATGTAGACATTGTTAATGTTTCAAATGACTATTGTAGCTGTAACACAGGGGTCCCTCAGGGAACGGTCCTGTCCCCCTTCCTGTTCACCCTCTACACCTCAGACTTCAGATATAACTTTGAAACATGCCACCTACAGAAGTTCTCGGATGACTCCGTAATTGTAGGGTGCATCAGGGGTGGGCAGGAGGAGGAGTACAGGAGCACAATCAGTGACTTTGTGTTGTGGTGTGAGCAGAACCACCTTCAGCTCAACATCAGCAAAACAAAGGAGATGGTGGTGTACTTCAGGAGAACCAAGGCACAACTGACTGCAGTCCCTATACAGGGGATGGATGTGGAAATGGTTGGGTCATACAAGTTCCTGGGAGTCCATATGGACAATAGGCTGGAATGGGCTGGTAACACCGGGGCCCTGTACAAAAAGGGCCAGAGCCGACTCTTCTTTCTGAGGAGGCTCAAGTCCTTCAACGTGTGCAGTAAACTACTGCATACCTTCTACCAGTCTGTGGTGGCCAGTGCCATCTTTTTATCAGTGGTGTACTGGGGAGCCAACATAAAAGCCGGTGATGCTTCTCAGGTAAATAAGCTGATCAGGAAGGCTAGCTCTGTCCTGGGGATGGGCCTTGACACTCTAGTGGAGGTGGCAGAGAGACGGATCCTGGCCAAACTGCTGGCCATCATGGACAACGTCACCCACCCTCTGCATGCCATGGTTATGACGCAGAGGAGCACCTTCAGTCACAGATTGATTCCACCCCGGTGTGCCAGAGAGCGCTACAGGAGGTCCTTCCTGCCGGCGGCTATTAGACTATATAATGCCTCACCGTGGTGCCGTGCCGTCGGCAACATAGATCTAGAACTGTTGGGGTGCTAGGACCTAGTTTAACAATTATGCATCCATCCGTGAGTAACTCTGGTCCGTAATCACTCATTCACTCAGGACCTATTTATTCATTCAGGTCTGTATATACATACTCATGTACAGTTGTTATATCATATCACGTGCAATATTGCAAGTAATTCTTGGACTTAACTTACGTAGTCATTCACTCAGGAATGCATATTAGTATCCTGTCAGTTGCATCTTTTCTCATTGCTTTTAGTATATCGAATGTGGGGCAATACGTAATTAAACCCTGCGCACTAAGGACTGTATTTTAAGGGAATTATAAAAAGGGATTTAACTGTGATTTACGAAAATGAAAATGAAAAATAAAATATACAGTATCTTGATTAGATACGTATTGCACCCCCAGAGTCAATACTAGTGGTCTGTCTATTAAGTAAACTATTATTACCCTCGCTCATATCATATGTATTTTTAGCTACTGAAGTATTTCTCTGCCATCGACCTGTATAGTATAGTTAACCATCCAACATCCACCAATGTATAGTGTACATATTCAGCCAACCACCCATACTATGCCATGTCTTTTTATAGCTTTTTTGCACTCCAGATATCTTGTATTTCTATACTTTTTCATACTGCCGCTCTATGTTTCATGTACCGTGTTTCTGTCTTTTGTGTATTTTCGTTCTGGCATTTTGCACCTTCCCTATGTTTTGTTGTAGCTTCTTGACAAAGAAATTTCCCCCTCGGGGATCAATAAAGTACCTATCTATCTATCTCTCTATCTATACGGCTGATTTTATATGGAATATCTACATAGGCATACAGAGATTAGATAGCTAATCCAAGTTTATAATTTTAAAAGGTTAATTGATCATTAGAAAACCTTTTTGCAATTATGTTAGCACAGCTGAAAACTGTTGTGCTGATTAAAGAAGCAATAAAACTGGCCTTCTTTAGACTAGTTGAGTATCTGGAGCATCACCATTTGTGGGTTCGATTACAGGCTCAAAAAAGAACTTTCTACTGAAACCCGTCAGTCTAATCTTGTTCTGAGAAATGAAGGCTATTCCATGTGAGAAATTGCCAAGAAACTGAAGATCTCGTACAACGCTGTGTTGTTCACAGAACAGCGCAAACTGGCTCTAACCAGAATAGAAAGAGGAGTGGGAGACCCCGGTGCACAACTGAGCAAGAGGACAAGTACATTAGAGTGTCTAGTTTGGGAAACAGACGCCTCACAAGTCCTCAAATGGCAGCTTCATTAAATAGTACCTGCAAAACACCAGTCTCAACGTCAACAGTGAAGAGGCGACTCTGGGAAGCTGGCCTTCTCTTTCCTTTTCTTTCAAAAACAAGGAAAAGTGACCCCAAACTTTTGAACGGTAGTGTAATTCCACTTTGACATTATGGGGTATTGTGTGTTGGGAGTGACAATTTTTTTTTGTTTTTACCATTTTAAATTCAGGCGGTAACACAACAAAATGTGGAAAAAAGGTGTGTGAATACTTTCTGAAGGCACTGTATGTGCTGCTTACATAATGCCTATGGGGATGTGTGTATGGGGTTCTTCTCCACTCTATTAATTCAACAGCCTGATCTGACAGTAAGGTACATGGAAGTCCATGGCAGTCACCTCTGTGCTGTTTGAAGAAAGGATGAAGTCCAATTAAGGATGTATAAATTAGGGCTGTGACGGTCACCATTATAATAGTTTGAATAGCAAAAAAACTGATTGCATGTACTGCTGCTGCAGGGATGGGGGCTGCAGGGATGGGGGCGTTGCCTAGGCAACCACACCCCAAAAAACTCATTAAAATGGTTATGACAGTCATCCATAATCATTGGTTACATGATTATACGGTAATTGTGCCAGCCCTAGTAAAAATATGGCAAGGTTGCAATGTTTCCCAATGAGAAATATAGCTAGGCAAACAACAGTGCATTTAAAACATCTATTCATGGTTGAAGATAAACACTAGCTAGGTGTACTCGGTTCATCGCTATGCCAATACCATCGAACTACAACTCCTAGAATGGACATTCAAATTGCCATTAATAAATCCATTATATAAAAAACTATTATATGTGTAATAATGTTAAGTACTGTGCAAGAACATAGTAGAGAGGCATGTAGTTTGAGCATTGCCTCCTGTTAACCAGTTTCCCATATAGTACAGTATCTGGAGGACTCACACATGGCCTACCGTCTGTAGAGCCAACAGTGACCTGGGGCACCTTTGTGCTGGCTTGCCAACTCATTGCAAGCAATAACTAGGGCTGTGGCGGTCACAAAATGTTGTCAGCCGGTGATTGTCAAGCAAATAACTGTCGGTCTCACAGTAATTGACCATTAATTAACATAAACACATTTAGCATCTCCTGGCTTCCACACACAACCTACAAGCCATTTTAAAAAGTTTAATAAATCCATGTAATATAGCCTACACCTTCACAATAAATCCATTACTTATATTAGACAGGTCTAAAGAAGCATGAAATGAAGAGAACGTAGTCTATATCAGAAGAAAATAATAGCATACTCTAAGTTGTCCTTATGTTAGGTCCTGATGTGGCTATGCCAAATGGCTGTGGGCTACACTAGTTAATTTAGCATACAAGATTTGCCTATAATTCTGTGGCATTATTTTATATAATTTTATAGTATGAAGAATACAATTGAATAAATCTGAATAAAATATAAATATTTTTGAGGGAGTGCGCACATGCGGCTATTCTGTGTTGAGCGGTTAACAAAGAAATAGGTACTACTATATGTTAAATTTAGAGTTATTAATGTAACTTTAGTTGTTCTACAAACGTTGGGGCTATATGTTTTGATTTTTAATACATTGTATAAGGCTGCATAATGAGACTCTAATGCTACGCAATGCGAAGCACCTCTAACTCACATGGCTCTCTGTTACATGATCAGGTTTTTCTCACAGGCTACAAGTGAAGACAGACACATTGTGGATGCAACTGGGCACGTTCTTATCCAATTCTGAGGTGCATATTGAAGATATTGGAAGAACTGTCCACTTTTCGTCAGCCAACAAGATGAGTAGGCCTAACGAAAAGCAAAAGCACTAGCCTATGTCAATCTACTAACTCCCATAGTACAAAAGTCAACCTACTCTATTCTGTGCGAGAAATAAATATTCCAAACATAGTCTGGGACAGTTGTGGGATGCGATGGATCCCAAAATAATATAACCACCAGCATCAAAACATTTTTTTTATGCAATGTGACTAATGCAACAGATCAGAATGTTTAGCTTAAAATGTTGATAAACTATTAGGCTATTTCAGCACATTATAAGTTATTTTAGCCACTTTAGTTGTGATACAAACCTTATTAAAACATATAGACCTATGGGCCAGGCTACACGGCCGGTTGTGATACAGCCCGGGATTGAACCAGGTTTTCTGTAGTGACGCCTCTAGCACTGAGATGCAGTGCCTTAGACTGCTGCGCCACTCGTGAGGCCCATGATAGGCTAATATTGTCACCCATCAGACTTTTCTTGATTTAATCTTGTCTTTACATATACTAAATAATATATGTGTGACATTTGTTTTGATCTAGAATGGATACATGTTATCTATGCATTTAAATAGCGAATGGAGGATGCTTTTCCCCGTGGTTTATTTTAATTTCAGCCAGGTAGGCTATACTCCTGTTGTAAAGAGAAGAAATGTGGTTAATATTAGGAAAGTTGATAGATAAGTACTGTAGGCCTAGCCTATAGAAATCTGATGGGATCCTCCTCTTTTTATTATCACTCTGCTTTCTCCCGCAATTGCATAGCTTATAGAAATGTTGCTTAACATGAGCTCATGGGCTCTCATGAAGTGTTTGATTAGATTTTCAAATACATTTGCATTGATGTCAGAGTGATTAGAGGGACAATAGAGTGCTGAGTACCAGGCAGTTAGCAAGTTTGGTAGGCTACTAATGACCATCAGCAGCATCAGAGCTTGGAGAAGCCTAATTATCGTGACTAAACGGTCATGTGGAATTTGACTGCCTTCATGACTCTGTAATACGGTCACCGCAACAGCCCTAGCAACAACCATAAGAGTTGGCTAAATAGCGCAAACATATTTGGGACCAAGCTAGTAAGTGACCTGGGGCTACACCCAGTTAAGATCAGCACCTGGTCCGCTCTGTCCTCTATAATTCCAGACCAGGGTGCCATCTATTCTCCCTACTGCAGAATGAATATAGACTATACAGTAAGAATAAATCAAGTGATGAATTGGAGACTGGAGGTTAATGCGGCCTTTGGGGACCAGAGAGTAAATAACCAGATGGGAGCGGTACTGTAGCAGTGATCTATAGTAGATGTTGCTATTCCTGGCCAGAGAGCCAGACGGAGTGGGCTACCCGTGTCTAGCCGAGCATGGATTTCTGCTAGCGCTGCAATTTCTGGTGGGTGTGTGTACATGCGTGTGATTGTGTGTGCGTATATGTGTGTGTGTGTGTGTGTGTGAGTGCATGTGTGGGTGGGTGACATGCTTCTGTGTTGTGTGGCCCATGGTTGTACTGTACTGTATGTCCAGAAGGTAACAATGGCCTAGATAGCTGAGCTGTGTACAATATGATGTTCAGTTCAGTGAAAAATGAAAGATAACATTGTTTTTTGGGAGAAATTATTGATGTTGGGGGAAATCTTGCAATTATGATATTTGTAAGGCTCTATTGTAGGACAGAAGTGACTGCTTCTCTCCTTGCGTGAGATAAAACAAGCCTAAATGTATCGCGGGTGAACTAATGAACTAGCCTCTTGGACCAAATGTACTACACGTTATACAAAGCATTGCCCTTTTGCAATTAACGTAAATATCAGCTCTGTTTTTTCCCATCGTTCATGCCCAGCCCACACAAGTCTATGTTCCATGAAATTGCCAAGCACTTGGCAACAACACTTGTAGATAATAAACGTCTACAAGGAAACGTATGTTCACCACTTCAGGGCTACAAGCCGGCTGCCATGTTATGAGACAATCTGCGACTGGGACCCCAACCAAGGTCTAATGCAGGACGTCAAGCCAAGAGATGAGTGGAACGAAGAAGAAGGAAATATTAATATAATTTTATATTTGTACCGAGCAATATCCTCACTAGAGCAGTGGGAGGTCCATGCTTCATGGCTGTTTCAAGTTCACTTCATTATTTTGGTCCCTTCCCTCTCTTTTCTGTCCAGCAATTTAGAGTGGAGCCATTATCGTTCCTAAGAAATGATGTGCCATTTCATCTCTTCTAAGATATAATAGTTTGTGGGCTTTCACAGGTGCACTGTGGGTAGGCGGCGGTGCCTACTCTAGACTAAATTAACTCCTCTTGCTTTTTGATGTCCTTGGTAATCAAGTGGAATTGAACGACACGATTTCTTTCGAGTCATCACCATTGACTGACTCACTCATCCACCCACCTCTGTTGTGCGTGGACTGATGTTTTGCCATTGCCACTGACTTACGGAATCCATCATAACTGGATATCTTACGGGCAACAACAACAAAGCATAATGATAGATCATAGACCTTTGGTTCGTTTTGACGAGTAGCCTCTTCAAAGGAGGTCAATTCAGCTCAGCCCCCTATAGACTGATGTTTTATGCGCTAGGTGTGAAGGAGTCAAGGAAAAAAGTGTTGACGTTGTCAGATTGTTTTCTTCGAGGACGGCCACGGCCACTCCAGCTATAAATATGTAATGCCACTGTAAGTCCAGTGAGGGCTCTTGGGTATTCATGGGGATTCTAGCATCTGGGAGCTGCATTAAACACACTCTCTACACAGTGAGTAGATTATAACCATTATATGCTGTTTGGCTTGTACCTTTTATGGAGGGAAATACAGTATTCACCTCTTCTTCTGACTCTGAAGGATAGAGACCAGACGGCATAGAATAGCGATGTGGTGTTAGATTCAGATGAAGCTAAAACAGGCTACAGAGAGTAAATATCACACCTCGGTTGGTGCCTTGGCAAATAAAACGGAGAAGTTGGAGGTCAGCACTCGGGGCATCATGTGGGTTTAAGAAATACAGTATTTTTAAGGGACCCAGAGTAACCTATATTTGGCACGCCTCTGCAGCATAATTATGATATTTTTAAGCTGAAAGAGACTTTTCTGGTCTATGGAGAAAAAAAGGGAACAAAAGAAAAGAAAGAAAGAAAGAAAGAAAGAAAGAAAGAAAGAAAGAAAGAAAGAAAGAAAGAAAGAAAGAAAGAAAGAAAGAAAGAAAGAAAGAAAGAAAGAAAGAAAGAAAGAGAGATAGGGAGGAGAGAGAGAATCTGGCAGCGATTCAAGTCAGGGAGAAGCCCTAACCATATCTCAAGACAAGTAATTACATTATCTCCGTAAATGTTGCATTTTTCATTTGCCAGCGAGGGATAATTTATTCATGCACTGGGCCACTTGTTTTCATGGAAACTCTGAAATGATCCATGGCCTCCCTACCCCACGTAATCTTGTTAATGTTTCTTTCTTCTCCCTGTTTCTTTTCTTTCCCTGCAACTTTGAGAAAGTATCTCAATTAAGCGAGCCTGGCATTTTAAACATTCAGTATTGGGGGCTCAGTGGGGATATGTTTACTGTTCCGGAAAAAGTTTTCTCCGACATTCTGTGTCTCCATGATCAAACCAGAGAGTCCAATCATCTTCCTCAAAAAACATGATGGGCGGGGTTAACTATTCTTTTTGCCAATGTCAACATGGCTATCCAACATAAGGACAATATTTGTGCTAGAATAAGTGTTTTGGCTGAGCTAGATAGCATGCTCCACTTAAGCAGTTATTTATCTTATAACTTGTCCTTGTGGTTAAAAAGATGTGGGTAAAACAAAGTGTAAATTAAAAGTACGAATCTCAGAGCATCGTAGCACCATTAGGTGCAAAAACTCGACGTACCCAGTTGCAGCCCACTTTTTGGAAGTGAACCACTCGATTTCGTCCTTACATTATATTGGCATCGAACATGTCACCCTCCCTAGGAGAGGGTGACATATTTCTAGTTTGACCAGCTGTTTTCAGCAACAAAGTTTTTAATTCAGTTGTCATATTGGCAGGTTTGTTAGAAACAAACTGTCACTAACTATTACTAGCTAGCTAAAAGGCTAGTGTTTGATATGCAATGCGATCTCCTTAAAATTAACAGTCAGTGTTGACGAGTGTCCTGACAAGAAGGTAAACTTTTCTAGCTATGCCAGGCAAAAATTGGGCATTATCAGCTCATTGTTATGGATGTATCTGTCACGGATGGGTGTATTGACAGACGAAGGCGCAGAGCAGTAATCGTTCGACATATCTTTAATAAAGTATACAACTCCAATATTCTATACTGGATGACGAACTATACAAAAAATGAGAACACAATAAACGTAAATACACTTACTTTCTCAATGACATTTCGATAATGACCCACACACCGGTGTGGGACAGAGCCACTTAAATAGAATCCCCAATCAGAGACAATGCCTCGCAGCTGCCTCTAATTGGGGATTCAACACTACACATAGATCTAGTTACCTAGATCTGTCAGGCTCTGACCCTGGCTATCTAGAGAAGCCAATGGCCTCCCTATGGCCAGAGCCTGACAGTGTCCAAATTAATGTCAATAGAAACAGCTACTTTGCTGTTATTATGGCTGTAGAGGTCGTGACTGTGTTAGCTATGGATAAGAACATAAAGAATGAATGACTGGGTAGCATCAATAAATATTTAACTTATCGAACGAACAATGAGAAAGTATGAATTCGCTTCTAAAAATATCAATGAAAAATATGTTCTTCCATATTGCTTTCTTTGGCAACTGTGGTATAAGCAGGATAAACTCCTCTGTTCTGTACGTTACCTTGGAAAAATGAACTTTGCAAAGGAACTCGGCTCCGCCTCATCCAGCTGCGTCTTCCATTATTTCTAAGGTAATGTACAGAACGTCGGCGTTTGTCCCTTACATAATGCAACTTTAAAAATCTCTCCGCCATTTCCTGGCTGCTATAATTCTAATAGTTTGCTTAATTTCAGTTTATGGGACAAAAAAAGCAAGTATAGTGTAGAGAATCATTGTACAATCTAAACCGTTGTGAAATATATTTTCCATAACCCCAAATATTGTATTTTCAGCTGTTTGAAGCTGGTGTACAAAACCGAAAGTAAAATACGCAAAAGCAAAACTTAAGAACAAGAAGCATAGAAATAACACACATAGAACAGATCTACTGCTTCTTAGACATTCTTTCAATGAGAATAAAACACATTTCTATGTGAATCTGGTCAGGTCACCCAAAACGTTACATATTTTAGCTTTAATGTTAAAGTCAATAGATGAGATACCAGAGAAGGAGAGACATGCTTGGTGTATTGATCAATTGGTCAGCTGATTTATTAATTCATTCAAATACGTATTGACAAAGCAATTGGCTGACTGGCAGGTAGGGTAGCTGATGGGGGGATAAAGGGATAGGTAGATTGAAGGCTTGGTTGAACAGATCTGTCGCTGAACACATTGGTCCATTGACCATTAGATGGAATGACATTGATGGGAAATCACACACCATCCCACACACACACACACACACACTTCCTGTGCCTTTGGAACCGACATCTCTCAACTCCAATGCATCCCACTGATGCCCATGTGAAGTGTTCTGTGACAGTACAAACTGTCAGCTCTCTCGTTGTCACAGTTACCCAACAAGAGATTGACAGCCAATCTACTCCCACATTTCCATTGTCACAAGTCGACAACAAGTGCAGTCAGCCTGAAAGCTACATACAGGCTGGTGGTGGTGAGACACACACCAACATCCACACACACGCACACACGCACACACACACACACACACACACACACACACACACACACACACACACACACACACACACACACACACACACACACACACACACACACACACACACACACACACACACACACCTTATCCACTTTTACACATACAAACGAGGTATCATCAGACAGCATACTGTCTCCGTAATGGAATTAGATCAGGGATGATCTTCTCCTGACAGGATAATGGGAAAACAATTTCCTGAGTGGGGAAAAAACATGTCACCATATTAAAACCTGGGAAGCAAATGGGAAGATGTCGGAGCGTTAATATGACAGCTTCCTCCTCGGAGCGCGGGAACGTCTTATGTATTCTCTCCCGGCTGTTTTGTTTCGCTAACTCGATCTACAATGAGGAAATCGAATCTAAAATCACTCAGCTGGCCAAAGATGGATTTCACTTTTGGGCTTGTGTGAGAGAGAAAGAGAGAGAGAGCAATAACAGTGGGGAATAACGTATACATTGATGGATTACAGTAGGGGGTAAAAGCCGGTTCAGATTGCCTGATGTCCCTGACACTGACTAAAACATCCAGTGAGAGGATAGGATAGAGAATGGATTTGTGAAGGCCTTCAATTTATATAGAGGGATTACTGGAGAGATGGAGTCACTGGGCTGTGAGCTGTCATTTTGTACACAAGCATACACAAATAGACACAAATACACACACACACACACACGTACCCTTCATTCTCCTCCCCCTTTTCAAATTGTCATCCTCACGTCATGAAACAGCTCTCAAACATACATGATTTATAGAGTGACTAAGACTGACACCCAAGCATTTTAATAGAAGGTGTGGTATAGCACAGTCATAGAGATGATATACTAATCATAGATTCCTATGTTTCTATGGTCCTATGGTGCTGCCCAAAACCCCAGTCGCCTCCCAATAAAATCCCTCTCTGTAGGATATATCAGAACCCAGTGTAAATGTCCTACCTCTTCTTACCACATCAGAGCATTGTATGTAATTTAATGTAATAGTAATTTTTGGCATTCTACCAGGAAATATGAAAAAAACAAAAAAACAAAGATGAGGAAGACAAAGATGAGGTACCCCATGTAGCTCAGTCGGTAGAGCATGGTGCTTGAAATGCCAAGGTTGTGGGTTCGATTCCCATGGGGTACCAGTATGAAAAATGTATGCACTCACTACTGTTAGTCACTGTGGATAAGAGCGTCTTGTAAAATATAAACAGTATTGTGTTGGCTTTTCAACCAGGAAGTAAGGAATTGCGTAACGGCAAACAGAATACAGAATAGAAACTTGACACAAATATTGTTTTCACACTTGAATTCAAATCCAATCAACCTCAAGTGACAATGAAACCCGAAAATATATCAAAACATGAGGCTAAGTCAATACACCACAAATAGCAAGCTTCAGTTGAACAGTATAGAATGAAAATAATAATAATAATCAAAACCTTTCACAACAGTCTTCAACAATCCCACCCGAAACAACCCCTCCAGGGCCGTCCCCTGGCCCCGGGCTGCAGTTCTGGAGACGTTTAAGTGACAGGATGTGAAAGTGGTGCCTCTGTCAGGCCTAGGAGAGCCACGGATACCACATGCCAAGGAACCTGTCAGCCTGCCCAAAGGCTGGCAGAGTAGATAGAGGGCAAGAGCGTCCAGTCTTGCACCTGTCCTCTCTCTCTGTCCTCTCTCTCTGTCCTCTCTCTCTGTCCTCTCTCTCTGTCCTCTCTCTCTGTCCTCTCTCTCTGTCCTCTCTCTCTGTCCTCTCTCCGTCTCCCTTAATTTGGGCTTCCACACTGGCAGGGGACGGGTGAGGGACCCACACACACATACACATACACACAGACACATACCCACACCTAACCTGTCTTCCTGTCAGACGCAGTGACACTCTAATCACCTGTCGTCTGCCTGATCGCCTAACGGCAGTCATCGTGACTGACAGCAGGTGAGGAGGATATAAGTCTGTGTGTGCGTGCGCGTGCGCGTGTGTGTGTGTATCCAGTGTGTCCTCTAGTCCGAATCATTGTGACAGAGTATCTCCGACAGAGCATTTACACCTGTCACTTCTCAGATGCAATTAAACTTCACTGGTGGAAGGAAACCTACCAGTCAGAGTTAGATCATGTCTTACGTTTCTACCGGTCAGAGTTAGATCATGTCTTACGTTTCTGGTTTTGTATTCCATCTGTTCCACCCCTTCTACAAAATACAGGTGTAGACTTTTCACAGGTGCAAATACTTAGTACATGCATCCCAGAGTTTTTAAACTTTGTTTCCATTGAACATGCCATACAAATAAAGGAGTTTTAATTAAATATATGAAGAGTGCCTTGGTCCTCCTTGATGACCAATTTACCCCTTTTACCAAAGAGCCCATTCTGTCTATCAACACCTACTATTGTGTACCTCAGCACCTTCTGTCTACCAAAACCTACTATTGTGTACCTCAGCATCTTCTGTCTACTGTCATGACTTGAGGTTAAACAGAATGATGGTCCCATCTCTGCCAAGCTCCTCTTCCCCCCAAACGGGGAGGGGAGGGGGGTTGAGTGGATTGGAGTGGTGAAAGGAGGTGGGGTTTTGACACCTTGATGGCTGAGACGATCCATACTTTCTCTCTTCCCCCACAAGAGAAGAGGAGGGAAAATCCCCACGTTTATATGATCCTTTGTTAAGACTATCACTTGAAGCAAAAACTTTATGCCAATGAATCAATTCATTGGGAACATGATTAATTTAATTTAATCAGATAAGGTCATAAACGACAGAAACGCCTGTTCTGCCCAAAAAGCTATAAAACCTTTGAGACGCGAATAAACTTTCTTGACTAGAGGACATTCGGGCTGCAGCCGGAGGTCTCCAATAAGTCACAAACCCAAAAAGGACAACACGAGGTTCCAACAAAATAATATTTTGGAACAATCAATGCTACGGTCGAGAACTGTATCTAAGTAGGTGGATTCGAGCAGAATCACCACATTTACTCTCTTCTAAGTTATCAAAGGTCTACACTGCTTTCATCCCCATCCAAGTGGGTATCTACCACGGCTGATTAGCCGCCCTCCGAAGACCAATCTCCAGGAACGAATTTCAGGAAACAGACAACGAAAAGAAAGGACATCTTGACTTCTTGTGGACAATCAGAGACTTATACCAGAGAACCAGAGACCAGACCACCGAAGTGGATGACCGAGATAATCAAATGGAGGACTTCAACAAAGTAAATACATGCATTTACATTTCGACCCATAAAGCGGCAGTGCGGGCAAGGTATTAGGGCTAACTATGTGTAGTCTCCAAATGTACTGAAGGGTGTTTCTCTTCCCAGATCTCTCTCTCTCTCTCTCTCTCTCGGACTCTCTCTCTCTCTCCATCGTGTTTAACAAGTGTCATATTGTGTTGGTCCACTAGGGTTCATTATCATATTTAGTTTCATTGTATGAGAACCATATTTTATAACCCATTACTATGTGTATCCTGTATTATAATTTAGTTAGTAAATAAATCATTAAAACAATTTGTGTATTACAGAAGGATTAGTTTGAGCTAAGGTTTGTGCACTACCAACATCTACTACTGTGTACCTCAGCACTTTCTGTCTACCAAAACCTACTATTGTGCACCTCAGCATCTTCTGTCTAGCAACATCTACTATTGTTTACCTCTGCACCTTCTGTCTACCAACATCTACAATTGTGTAACTCAGCACCTTCTGTCTACCAACATCTACAATTGTGTACCTCAGCACCTTCTGTCTACCAACATCTACTACTGTGTACCTCAGCACCTTCTGTCTACCAACAACTACTATTGTGTACCTCAGCACCTTCTGTCTACCAACATCTACTATTGTGTACCTTAGCACCTTCTGTCTAACAACATCTACTATTGTGTACCTCAGCACCATCTACTACTACAACATCTACTATTGTGTACTTCAGCACCATCTACTACTACAACATCTACTATTGTGTACCTCAGCACCATCTACTACTACAACATCTACTATTTTTTACCTCAGCAGTGCTTCCCTTTCTTTATTTTTGTCTACAAGTGCATCCCAGAGTGTCTTTGATTTGATCAGACTGCAAAGTGTAGGCCTATTGATCTTTCGTAATACTTCTATAACCCCTATTATCTCATTATTGGGTGACAATAACAGGTTTTGTGTCAGTTTTATGACATAAATGTGGAGTAAATTGTTAGCAATTAAACTCATTGACCTACCCATTACAGATCATTATGGATAATGACTCAGACCTATTAGCAAGGACACAAAACAGCAGACTAGTAGCCTACTGTAATGGCTGCCAGTGGGCAAACAGAGGAAGGTTAAAATTTAAAATCCTTCAAAATTAATATTGACAAACGCTAATGATAAGTTGAAGGGACAGCAGTGGCTCCTAATACAATGACACTCTGAGCTAAGTCAATCCCAGCTGTTATTATGCTACTTTAATCAAATCAATTATTTCCTACATACAGGTTTCCAGGCAACGCTGATGTTGTCATCCATGAACCCATACTCTTGGTAAACCACATTAGCACCAGATATAAATAAAATAAATACCATATCAAAGATAATCAACCTTCAATTCCTGAAGCAAGTATGAGAGGCAAGTTTACATGGGTTTGTTGGAAATAAAGTATGTTGTAGTAAAGAAACTGCTTTAAAGTCATGATGTACTTTTGAACCGACAATTGAACAAAGACCCAGGAAGAATAAACTTGATTAAATGCTGAGTATGAGTCATCATTGGATCATGCTTTTTTTTTTTAAACAACGACTCATGGACTTTTAAGAAAATAATTCTATCTCTTACTGGACACGAGCTAGGCCTAACGCTATCTTGTGGTTCGCCTCAGGTTCTTTCTGCTTCCAGTAAGAGAAAGGAAGAAAAATAAAGTCAATTTGGGGAGAGGAATGGTGCTGGTTGGGCCTCCTTGTCTCTGTTTGTTAATATGAGCCCAGCTATCCCAGGGGTCTCTGGGCTCTGTCCATATAGCAAAAAGGGACGGGGACGCCACAATGAGAGGGGAATGGTGGCTTTGAAGCTGCCTTTGCCGCCCGAGGGGAAACAAGCAAATAGAAAAATGGAATTAAACTATAACTGGATAGGCTGGCTTTTGTCATCATTCTATTTATCTCTGTTCTGGCTCAAAAGAATCCAGGATATGTGAATTGATGTGTATTCTGCTCCATCCTTGCAGACAAAAAGATTATCTTTATTGTTGCCTCTCTCTCTTGCATGAAAAGTAGAGGAACATACAGTGCCTTCGGAAAGTATTCAGACCCCTTGACTTTTTCCACATTTTGTTACGTTACAGCCTTATTCTAAAATGTATTAAATTGATTTTATCCCTCGTAAATCAACACAATAGCCCATGACGAAAAGCAAAAACTTTTTTTTTTTTTTTTTTACAAATGTATTACAAATAAAAAACTGAAATATTACGTTTACATACACTGGGGCCCAAAGTTTGGAATATTACTCATTCAAGGTTTTTCCTTTATTTGCACAATTTTTTACATTGTAGAATTAAAGTGAAGACATCAAAACTATGACATAACACATATGGAATCATGTAGTAACTGTCACGATGTGGGTGTGGGAATGACCAAGGCGCAGTGCAGTAGTTAGTGTAGTTCGACATGTTTATTTACAGAACATCGAACTACACGAGAAAGCAACAAAAGATACTAAATACACCGTGAAACGGAGTGCAGCTCTCACGGGAGGCAAACACTAACAATGAACCACACACACAGGTGGAAAAGGAACAGACTAAATAGGATCCCCAATTAGAGACAACGCAATGCAGCTGCCTCTAATTGGGGACCAACACAAATAAACAATATAGAGTCTGCTAGACTACTCCCATGAACATAACCATGTCAGTCCCTAGAGGTGCCTATGGGCTTCTCTAAACCTAACCCTTCTCGGTACTGCTCCTCTTCCACCGTCTTCCACCCCCAGTCGTGCTCTGGCTCGTCCTCTTATCTCATGGAGAGTGATACTGGCTCTTCCTTCTCCTTGCCAGACCACCCCCATAGCTCCCCCCAAAAACGTTTTTGGGGTTCGTGGGCCCCGACGACGACGCTGTCCTCCTCGCTCCTGAGGTAGCTCCGGAGCTGTACTGTGACGGTCCTCCTCCTCGGAGTCAGTCTCGAAACCTCAGAGGAGTTCCGTCACAGTATAGCGCTGCTTGGTCTCGGTGTGGTGGTTCATTCTGCCATGATGTGGGTGTGGGAATGACCAAGGCGCAGCGCAGTAGTTAGCGTAGTTCAACATGTTTATTTACAGAACAGCGAACTACACGAGAAAACAACAAAAGATACTAAATACACCGTGAAACGGAGTGCAGCTCTCACGGGAGGCAAACACTAACAATGAACCACACACACAGGTGGAAAAGGAACAGACTAAACAGGATCCCCAATTAGAGACAACGCAATGCAGCTGCCTCTAATTGGGGACCAACACAAATAAATCCCATAGTCTACTAGACCCGGACAGTAACCAAAAAAGTGTTAAACAAATCAAAATATATTTTATATTTGAGATTCTTCAAATAGCCACCCTTTGCTTTGATGACAGCTTTGCACACTCTTGGCATTCTCTCAACCAGCTTCACCTGGAATGATTTTCCATCAGTCTTGATGGAGTTCCCACATATGCTGAGCATTTGTTGGCTGCTTTTCTTTCACTGCGGTCCGACTCATCCTAAACCATCTATGCTTCACCGTAGGGATGGTGCCAGGTTTCCAGATATGACACTTGGCATTCAGGCCAAAGAGTTCAATCTTGGATTCATCAGACCAGAGAATCTTGTTTCTCATGGTTTGAGTCCTTTAGGTGCCTTTTGCCAAACTCTAAGCGAGTCATGTGCCTTTTACTGAGGAGTGGCTTCCGTCTGGCCACTCTACCATAAAGGCCTGATTGGTGGAGGGCTGCAGAGATGGTTGTCCTTCTGGAAGGTTCTCCCGTCTCCACAGAGGAACTCTGGATCTCTGTCAGAGTGACCATTGGGTTCTTGGTCACCTTCCTGACCAAGGCCCTTCTCCCCCGATTGCTCAGTTTGGCCGGGCGGGCCAGATCTAGGAAGAGCCTTGGGGGTCCAAACTTCTTCCATTTAAGAATGATGGAAGCCACTGTGTTCTTAGGGACTTTCAATGCTGCAGACATTTTTTGGTACCCTTCCCCAGAGCTGTGCCTCGACACATGGCTTGGTTTTTGCTCTGACATGCACTGTCAACTCTGGGACCTTATATAGACAGGTGTATGCCTTTCCAAATCATGTCCAATCAATTGAATTTACCACAGGTGGATTCCAATCAAGTTGTAAAAACATCTCAAGGGTGATCAATGGAAACAGGATGCACCTGAGGTCAATTTCGAGTCTCATAGCAAATGGTCTGAATACTTATGTAAATAAGGTATTTCTGTTTTTTATTTTTAATAAATCTGTCATTATGGGGTATTATGTGTAGATTGATGAGGCATTTGTTTTATTTAATAAATTATAGAGTAAGGCTGTAATGTAAGAAAATGTGGAAAAAGTCAAGGCGTCTGAATACTTTCCGAATGCACTGTACATTTCGGACAAACGAAAATATATAACTCTCTCTCTATTGCGCTTTCTCTAACACACACTTACACACACATTCTCTTTCTCCACCTGATTTCTTCATCCCGCTCCCGCCCGCAGCTGGTCCTGAACCCAACCGCAGTCCTACAATGTTATTTTAGGCTACTCTACAGATGGCCATACTATCAACAAGCTATCTGTTGATAAGCAACTGTTAGGGTTAGAGCTAGGGTTACTAGATAGTTAGTTGAAATGTCTGTAGAGCATCTACAGATGGACTATCCAAATAAAGTTTTACCCAGTCCTCTACACCAAAGCTCTCCCTTGTCCTCCCCCTCGTTTGCCTCACTATATCATATTTTCTTTCCATAATCTCCACATGACAAGAGTCACAGTAGAAGGTCACACTTTCAAAGACTGAGGTAATTCTTTTTCCAAGTCAATAAAGAGACACGTCTCATCTCTTTAGACCCTCTTGCCTTATCTGAACACATTAACAGGCCCACAAGCTCCGCAGGGAGGAAGAGGACGGAGGCCTACACATTAGCAAATGGCTTCCATGTTCAAATTAACGGCCGCTAAGTGCCCATCTACAGTACCTACACTCAATACCTTGTCAAGGAAGTGTAGCCTTACAAAAGTAGCTTCTTACAGATGGAAGAGAGAGAGAAAGAGAGAGAGAGAGGGAGAGAGAGAGAGAGAGTGAGAGAAGAAGTGGAGAGAGAGGAGAGACTTTGACTTTGTGTCTTACTTTAATGAGACATCCTCATTATGCTAAAAACACTGCATTATCCCCCGCCCCTCAGCCCCCCCGAGCCCCCGTCCCATAAAAACGCATAGCGTACCACTCCAAACTCAACACAATTACATTACACAGTACACAACAACTCAGTACAAAATAATACACAATCCAGAGAGAGAAAAAGAGAGAGCGAGAGAGTGAGAGAGCAAGAGAGAGAGAGAGAGGAAGAGAGAGAGAGAGAGAGAGAAATTGAGCATTACAGTAAACAGGGTTCCATTAATGGCCCTCGTCACACAGATGCACTCTGGGAAAGGAGCAGCATACCACCGGGGAATGGATGGTTATCAGCATAATCACCTCTGATTCCTCCCTGCCTTTAAGTGCTTCAACACTCCCACAACAAATGGGCTATTACCACATTTCAATGAAATGATCCGCCTGCGGATGCCTACGAACGAGCAGTAAGAACATATGACAGGTTGGTGTTGTATTATGAAAGTAATGGTGGGGCTATTTTGTTTGGGTTTTTTTGTGTTATTTGTGGGGGAAAGAGCATCTGCTCAAATTATAGTTAGAAAAATAGCTACATTTCAGACCCCACGACATCAACTGTCATCTCGTTCCAAACAAAGAGGAATGTCAGGATGTTATCAGAATGCAGTGTGGCTGGTAAAGGCTTAAAAGGGATGAGCGCGGCAATGTTTTATCTGACTGATGCACTTGAAATTAGCCCTGAACACAAATTAGCACTGAAAGGGCTTGAAATTAGAAGATATGGAAAACTGGAATAAGTTAAAGTTTGTTGGTTTAGTTATTTGTAAATTAGGGTACCGTATCAGACCTGGTTTCAAATGCATACAGTACCAGTCAAAAGTTTGGACAGACCTACTCATTCAAGGGTTTTTCTTTATTTTTACTATTTTCTACATTGGAGAATATTAGTGAAGACATCAACACTGTGAAATAGCACATATGGAATCATGTAGTAACCAAAAACGTGTAGCCACCCTTTGCCTTGACGACAGCTTTGCACACTCTTGGCATGACATTGATTTGTTTAACACTTTTATGGTTACTACATGATTCCATACGTGCTATTTCATAGTTTTGATGTCTTCACTATTATTCTACAATGTAGAAAATAGTAAAAAATAAAGAAAAACTCTTAAATGAGTTGGTGTGTCCAAACCTTTGACTGGTACTGTATTCATATTTTATTATTTGTTATTTAAATATGAATTTTCTCTGTATTTAATCGTTTTCAAATACATGCCAATTTCAAAATGTATTTCCAAATACATTCCAATATTCAACTACTTGACAAAATATCCAAATTACTTACTCCAAATGTCTTTGAAAGTCATTGAAATACCCAAAATAGTATTTGAACCCAGGTATGTACCGTATATAGACGCTATTCATAAATCAATCAAAAACAGTCACTCCATTTCAAATATAAGGCTAATAAAGACTTACAAGAGACTTACAATATTCTTGGGATACAAGAATATGTCTGGGTTTCAATTCTGCTGATTCATACAGCCAACATGATTTATTCTGTTAAATATTAACTTTAGTTCTCAGATTTGAAAAATAATGAACGTCTCTTAAACTACATTATCTGTTCTCTACTACCGACCTACTGTATGTTTGACTCTGCGTTCCCGAGTGGCGCAGTGATCTAAGGCACTGCATCTCAGTGGCATCACTACAGACCCTGGTTTGAATCCAGGCTGTATCACAACCGGCTGTGATTGGGAGTCCCATAGGGCGGTGCACAATTGGCCCAGTTTTGTCCGGGTTTGGTCAGGGTAGGCCGTCATTGTAAATAAGAATTTGTTCTTAACTGACTTGCATAGTAAAATAAAGGTTAAATAAAATAAATATCATGATCATGCAAGTCATTTGATGAGCATCAACAGATGCACTATTAACTAGGGTTGGGTGGTATCCAGATGTACTATTTACTAGGGTTGGGTGGTATCTAGATGTACTATTTACTAGGGTTGGGCGGTATCCAGATGTACTATTTACTGGGGTTGGGCGGTATCCAGATGTACTATTTACTAGGGTTGGGCGGTATCCAGATTTACTATTTACTAGGGTTGGGTGGTATCCAGATTTACTATTTACTAGGGTTGGGCGGTATCCAGATTTACTATTTACTAGGGTTGGGTGGTATCCAGATTTACTATTTACTAGGGTTGGGCGGTATCCAGATTTACTATTTACTAGGGTTGGGGGATATCAGATGTACTATTTACTAGGGTTGGGCGGTATCTAGATTGACTATTTACTAGGGTTGGGTGGTATCCAGATGTACTATTTACTAGGGTTGGGCGGTATCCAGATTGACTATTTACTAGGGTTGCGTGGTATCCAGATTGACTATTTACTAGGGTTGGGAGGTATCCAGATTTAAAATTTACTAGGGTTGGACGGTATCCAGATTTACTATTTACTAGGGTTGGGCGGTATCCAGATGTACTATTTACTAGGGTTGGGCGGTATCCAGATTTACTATTTACTGGGGTTGGGCGGTATCCAGATTTACTATTTACTAGGGTTGGGCGGTATCCAGATGTACTATTTACTAGGGTTGGGCGGTATCCAGATTGACTATTTACTAGGGTTTGGCGGTATCCAGATTGACTATTTACTAGGGTTGCGTGGTATCCAGATTGACTATTTACTAGGGTTGGGAGGTATCCAGATTTAAAATTTACTAGGGTTGGGCGGTATCCAGATTTACTATTTACTAGGGTTGGGCGGTATCCAGATTTACTATTTACTGGGGTTGGGCGGTATCCAGATTTACTATTTACTGGGGTTGGGCGGTATCCAGATTTACTATTTACTGGGGTTGGGCGGTATCCAGATTTACTATTTACTGGGGTTGGGTGGTATCCAGATTTACTATTTACTAGGGTTGGGTGGTATCCAGCTTTACTATTTACTGGGGTTGGGTGGTATCCAGATTTACTATTTACTAGGGTTGGGTGGTATCCAGATTTACTATTTACTGGGGTTGGGTGGTATCCAGATTTACTATTTACTGGGGTTGGGTGGTATCCAGATTTACTATTTACTGGGGTTGGGCGGTATCCAGATTTACTATTTACTGGGGTTGGGTGGTATCCAGATTTACTATTTACTAGGGTTGGGTGGTATCCAGCTTTACTATTTACTGGGGTTGGGTGGTATCCAGATTTACTATTTACTAGGGTTGGGTGGTATCCAGATTTACTATTTACTGGGGTTGGGTGGTATCCAGATTTACTATTTACTGGGGTTGGGCGGTATCCAGATTTACTATTTACTGGGGTTGGGCGGTATCCAGCTTTACTATTTACTGGGGTTGGGTGGTATCCAGATTTACTATTTACTAGGGTTGGGTGGTATCCAGCTTTACTATTTACTGGGGTTGGGTGGTATCCAGATTTACTATTTACTAGGGTTGGGTGGTATCCAGATTTACTATTTACTGGGGTTGGGTGGTATCCAGATTTACTATTTACTGGGGTTGGGTGGTATCCAGATGTACTATTTACTAGGGTTGGGCGGTATCCAGATTTACTATTTACTAGGGTTGGGTGGTATCCAGATTTACTATTTACTAGAGTTGGGTGGTATCCAGATTTACTATTTACTAGGCTTGGGCGGTATATAGATTTGATTACCTTCGCACCGTTCCTGTACCATACAGGGACATACAAGGAAAGGAAAGGGAAAATACTAGTCAGTGGCACAACTGACTGTATTCAACTGAAATGTGTAATTTAACCCAACCCCTCTACAGTGTAGACAAATGGCACTATTTCTGTCCAAACGTAAAAAATAACAATAAAATAATAATAATACTTTTTGGACGCACCATCTTGATCCAAGAGGGGATTTATTGTCTCTGATGAAACCCAAGAAGCATGATCTTGCAAGCTAGCCACTTAGCTAGCAAGTTAGCAAACCAAACGCATAGCTGTAGCCCTGCGCTGGAAATAATTTATTAGATAGTTAGTAATGGCGTAGCACGCAACCCCCCAAAAAACATACTACTGTTTACTCAGTATCCCACTGATTGCGCTTCCATTGGTCATTGCTATTGGCCTAGTGCTCCCCTTCTCTTCATGGCTGTGCTACAGTATATCTTTACTGTTCTGTTGGGAAGCCTGAGCTCTGAGCTGATTACACTGTGGGCCACCCAATTTACTACAGGTCAACCCAAGGTCAGGCCAACGAGTGTGCGATGTTGGGACAAATCGCTTTCAGGGGAGAGGGGGATGAGAGGCGATCAACACACACACACACACATACACACACACAAATACAAGTCAAACAAACACACACAGCCATTAGCCTCACTCACAGTGGTAAGCAGTCAGGTGCCAGAGCAGACTGTAGCGAAGAGAAAAACACCTTAATGATGCTTTGCTCGATTTTCCTCCTGTTTTCGCTGGCAGTGTAACACTATGGGCAGGGACACTTTTTTGTAGGTGTCAACACCAGACCTGGATTCAAGCAGTGCTTGATTAAGCTTGCCTGTTGCAATAGAAAAGTCCTAAAAGTGCAAACCCTGCCCACCTGCCATTTGAACATAGGCCTGGTCAACACATGGGGCATCAGCCATAATCTGCCTATGACACGGTAATACTGTAGTTATTATTATAATCGATTCCCATGAGCTTACTAAGATTTGAATGCTAGTTTATTATGCCTTTTGAGGATCAGGTAACAATTTATGTATCAAAACGGTAACCTGTTTGAAAATCCAGAGTTTTTTGAGTATTCTAAGGGAATATGAAATACTGTGAGGGAGTGACAAGGAATGAACATCACTGATGAATTGATTCATGAATTTCACTTTCAAGTCAGTGTTAAATCGAGATGGAATCTTGGGTACCGATAGATGGATGGATGGATGGATGGATGGATGAATGGATGGATGAATGAATGAATGAATGAATGAATGAATGAATGAATGAATGAATGAATGAATGAATGAAGATTAATAAATAGATGGATGATGGCTGGATGGATGGATGGATGGATGGATGGATGGATGGATGGATGGATGGATGGATGGATGGATGGATGGATGGATGGATGGATGGATGGATGGATGGATGGATATATGGATAGATTAATGGATGGACTGAGAGCTGTTACTAAACCAAGGACATATGCAATATTAAGAGAGCGACTCTGGGTTAAGCAACAGCATCGGAAGGGATGGGAACTGTGTGTGTGTGTGTGTGTGTGTGTGTGTGTGTGTGTGTGTGTGTGTGTGTGTGTGTGTGTGTGTGTGTGTGTGTGTGTGTGTGTGTGTGTGTGTGTGTGTGTGTGTGTGTGTGTGTGTGATAGGCTACACTATGTTTCAAATCTGAACTCTAGCACATACAAAGTCACTTATGGCTAACAAGCTCTTACAGTCTCACTGCAGAATTAGATGTTTTTCCACGTTTCTCCATTAATTCCGATTGATAAACAATCCAGGCATTCATTCCGATTAGTTAAGTTAAGAATTAAGGTTTGGGATAGGGTTAATTAACTTCAGGCATTAATTCCGATTGGTTAAGTTAAAGATGAAGGTTTGGGATAGGGTTAAAACAGAAAAACAGTGGTCTAAGCAGTGAGCTCCTGCTCCATAGACTTCGGGTTCCTGGGGACCTGCAAAAATGTCACATTTTGACTTGAATCTGGAGTGATCTCTCAGAGGGTGGGAGAGCATGAATTAATGTTTTATGTGGCTCAGTGCCCATCCCTTCCGATGCTGTTGCTAAAACTAGTGTCACTCTCTTAATATTGCATATGTCCGTGGCTTAGTAAAAGCACTCAGTCCATCCATCTATCCATCCATCTATCCATAGGTAGGCAAGATTCCATCTCTACTTAACCCTGGCTTGAAAGTGAAATGTATGAATCAATTCATCAGTGATGTTCATTCCTCGTCCCTCCCTCCCAGTATTTCATACCCCAAAAATGGCCCCTTGGCATTAGTGTAGTAAAAGTATGAGCTGACGCACACCGCAAAATGGTTGTAGAGGTGTTACGTAGCTTGTTAGCTAGCTTGTTAGCTCAGTTAGCTAGCTAGATTCACGTCATTTTTAACATTTTTAAGGTAGCTAGCAACTTGACCAGTTGAGGAAAACAGCTTACTTTATCTATCTAGGCTATTCCTCCTTGGTGGACTTATTTTTTATGTATGTCAGTTCTCTTTTAGGGAGATCAATCGGGCAAAACGTTGATAAAATACCTGAACACTTCTCCCTTGAACAAATACAGCTGTCACGAACTCACTGGCGCAGGAAAATGTGAGCTGGTTGATACAATGTTGCTAGCAAGAGTGCGTGCTCAAGACAGACAGCCAGGCAGAGAGAGGATTAGAAAGGTTAGGTTACTTCTAGTTAAATGTTATGGTCGTTGCTAGAATTATACAACTATTGTGCCAGCCCTATGTGTACTGCAAGAAGTGGGACCATTCCAGCAAACACACAAACACACACTCAGGCAGTGGTGTGAGATGCATTTTTCCACCGGTCAGTTTGATTCTGCCATCATATTCCCACCATGCACCGCTTGCCCTGACTTACACCCTCCAACCCCACCCTCCAACCCCACTCTCCAACCCCACTCTCCAACCCCACTCTCCAACCCCACTCTCCAACCCCCTTCTCCAACCCCACTCTCCAACCCCACTCTCCAACCCCACTCTCTAACCCCACTCTCCAACCCCACTCTTCACTGGACGCCACAGGCCTTCCCTTTTGAGGGGTGTTCTGTACGCTTCTGCCCCCTCTCATCCCTGCCCCAACACCACCACTTTCTCTTCCCCTGAATCTGGGGTGCTCGGAGTGTCTCTGCTCCCAGAGAGCGATGGCTCCTGTCAGAGCCCTGGGCAGAGGCAGAGAAGGCAGCCAAGGCGTCACAGACACAGGGGCCATAAATAGCCAGGGCCCTGCTTGTGACATTACCTGCCTACGACAAGATAATCATGATGAATCGCTGCCGAGCTAACCGCCAGCACCATGGAACAAAGAGAGAGGCTCCGACGCAGCGAGAAAACACGTCTTCTCCCGCTCTCCTTTCCCTGCTTTCTCTCTTACCATCTTCTATGCCTCCCTCCCTCTTCTAGTTATTTTTTTTCTCTCACTCGCTTTCTCTCTCTTCTCTATCTCTTCCATTTCTCATGCCTCCCTCTCCCTTCTATCTCTAATGCCACCCTCCTCTCTCTCTACTTTTCTTTCTCTTTTCTATATGTGTTTTACTTCAAGGGGGCTGGGAGAAAAAGAGAGGATAATTCAAAAGAGTAAAATAGGTGTTGAGCGGTAACAACGGTGTTGAAATGAATAGGGGTTCAACGGTAGCAACGATGTTGTAATGAATAGGGGTTCAACGGTAGCAACGGTGTTGTGATGAATAGGGGTTGAGAGGTAACAACGGTGTTGTGATGAATAGGGGTTGAACAGTAACAACGGTGTTGTGATGAATAGGGGTTGAACAGTAACAACGGTGTTGTGATGAATAGGGCTTCAACGGTAACAACGGTGTTGTGATGAATAGGGGTTCAACGGTAACAACAGTGTTGTGATGAATAGGGGTTCAACGGTAACAACGGTGTTGTGATGAATAGGGGTTGAGCGGTAACAACGGTGTTGTGATGAATAGGGGTTCAATGGTAACAACGGTGTTGTGATGAATAGGGGTTCAACGGTAACAACGGTGTTGTGATGAATAGGGGTTGAGCTGTAACAACAGTGTTGTGATGAATAGGGGTTGAGCGGTAACAACGTTGTTGTGATGAATAGGGGTCGAACAGTAACAACGGTGTTGTGATGAATAGGGGCTGAGCGGTATCAACGGTGTTGTGATGAATAGGGGTTCAACGGTAACAAAGTTGTTGTGATGAATAGGGGTTCAACGGTAACAACGGTGTTGTGATGAATAGGGGTTCAACGGTAACAACGGTGTTGTGATGAATAGGGGTTGAGCTGTAACAACAGTGTTGTGATGAATAGGGGTTGAGCGGTAACAACGTTGTTGTGATGAATAGGGGTCGAACAGTAACAACGGTGTTGTGATGAATAGGGGCTGAGCGGTATCAACGGTGTTGTGATGAATAGGGGTTCAACGGTAACAACGGTGTTGTGATGAATAGGGGTTGAGCGGTAACAACGGTGTTGTGATGAATAGGGGTTCAAAGGTAACAACGGTGTTGTGATGAATAGGGGTTCAACGGTAACAACGGTGTTGTGATGAATAGGGGTTGAGCGGTAACAACAGTGTTGTGATGAATAGGGGTTGAGCGGTAACAACGGTGTTGTGATGAATAGGGGTTCAATGGTAACAGCGGTGTTGTGATGAATAGGGGTTGAACGGTAACAACGGTGTTGTGATGAAAAGGGGTAGAACGGTAACAGCGGTGTTGTGATGAATAGGGGTTGAGCGAATTTAGAAACCCTCACCAATGGATAACAATGAAGCTCTACAAACCTATGCAGAGTAATATAACATTATTCCACACAGATGGAAACTCACTATTCATTTGTTAGCATTGTCCGCTGCTTTGCAACATGGCCTTAAATCCACTCCTGACATTTATGCTCTTGAAATAAATGAGAGAATAGCCTACAACGTGGTTGCTTATGGAGCTATAGAGCACAGTACATATTGTACTTATCAGTCATCCAATCACCACATCTCCTTTACAGTTCTGCCCATTCTCTATCTTCCCAGTTTCAACATCTGAGTTAGACAGAATCCTTATTTAATATTGCATGACTCTTTAACTTCGCAGAGAGGCCTGGGTCGTTTATTCTGGATGCGTCCTGGCTGGGACATCTTTAAGTGTGACTTCCAGACAGACAGGACAGGACAGGGTTGGGAGGTCAGAGAGATGACTAAACTGGATGTCTGTTTTAAAGGGCCTTCTCTCGGTGTCTCATATTCATGAGCCTCCATGTCTGCTCGGTCTGCTGTGGAGCTGCTGCCATCTCAGACCAGGCCTCTCACTTCTCAGGCCCATTACTAGAGATGACAGTGGCCTTGTTAGCGCCAGTCAGGGCCTTTCAGTGTGTGTATGAGTGCATGTGTGTGTGTGTGTGTGTGTGTGTGTATAAACAGATGGGGATTCTGGGGCCATCACTCCTCATTTTCTAGTTTACCCTCTTGGCTCCTCTTCAACTACTAGACAGAAGAGAGAAAAAATGCAATCATGTTGTTTCCAAAGGCATGCGGTGCCTCCCAGGTAACTGCCATCAGAGTCACTAACAAGGGCAGTTTGTCCGCGGCATGACAGCCTGAGAGACATTTTATGGCCAATTACTTTAAGCGGTCCAATGTGTCAGAGAGTGTGGGCGGAAGCAAGTCGTCATTATAATGCAAACACATCCAGAACAAACAGATAATTGATGTAATAAGTGTTTCTCGCTACTAGCGTAAAAGCATCTTGCCGATAGTGCCACTGTCATGGAGGCTCCCGTGGTCACTCCTCAATCATGCAGTTAATGGAGAAACAAACTGGGAAGACAGGAGATATTCAGGCTCAGCCACAAAGACAAACAGCGGCAAGTAAAGTACATGTGTAGGAGTCTTGAGGAAAAGTCTGATTTATGCAACAATATGCTTATACAGCGGGTGAAATAAGTATTGAACACATCACAATTTTTCTCAGTAAATATATTTCCAAAGGTGCTATTGACATGAAAGTTTCACCAGATGTTGGTAACAACCCAGGTAATTCATATATACAAAGAAACCAAAACAAATAAGTTCAGAAATTAAGTGATGTGTAATAATGTGAAATGACACAGGGGAAAAGTATTGAACACATGAAGAAAGGGAGGTTCAAAAAGGCATGGAAAGCCAAGACAACAGCTGAAAACTATCAGTAATTAAAAAGCAATCCAGCCCCCTGTCAGTACAAATTAATATCATCTGGTTCAGTCCCAACTGATGGCCTACAAAAAGGTCTCATTGCCAAGGTGTCACACAAGACACATCTCATGATGGGTAAAAACAAAGAGCTGTCTCAAGACATTCGCAACCTAATTGTTGCAAAACATAATGATGGCATTGGTTATAGGCGCATTTCTAACCTTCTGAATGTTCCAGTGAGCACTGTTGGGGCCATAATACGGAAGTGGAAAGACAATCATTTCACCATAAATTTGCCTCGACCAGGTGCTCCTCGCAAGATTTCTGACAGAGGTGTGAAAAGAGTAATCAGAAGAGTTGTCCAAGAGCCAAGGACAACTTGTGGAGAGCTTCAAAAATACCTGCAATTAGCAGGTACAGTTGTCTCAAAGAAAACATTAAGTAATGCACTCCACCACCATGGCCTGTATGCACGCTCACCACGCAAGACTCCATTGCTGAAAAAAAGCATGTTGAAGCTCATTTAAAGTTTGCTGCACAACATTTGGAAAAGCCAGTAAAATACTGGGAGAATATAGTGTGGTCAGATGAAAGCAAAATTGAACTGTTTGGATGTCATAATACACACCATGTTTGGAGGAGAAATGGCACTGCACATCCCCCTAAAAACACCATACCAACAGTGAAGTTTGGAGGTGGGAACATCATGGTGTGGGGCTGCTTTTCAGCAAATGGTACTGGCAAACTTCACATAATTGAAGGAAGGATGAATGGGCAAATTTACGAGGAGCACCTGGTCGAGGCAAATTTATGGTGAAATGATTGTCTTTCCACTTCCGTATTATGGCCCCAACAGTGCTCACTGGAACATTCAGAAGCTTAGAAATGCGCCTATAACCAATGCCATCATTATGTTTTGCAACAATTAGGTTGCGAATGTCTTGAGACAGCTCTTTGCTTTTATCCATCATGAGATGTGTCTTGTGTGACACCTTGGCAATGAGACCTTTTTGTAGGCCATCAGTTGGGACTGAACCAGATGATATTAATTTGTACTGACAGGGGGCTGGATTGCTTTTTAATTACTGATAGTTTTCAGCTGTTGTCTTGGCTTTCCATGCCTTTTTGAACCTCCCTTTCTTCATGTGTTCAATACTTTTTCCCTGTGTCATTTCACATTATTACACATAACTTAATTTCTGAACTTATTTGTTTTGGTTTCTGTATGTAGGAATTACTTGGGTTGTTACCAACATCTGGTGAAACTTTCATGTCAATAGCACCTTTGGAAATATATTTACTGAGAAAAATGGTGACGTGTTCAATACTTATTTCACCCGCTGTATGACATAAATCAAAGTGATACATTCTAAAATGCCACATTCCAGTCAATGTAACAGATATTAGTAATACTTGCCAACTAAAGTCATACAATTAAAATATACAGAAGTAGGATCATAATTTGAGCCAGTTTGCAACAGCAGGAAAATAATCCTGCAGCCATAGGAAATTTGAATTATTATGTGGATTATAATTGATGGACATTTTTTTTAGGGGTTGATAGATTTTTCATACGGGAAGTCAGACATTTAAAAGTGCTAATTACAAACTTCAGAAGGCTTTTTAAACCTCAAATACAACCTCAAGTTCTGCAACAGGATGATTAAGATCCTACATCTGTAAGTGCTATTTGTTTTTAAAGCTCTGTATGTGGTTTTACAATGTGGGGAGAAAGATACTTGATGCATTTAATAAAAGCGAGTCTCATCTAGAGCAAGTAGTTGCAGTGAACGAACAAAGAAAACTTAGCAAATAAACTGTAAAACTCAATGCTACTATATAACTTAAAATGTTGTATTATTTTCAACTGGCAGGTGGGTGAAATGTCAAATTGGAATGCTATTGTTATGCTACGATTGTAAGTATTAAACTGTGTTCCAAGTTGTCTTCATCTCATCTTTTTTGAAGACATGGCAGAAAGCTTTTTACAGTTATGTATTCTATACAATCACTTTATTGTCTGTTTGAATGTTTTTGATAGAGAGAGGAAGAGGACTGATGTGAGTTGTATGGGGGCGAGCTGCCTGTCAGAGAATATGATATTTCAATGGAAATTAATCATAATCTTCCAGACTGCTAATAAAGACAATTATGAAGAAGGAGAGTGCATATTATTTTAGAAACTTTTGTCAAATCAGGCTTTTGTTTGTGGGTTAGTGATTACTATCAGATATGAGTACAATGTTCTGGAGCAAAGAAACAGATGTGCCAGTGTTGTGCATAGTAATCTTTGTTCTATCAATCAATTTCAATCAATCTCCAATCCCTGCATTATAGAATGCCAGATAAGAAGAGGCGATAACAGAGGGGGAAGAGGGAAAGAAAGAAAGAAAGAAAGAAAGAAAGAAAGAAAGAAAGAAAGAAAGAAAGAAAGAAAGAAAGAAAGAAAGAAAGAAAGAAAGGAAGAAAGAAAGAAAGAAAGAAAGGAAGAAAGAAAGAAAGAAAGAAAGAAAAATAACAATGCGATGTCAAATCCATGGCTGATCATGTGATCCTATTCTGTGACATCACAGACAGCGATTTCCAGCTGACACAGATCTCTCTGTCTCCCTGTCTGTCTGTCCTGCCTGTTTCTATTCATATACAGACCAGGAAGTCGCACTGGCATTTGGTCAAGGTCGATGGGCAACATTGACAGTAACAGTGAGAAAGAGAGAAAGAGCATGAGATAGAGAGAGAGAGAGAGAGAGAGAGAGAGAGAGAGAGAGAGAGAGAGAGAGAGAGAGAGAGAGACAGAGAGAGAGAGAGAACATGAGAGAGAGAGAGAGAGAGAGAGAGAGAGAGAGAGAGAGAGAGAACATGAGAGAGAACATGAGAGAAAAAGAGAGAGCACTCTCACCCAGACAAGAACAAAGGCTGGGGTAAAATGCCTGGGCTGTCATTGTAAATGACTGGGCTGTCGTTGTATGGCACATTGGGCCATGCATCTGGCTTATGAACAGACATCCTTTGCTAAGGTCAATGCTTGGGCCTATCACTCTTCACATCCTTTCAGCACACAAAGGAAAGTCGGCCATGTTCTCATTTTAGACACTGCCCTCCCTCGCTGTCTCCTCTCAATGGCCTCGCGCTGAGAGAATCACAACTAAAGCAAAAAGAGGAAGAGAAGAAAATTGTCATACCAAAAAAGTGTGTTTCAACTGCAGTGGCGAAGGCTGGGAAAAGTAGAACTATTGTTAAAGTGAGATGTAGTAGGGATGATTTGGGCAGATCTGTCCAAGTGCGGTTCACATGCAAGCGCTTGTTTTGATTTGTGTTCGACCTCAGCTTGTCAGTGAATATGCTATTTGCAGGAAAGTGGCCTGCTGGAAAATAGCTAGTGATTAAAAAGAGGACAAACTCAATGCTTTGACATCTCTATGCTGAAAGCCATCCACGAAACACAGACATGCACACTCACAGGGCCGGCCCGAGGCATAGGCGGAATAGGCTAATTCTAGGGGCGCCGTCCATCCATATGAGTGAATATTTGTATTATTATTATTTTTTACTAATACTATTTAAATACTATTAATTTGGATTTGACTCCCAGACAAAAAACATAAAGATCCCGGTGAGTGGCCAAATCAATAAAAGATCCCAAGATCCCGGTGAGTGGCCAAAATATATGAATGGTTCTTTACGGGATATGTTAGTGCAGGCTGGGCCACAGCAGGATAAGGAGGGGAATTTCCCAACAAAAGATTTCGGTGGCGGCGAACGGGGAGAGGGGAGAGGGTGGAGACCATGGCTCAAACTCATCAAAAACGCCTGCGCTCTGCTATGAATCAAGAGAGACTCGATGGACTCGCCACCATATCAATTGAGCACGAGTTGTTTTACCTCTCTCTATCTCGCTCTGTCTCTCCCAGATGATTTGATTTCAGGACCATGGACAGCCACAGAGAGAAAACATCGCTGACTGCAACGCAGCACGACAGCGAAGAAAAGAGGCCACTCTAGGCACAGACAAAATAAATAAATACTGAAACTGATGTTGGACAATCAAATTCGATATGTAAATAAACAAAATTCGTTAAGGCTGGGTCATCGACGTAATGCTTATTTTACACTGCTTCAGCTAAATGAGGCCCGCCATGCATTTATGAAAGCACGTGTTTCTAATGCTCAAATGATCTCCATCTTTTTAACAGTTTGTCACGAAATGGGGTTTGGAGAGACCAAGACGCAGCGCAGGGATAGTAGTAGTTCGACATGATTTATTTTAGAATTGTACTATGTAATAAATTCACACAACAAATGAACTACTACACTCAAACAAACACGAAAGACAATAACGTCACGTTAACGAAAGCAAACACGACTGAACGGACGTAACCAAAAAAAACACTTACTTCACCGTGACTTGCGCCATGTAACGACATGTAACGATAACAACCCACACCCGCGTGAGGGACAGACTCAACATATATTGGATCCCTAATTAGAGACAACGGGTACCAGCTGCCTCTAATTAGAGATCCACCCAAACCAACAAAGAAACAGAAAAGAACGACACTGTCAGACTCTGACCATAGCTACATAGAGAAGCCTATTGCTTCTCTATGGCCAGAGCCTGACACAGTTCTACAGTTATTTTTATTGTAATTGTAACAATTATGGGATCATGCTTTGTGTGATAACAGGTGGCATATTATTAATAAGAAACTACTATAGCTAGTTGGCTGCATAGTGATTGCAAAATTGTAACTCTCTGATGCAGGGGTTAAAGTAATATTCCCTTCTGTCTGGTAAGGGACCTCCATTTTTTATGGGAATAATCATAGAATTACATATATAATTGGAGCCTATTTCTTCCAATTCACAAGACAAATCTATCCAAAGATGTCTGTATAGCCAAATACTGTCGCATGCACTCCTTAAATACCTCCGTGTCTGGGAAGGGTGTGTTTGGTTAAATCAAGGGCTCGAATTGAGTGAGGGTATCCCATACCCTTTGTTAAAGAAAATGGCAAAAAGGATATCTATTGTTTGCTTAATATTTTCAAAAAAATACATGAAAAGTATCCAGATTATATAAAACGTTCTATAAAAATGCTTAGCTCTGTGATGCTTTTATTTTTGTCTTGCCTAGGGCGGCAGAACATCCAGGGCCGGCCCTGCACACTCACACTCACACACACACACACTCACACACCGAGAGCTTAGATCTGCTACTCCTCAGCAATGGCTGTCACTGTTTTGTTACCACCATTATACCATAGTCCCTGTTACTAAACCCTGAGTGGAGGTTGGAGCTCGGATGTTTAAGCCAGACCAAGGAGGAGAAACACAAAAACACAGCTGAACACGCAGAAGAAGACCTTTCCGCTGACGGAAATAAAAACAATAATAACTATGGCAAAGAAATGAAAATAAACAAAATGTCAACAGAATGACTACATGTCTTTGGGCGGTTGATTAGAACAAACACATGAGCACCACAGCCAGGTAGAAAAGCTGATACTACTCTGAAAATTAATCATAAATACTCAGTAGATGATATAGTAAATGCTGAAAGTAATAAATAATTGGATTATAAACTATACACTGCTCAACATATACAGTCGTATGAAAACGTTTGGGCACCCCTGACAATTTCCATGATTTCCATTTATAAATAATTGGGTGTTTGGATCAGCAATTTAATTTTGATCTATCAAATAACTGATGGACACAGTAATATTTCAGTAGTGAAATTAGGTTTATTGGATTAACAGAAAATGTGCAATATGCATCAAAACTAAATTAGACAGGTGCATAAATTTGGGCACCCCAGCAGAAAATTCACATCAATATTTAGTAGAGCCTCCTTTTGCTAAAATAACAGCCTCTAGACGCTTCCTATAGCCTCTAATGAGTGTCTGAATTCTGGATTAAGGTATTTTGGACCATTCCTCCTTACAAAACATCTCCAGTTCAGTTAGGTTTGATGGTTGCTGAGCATGGACAGCCCGCTTCAAATCATCCCACAGATTCTCAATGATATTCAGGTCTGGGGACTGGGATGGCCATTCCAGAACATTGTACTTGTTCCTCTGCATAAATGCTCGGGTAGATTTTGAGCAGTGTTTTGGGTCGTTGTCTTGTTGAAATATCCAGCCCCGGCGTAACTTCAACTTTATGACTGATTCTTCAACATTATTCCCAAGAATCTGCTGATATTGAGTGGAATCCATGCAACCTCAATTTGAACAAGATTCCCAGTACCGGCACTGGCCACACAGCCCCACAGCATGATGGAACCCCCACCAAATTTTACTGTGGGCAGCAAGTGTTTTTCTTGGAACGATGTGTTCTTTTGCCGCCATGCATAACGGCCCTTGTTATGACCAAATAACTCAATCTTTGTTTCATCAGTCCACAGCACCTTATTCCAAAATGAAGCTGGCTTGTCCAAATGTGCATTTGCATACCTCAAGCGACTCTGTTTGTGGCGTGTGTGCAGAAAAGGCTTCTTCCGCATCACTCTCCCGTACAGCTTCTCCTTGTGCAAAGTGCGCTGAATTGTTGAACGATGCACAGTGGCACCATCTGCAGCAAGATGATGTTGTAGGTCTTTGGAGGTGGTCTGTGGGCTGTTTTTGACCGTTCTCACCATCCTTCGCCTTTGCCTCTCCGATATTTTACTTGGCCTGCCACTTCTGGCCTTAACAAGAACTGTGCCTGTGGTCTTCCATTTCCTCACTATGTTCCTCACAGTGGACACTGACAGCTTATATCTCTGAGATAGCTTTTTGTAGCCTTCCCCTAAACCATAATGTTGAACAATCTTTGTTTTCAGGTCATTTGAGAGTTGTTTTGAGGCCCCCATGTTGCCACTCTTCAGAGGAGAGTCAAAGAGAACAACAACTTGCAATTGGCCACCTTAAATACCTTTTCTCATGATTGGATGCCTATGAAGTTCAAGGCTTAATGAGCTTGAAAAATCTTTGTCTGGACAATACCCCAGTACTCAGCTTTTATTAGAAAATGAATGGCATGCCACTGTGATCATTTTATGTGATGACAGAGTAAATTATTATGGAGCCTCAGAGGGGTGCCCAAACTTTTTCATACGACTGTATATACAGTGCATTTGGAATGTATTCAGACCCCTTGACTTTTTTTTCTCATCAATCTACACACAATACACAATAATGACAAAGCAAATACAGGTTTAGGCATTTATTCAAATGTATAAAATGGTGAACTTTATGGTGAAATGACTGTCTTTCCACTTCCGTATTAGGGCCCCAACAGTGCTCACTGGAACATTCAGAAGCTTAGAAATGCGCCTATAACCAATGCCATCATTATGTTTTGCAACAATTAGGTTGCGAATGTCTTGAGACAGCTCTTTGCTTTTACCCATCATGAGATGTGTCTTGTGTGACACCTTGGCAATGAGACCTTTTTGTAGGCCATCAGTTGGGACTGAACCAGCTGATATTAATTTGCACTGACAGGGGGCTGGATTGCTTTTTAATTACTGATAGTTTTCAGCTGTTGTCTTGGCTTTCCATGCCTTTTTGAACCTCCCTTTCTTCATGTGTTCAATACTTTTTCCCTGTGTCATTTCACATTATTGCACATAACTTAATTTCTGAACTGATTTGTTTTGGTTTCTTTGTATGTATGGATTACTTGGGTTGTTACCAACATCTAGTGAACATTTCATGTCAATAGCACCTTTGGAAATATATTTACTGAGAAAAATGGTGACGTGTTCAATACTTAAGAGAAGGGGTTGGGAGACAGGAGAAGATAAGGGGTTGGGAGACAGGAGAATAGAAGGGGTTGGGAGACAGGAGAATAGAAGGGGTTGGGAGACAGGAGAAGAGAAGGGGTTGGGAGACAGGAGAAAAGATGGGGTTGGGAGACAGGAGAATAGAAGGGGTTGGGAGACAGGAGAAGAGAGTCACAACAGTAACGATGGAAGCTCCGGTTGAGTTTCAAACAGCAGGTGGAAGACTGGGTACAGTCACAATGCAGAAGGTTACGTTCCGCTCGAACACTTGCACGGTGGGGGCCAGTCTCACAGGAGAGGCCGGTAAGACAGAGAGAATTACAACAACATACAGTAGACGAGGAGGAGAGGAGAGGACGAGAGGCAAGGAGGAGAGGAGAGGAGAGGAGAGGAGAGGAGAGGAGAGGAGAGGAGAGGAGAGGAGAGGAGAGGAGAGGAGAGGAGAGGAGAGGAGAGGAGAGGAGAGGAGAGGAGAGGAGAGGAGACACTACTGTCAGAGGAAGATAACACACAGCGCTCACTCAGTTCACACACACATGCATTGTATACAGAGACTCATACACACACACATGCAAACCTGGACTTCCACACACAGACGCAAACATACACACAAACACACACACATACATACAAACCCACATACACACACGCATGCATGTGCCAACACACACACACAAACACAAACAAAAACTGACTTTCTACTACTACTACACACCCTAAACATACAAAATGACTAACACACATACGCTCTCCCTTTACCCATCTCGATGACTCACACACACACACTCAGGGAGATGGACAATGCTGGAAATAGGTCAGCACGGTTCCTGATGCTCAGAATGTGTCACATTCTGGAAGACAGGCTGCAGGACACAAGGCAGCTGGAGGCACTAGCACTACAGTGTCACCCATTCATAATGAACAGCCCTGTCCCCATTGACAACAGACAGTACTGAAGAAGGCCATTGGGGATAGAGAAGGATGGTGGTGCCATACACACCTACAGGAACATACACACCTACAGGAACATACACACCTACAGGAACATACACACCTACAGGAACATACACACCTACAGGAACATACACACCTACAGGAACATACACACCTACAGGAACATACACACCTACAGGAACATACACACCTACAGGAACATACACACCTACAGGTACATACACACCTACAGGAACAGACGTGTTTCTCTCGGCTGGAGGATAGCAGGTATGACAGGTTGCTGCACACACACACACACACACACACACACATACACGCGCGCGCACATACACACAGGTGTTTGGTCACGGATGGAAAATAGCAACAGTTGTTGTTGTTGTTATTGTGAGGAATACCACAAACACACACACAGGTGTTGAGACAGGGAAGTCTGGAGTAGTAGCTGAGACAGTAGTAATGAGTAGTCAGGGGGGAAGCTATCTGCTATCTGTCATCAGCTCAGGTAAGCTCAGTCCCGCAGGTAGACACACACACACACACACACACACACACACTCGAACACACACACTCAAACACACACACTCGAACACACACACACAAACACACACACACTCCGCCCAGACAAACACAAGACTCAAACATAAAATCATCCCGGTATGTCAAATAAACAGTCTCATAGCGATAAACACATATTCTAATTCAGTTATGAGTGATAAACACTATGTTTGTTTGGGTTACAGTGATTGACATACATAAGATATGTAACATACATGTAAATCACATACAGTCACCTGTCCCACATATTCAGATCCTAACATGTATATAATTATTAACTTCAAACATGCCTAACATCAAACTCCCATTGACATCAATACCCATTTATACAAGAGTTTAAAGTATGCATATACACCGCATTAGACCCTACAGTATAGAGAGACATTTCAGGACAGCTTGCTCAGAAATCCAAGGTCTGCTAACGACGTGCTGTTAATGAAGAGAGGCTAATTCATCACAAAGCTGTGATCAGGCTAATGGCAGATGGATGTTTTTTAGTTAGCACAAAGCCTGTCAAGACTGTACCCAGGTGTAACGGAGGTAGTTAGGCGAACCACACTCGTGCGTTAGTCTCTCTCTCTCTCTCTCTCTCTCTCTCTCTCACACGTGTACACTCACATGCGCTACAGACGCACACACACACCCCTGGCCCCTTTTGTTAGACTGCAGGTGTTCAGTTCAGCCTACTTTATCAAGCCCCTGGAGTTAGACTGCAGGTGTTCAGTTCAGCCTACTTTATCAAGCCCCTGGAGTTAGACTGCAGGTGTTCAGTTCAGACTACGTTATCAAGCCCCTGGAGTTAGACTGCAGGTGTTCAGTTCAGACTACGTTATCAAGCCCCTGGAGTTAGACTGCAGGTGTTCAGTTCAGACTACATTTATCAAGCCCCTGGAGTTAGACTGCAGGTGTTCAGTTCAGACTACGTTATCAAGCCCCTGGAGTTAGACTGCAGGTGTTCAGTTCAGACTACTTTATCAAGCCCCTGGGGTTAGACTGCAGGTGTTCAGTTCAGACTACTTTATCAAGCCCCTGGAGTTTCAATCTTCCTCCACTCCTAACATCCATAATGAGGTCATGTTACCATAGAAATATAATTAGGACTAAAGAGGAGCTCTAGGAGAGTGGTAACACACACACTGAGTGTACAAAACATTAACATCCTAATATTGAGTTTCACCCCCTTTTGCCCTCAGAACAGCCTCAATTCGTCGGGGCATGGACTCTACAAGGTGTCAAAAGCGTTCCACACGGATGTTGACCAATTTTGACTCCAATGCTTCCCACAGTTGTGTCAAGTTGCCTGGATGTCCTTTGAGTGGTGGACAATTCTTGATACACGTGAAACTGTTGAGCGTGAAAAACCCAGCAGCGTTGCAGTTCTTGACATAAACCGATGTGCCTGGCACCTACTACCATACCCTGTTCAAAGGCACTTAAATCTTTTGTCTTGCTCATTCACCCTCTGAATGGCACACATACACAATCCATGTCTCAATTGTCTCAAGGCTTTAAAATCCTTCTTTAACCTGTCTCCTCCCCTTCATCTACACTGATTGAAGTGGATTTAACAAGTGACATCAATAAGGGATCATAGCTTTCACCTGGATTCACCTGGACAGACTATGTCAGTGTATAAGGAAGCCAAGCTGCAGCAAATGACAGTAACCTCTGTTAATCTAACACCACCACACCTTGTAGCCAATGTGTAGACTGAAACAGAGGGTAGGGCAGTCTGAGTGGTCTGAGAGGGGAGTGGAAAACTGAAAATTAGCTGTTATTGGCAGAGAGGTTTGGAATTGGGGCTGCGTTCAGAGAGAGAGAGAGAGAGAGAGAGAGAGAGAGAGAGAGAGAGAGAGAGAGAGAGAGAGAGAGAGAGAGAGAGAGAGAGAGAGAGAGAGAGAGAGAGAGAGAGAGAGAGAGAGAGAAAAGAAGACAATGTCATTAACTGTGACATCATCAAATTTAATCCTTGATTTTATGGGGGCACGCTTTAATTTCTCTGACCCGCTGCAGTCACTCGCTCCCGAGCTGTGAACGTAGCTTCAGTTGAAGCAGGTGTGTACATCGTCTCATTCTCCCTCACACACCCTATCTTGCTCTCTTTCTCCCATCTATCACAAACTCAGAGTATCTCTTCTGGTGTAGTTTTTATTTTGTTCTGTTTTAGTTCTATTTTCTCAAGCTCTTCCTCTGTAGTTGGTCTTGCCATATTGTTAGTCACGCATCGTGTTTCCCTGTGACCATTGTTGTCCGTGGCACATGAGGATGTAACTTTCTGTCAGCCCCATCACTACACAACAGAGACTACTGTTATTGGATGGTAATAAACAATCAAACACATGCACACACACACACAGACACACAGACACACACACACCGCCCCTTGTCGTGTCAACTCCCTAAACCCCTGCCCTACACACCCCTATACAGACACACCCTACACACACACACACACACACACTATTTCTATCTCCCTCACCGATACACACACACTCACTGATATGCATATGCACACGCAGAGCCATTTTAATGCTAATAGGTTTATGTTGGAACTGTAATTAAAAACAGCATGGTTTTCCCTTTCTTCACTGTTTGAGGTCTAGAGAAATATATAGCAGTGGGGAGAAGAGGGGGTACATAGCGAGAGAGAGAGAGAGAGAGAGAGAGAGAGAGAGAGAGAGAGAGAGAGAGAGAGAGAATGATATGCTAGCTGACAAGGCACACTGCAGGTGTGATTTGGAGACTGAAACAGCTGCAGTCAGTTCCTCTCCCTCCCAGGTGGAAAAACACTGTCCTGATGAATGTGTCTCTCTCTCTCACACACACAGACAAGTTTCTAACAAACTTTCTCTGTCTCTCTCAGATAAGCACATACTGTACATTCATGTAGGCACACCTCACACAAAAGTCTACATACTGTACAGACTAACACACATTACACATTACAATCAATTCACCTATAGAGCAAAGCTTTGCTGCCAGAGTGGTGACTACCTAGTCTAGTGTAGTGTTCCCTCTCTCTGTAAACTCAGTCTGCTTGGCGTCTTCACACACACACAGACCTACACGGACATAATGGATACACTCCCTCCCTCTCTCTCTACTGCTTTCTCTCTCTGTAGGGTACACTCAGTCTATAGAGGAGACTTCAGTCTCCAGCTGTCCATAAGGGAGTGGAACGGCTTGCTGGGATATGCCAGTCCTCCAGAGCAGTGCCCCACTGTAATTGGGTGGGCTTGTCTGCTGACAACTTGCCATTGGTGGAAGATGGAGAGATTGGGAAAATGGTGTGTGTAGGGGGTGGGGGGGAGGGGTGCAGCGGTGTGTGTGTGTGAGTGAGAATGTGTCTGAGTCATAGCTCAATGCTGCATGAAATGTTTTTCCAGCACAGATTGAGCAGTGCTGACCAAAGGGACCCACCGGGGCTATCTGACCAGCTGGCGTGCACACACACACACGCACACGCACACACACACACACACACACAAACACAAAACCATCTTATCCCAGTTTACCGGCTCTTCCTCTCCATCCCACGCCTCATCACGCCCACTCTAATGAGGCATGCTGTGTAATTAACACCTAAATGAAGCAGCTCGTTTCCATAACTGTTCGGCTCAACAAAGGCCTGACGTCCCCTTAACAAACCAGCATGCCAAGCAAAGATGTTACGCAAATACAGCGGGGGGAGTGAAGAGATGAAAAGATGGGGGAGGAAATGGGACAGAGAGAGAGAGAAAGAGAGACAGAGAGAGAGAAAGAGAGAGACAAAGAGAGAGAACGAGAGAGACAGAGAGAGAGAAAGAGGAGGAGAAAACCTTATAAAATTACATCTGGCCAGTAAGCCCTTGAAATTGAGAAAAAAGCATCTCAAGATACAACACTTGAGAGAGAGAGAAAGAGAGAGAGAACGAGAGAGAGAGAGAGAGAGAGAGTGAGAGAGCGAGCGAGAGAGAACGAGAGAGAGAGTGAGAGAGCGAGCGAGAGAGAACGAGAGAGAGAGTGAGAGAGCGAGCGAGAGAGAACGAGAGAGAGAGAGGGAGGGAGAGAGAGAAAGAGAGTGAGTGAATGACAAGTGTTGAGCGCGGGTTGAAAGAGAACCTTTCTCCGTTCTCATTCTCCAGGCATTTATCCATCCAATCTATCTGCCTCCCCAACGACATCATCCGAGCGAGGAAAGACAGAGGAGGAGAGAAAGGACAGAGCCAGAGAGCCAGAGAGCCAGAGAGCCAGAGACAGAGACAGAGACAGAGACAGAGACAGAGACAGAGAGAGAAGGTGGGCGGAACAGTTCCCAGGCACTGCTGCTTTCTTAAGTCACACATGAAAAGCCTGAGTTATGCTCAAACGTTCCACTTCACCTCCACAATGTATATACCACTGGGATAATGAAGCGCCTCTCCTGAAAAGGCATCCATAAATCTGACCCTGTTTTTCTCTCTTTCGCTTTCTCTCAGCGCTCTTGTCTGTCTCTCACTCTCTTTCTTTTCTGTGGTGGTGTATGTCTGTTTTGGTAGTTTCTTATGTAACAGAAGATACGTCTAAGTCAACATAACTTAGAAGAGCTTTGTCTTCGGGTTGTCACACAACCCAAAGGTGATCACACTCTCATAGATATCTCTCTTTCACTCGCGCGAAAACACAAACACACACACACACACACACACACACACACACAGCATATGTTTCACACACACAAACACACACACACACACACACAAACAACATATGTTTCACACACACAAACACACACACACACAGCATATGTTTCACACACACACACACACACACACACACAGCATATGTTTCACACACATACACACACAGCATGTTTCACACACACACACACACACACACACACACACACACACACACAGCATATGTTTCACACACACACACACACACACAAATACACACACACAGCATGTGTTTCACACACACACACACACACATACACTCACACACACACATCATATGTTTCACACACACAAACACACACACACACACACACATACACACACAGCATATGTTTCACACACACATACACACACAGCATATGTTTCACACACACACACACACACACACAGACACACACACAGCATATGTTTCACACACACACACACACACACACACACAGCATATGTTTCACACACACAAACACACACACACACACACACACACACACACACAGTGTAATTCTAAATATTGCATTCATGGAATAGATTGCATTCTAGTGCTGTAATATTGTAAGAGTAGTAGTCTGTGAGTTGCTTATAAAGTTGCTTACTACAGTAGCCTACCATAAACCACAATAACCACAAAGCAATACATCATCTTCTCTCAGTCATATGAATATTATGAATATTATTTTGCTGTTATGAAACTATAATAGGTACAATAAGGTCACATACAGTAGATACAATAAGGTCACATACAGTAGGTACAATAAGGTTACATACAGTAGATACAACAAGGTCACATACAGTAGATACAATAAGGTCACATACAGTAGATACAATAAGGTCACATACAGTAGATACAACAAGGTCACATGCAGTAGATACAATAAGGTCACATACAGTAGATACAATAAGGTCACATACAGTAGATACAATAAGGTCACATACAGTAGATACAATAAGGTTACATACAGTAGATACAATAAGGTTACATACAGTAGATACAATAAGGTTACATACAGTAGATACAATAGGGTCACATACAGTAGATACAATAAGGTCACATACAGTAGATACAATAAGGTCACATACAGTAAATACAATAAGGTCACATACAGTAGGTACAATAAGGTCACATACAGTAGATACAATAAGGTCACATACAGTAGATACAATAAAGTCACATACAGTAGATACAATAAGGTCATACAGTAGGTACAATAAGGTCACATACAGTAGGTACAATAAGGTCACATACAGTAGATACAATAAGGTTACATACAGTAGATACAATAAGGTTACATACAGTAGATACAATAAGGTCACATACAGTAGATACAATAGGGTCACATACAGTAGATACAATAAGGTCACATACAGTAGATACAATAAGGTCACATACAGTAGGTACAATAAGGTCACATACAGTAGATACAATAAGGTCACATACAGTAGGTACAATAAGGTCACATACAGTAGATACAATAGGGTCACATACAGTAGATACAATAAGGTCACATACAGTAGGTACAATAAGGTCACATACAGTAGATACAATAAGGTCACATACAGTAGATACAATAAGGTCACATACAGTAGATACAATAAGGTCATACAGTAGGTACAATAAGCTCACATACAGTAGGTACAATAAGGTCACATACAGTAGATACAATAAGGTCACATACAGTAGATACAATAAGGTCACATACAGTAGGTACAATAAGGTCACATACAGTAGATACAATAAGGTCACATACAGTAGATACAATAAGGTCACATACAGTAGGTACAATAAGGTCACATACAGTAGATACAATAAGGTTACATACAGTAGGTACAATAAGGTCACATACAGTAGATACAATAAGGTCACATACAGTAGATACAATAAGGTCACATACAGTAGGTACAATAAGGTCACATACAGTAGATACAATAAGGTCACATACAGTAGATACAATAAGAGTGAGAGTGAATACATTCCCGGTAAAGTAATTCAAATCCTAGTTGCAGGTTAATTTCAAGGTCAGTCACATCCACCTTCTCATTGACATTACATTGATGTAGTGGATTCAAGGCATATGTGAGGATATGACATGGGAGGTGTACTCACCTTGAAGCTGCAAGGTTGCTGGTTCAAGCATCACTGAAGCAGTTATGCCTAAATCACAACATTTTTAAATGTATTTTTATTTAACCTTTATCTAACTAGGAGAGTCAATTAAGAACAAATTCTTATTTACAATGACGGCCTACACCGCACCGGCCAAACTCGGACGACGCTGGGCCAATTGTGCGCCGCCCTATGGGACTCCCAATCACAGCCGGTTGTGATACAGTCTGGATTCGAACCAGGTTGTCTGCAGTGACGCCTCTATCACTGAGATGCAGTGTCTTAGACCGCTGCGCCACTTATTATTGTTTAATTACAGCTGTTCCTTTCTCATCTGACCAATTGAATGACTAATTTACATTCTGAATTAAGAGAGTTAGAATAACAATGTTTTCTGATTTAGTAATTGTACAACTATTTCGGCATGGTTTCACCCTTGAGACTCAATTAGACTCGCTGTTCACCGATCATGCCCTTTTTAGACAACATGACTCTGCGGTACTTTGAAGGCGAGAATACGAGTAGGCATTATTACAAATAGCCTAACTACCATACTCCTCTCTATAGCCTAGTCTACAAGCGTCACTGCGCTGGACAGAGTGCTGTGTGAACGGTCAATGAGGTCCCTCCCTATCCGTGCCATCGCCGCCTCATTTGCGGCACACACCCTCCAATTATTGACGAGAAATTGATAGTTAGTCAAAAAGATGATATGCTGTTTTACCAAGGTTAGTGGTGTCATCAATAAACTGCAACCCGTGAAACCCGTTTAAACTAAAATGCTGGTAACTTCCAAGGGGCTCGACAACATATTCTGTAGCCTGTAGCCTGCTGTCTGACATCCATCAAACATCAAGAAAGCTTCTGATGAATTATTAATTTCAAGAATGTATCTTACTTTCAAAAAATACATTGCACAGCATAAGTTCAAATAGTAAATACAAAATCTGAAAATCCTTCTTGAAATCAAGGCTCGCGTCTATCAATGCCCCAGTCTACAGAATCACAATCTGTTAGCAAGTTTTCATTCTCACTTACCTTTTCCAGCGAGAACGCAGGACAGCCCCAGTACCACCCAAACCAGCGCAAATGGCACTCCAAGCATCTCCATGATGGGAGAACGATTTCGACCAAGGCAAGACGATCTCTCTCTTCCACTTGATATACCTTACTTTCTTTCAATGTCTGTTCGACACACCTTTTCAATGCGAGGTAAGCGGGAACTGAAGCTGACTGCGAGAGACAGAAAGCGTGCGGTGCCAGTCAACAGTCTACTAGGTGGAGCGATGGTTTGGCGTGGCTGGCTGAGCCTTTGATATTGGGAGGGGACGGGACACATATTTCAGCGCGCCCCGGGACTAGACTGCTACGTCACGCATTGAAAAATAAAACGAGCTTTATCATCAGGTAGCCTACTGATTCCGCCTAGGATGTGTTCGGCTTGATTAGCCTATCAATTCAACCAGTCTGTTTATCACCACCAGCATTGAAATGTAATCCTAAATATTGCATTCATGGAATAGATTGCATTCTAGTGCTGTAATATTGTAAGAGTAGTAGTCTGTGAGTTGCTTATAAAGTTGCTTACTACAGTAGCCTACCATAAACCACAATAACCACAAAGCAATACATCATCTTCTCTCAGTCATATGAATATTACTTTTGCTGTCATGAAACTACAGTATAATGCAACTATGTTATCTAAGATGTCTTAACTGTTCACTGCAACGGCACAGCTCAGTGTAGGCTATTGTACAATTCCATCAATAGCCTGACAAAGGTTTAAAACCTATGGTACATCTGAAACCCCCTCCAGATGTAACTACTCCAGATGTAACTGCTCCAGATGTAACTGCTCCAGATGAAGTAACCTTGTTTCTCTCTTAGTATCTTCACAACATTCCTCTGTTGTGTGTGTTTGTATGTATGTGTGTGTGTGTGTGTGTGTGTGTTTGTTTGTGTGTGTGTGTGTTAAGCCCTGTGGTGTTGCCTCATGCTACAAGGGGCCAGAGAGAGAAAGAAGAAAGTCCTTAGAGTCAGAGACACAAAGGAAAATAACTGGTTACATCGGAGCCCAGACCACTGTAGGTGTGTGTGTGTGTGTGTGTGTGTGTGTGTGTGTGTGCGCCTCATTACAGTGAATGTGATGAGGCATTGGGTGTAGGAGAGGAGCAAGTAAACTGGTGTGTGTGTGTGTGTGTGTGTGTGTGTGTGTGTGTGTGTGTGTGTGTGTGTGTGTGTGTGTGTGTGTGTGTGTGTGTGTGTGTGCCTCATTACAGTGAATGTGATGAGGCATTGGGTGTAGGAGAGGAGCAAGTAAACTGGTGTGTGTGTGTGTGTGTGTGTGTGTGTGTGTGTGTGTGTGTGTGTGTGTGTGTGTGTGTGTGTGTGTGTGTGTGTGTATGTGTGTGTGTGTGTGTGTGTGTGTGTGTGTGTGTGTGTGTGTGTGTGTGTGTGTGTGTGTGTGTGTGTGTGTGTGTGTGTGTGTGTGTGTGTGTGTGTGTGTGTGTGTGTGTGTGTGTGTGGTAAAACCAATGTCACTTATTGAACCCTAGAGAATATTGCAGAATGCCCATTCCTATCAGTGCAAGGTTGCTTCACATTAATCAGAGTGGACCAACAATATACCAGGGTGCTAAAATAGTGGTAGAAGGCTGTGTAGCTCTACTCAAGGTGTGGTAGAAGGCTGTAGCTCTACTCAATTAGTGGTAGAAGGCTGTGTAACTCTACTTAATTAGTGGTAGAAGGCTGTGTAGCTCTACTCAATTAGTGGTAGAAGGCTGTGTAACTCTACTTAATTAGTGGTAGAAGGCTGTGTAGGTCTACTCAAGTAGTGGTAGAAGGCTGTGTAGCTGTACTCAAGTAGTGGTAGAAGGCTGTGTAGCTCTACTCAAGTAGTGGTAGAAGGCTGTGTAGCTCTACTCAAGTAGTGGTAGAAGGCTGTGTAGCTCTACTCAAGGTGCTCTTTGAACATTGCATTGCACTTATGAAGCCAAAAAACAAGGCTTTAATCATCTTAGCATTTCTGTACAGATTTGGCCTCTGAAGTTGCTGTGGGGAGTTTAGTAGATTCCAAGTTCATCCATTGCACCACTCTGTAACCAGAGAACATAACAAAATCAGTCAAGATATTGGAAGGTATTTGGAAGATATACTGTATACTGGTCCAAAAATATAAATGCAACATGCAACAATTTCAAAGATTTTACTGAGTTACAGTACATATAAGGAAATCAGTCATTTGAAATAAATAAATTAGGCCCTAATCTATGAGCCAGGCTCAGTTTTTCCCCACAAAAAGGCTTTATTACAGACAGAAATACTCCTCAGTTTCATCATCTGTCCGGTTGGCTGGTCTCAGACGATCCCACAGGTGAAAAAGCCAGATGTGGAAGTCCTGGGCTGGCATGGCGACACGTGGTCTGCGGTTGTGAGGCCGGTTGGACGTACTGCCAAATTCTCTAAAATGACGTTGGAGGTGGTTTAAGATTAAATTCTCTGGCAACAGCTCTGGAGGACATTCCTGCCGTCAGCATGCCAATTGCCACCTCCCTCAAAACCTGAGACATCTGTGGCACTGTGTTGTGTGACAAAACTGCACATTTTAGAGTGGCCTTTTATTGTCCCCAGCACAAGGTGCACATGTTTAATGATCATGTTGTTTAATCAGCTTCTTGATATGCCACACCTGTCAGGTGGATGGATTATCTTGGCAAAGGAGAAATGCTCACTAACAGGGATGTATACAAATGTGTGTACAAAATGTGAGAGAAATAAGCTTCTTATGCATATCTTTTATTTCAGCTCATGAAACATGGGACCAACACTTTACATGTTGTGTTTATATTTTTGTTCAGTATAAGATATTAGATTAGAAAAACTTTAACGTCATCAATGAGGCAATTCGTATCGTAGTATTCACAATACATACAGATGAAATTATATAAAGTATGGATGATATAATATTATCTCAATATCTCTCTACTGCCTCTGTATCTGTAAGTAGTATATTTACACAGCCTACATGATTGCATGGCATCTGAGGGCCTGTAATTCAGTTTAGAATAATGAAGGAGGGGCTAGGGAAAATAATGGACGACGTGGAAGATGTGTGCCTCGACACACAGCGGAGTGGCGCTTACCTTCCAGCAAGTTGCATAATTTCCCATAGTACGCAATGTGCCCTGAGTTGATTATACCACTTACGTATACCACGGCTATAATTTTAACACACACACACACACACACAATTGCTGGTAGAAATGTGTTCGGAAGCTGCTAGCAAGTACATAGCTAGCTCAACAAGATCTCACGGTCTCACTTCAGTATTCATCGTTTGTCCAGGTGGAGGATAAACGTCAAAACTTGACAGTTAAGTTTAGGCATTAATTCCGACTGGTCAAAGTAAGGGTTAAGGTTTGGGATAGGGTTAAAACAGAAAAAATACAAATGATTACCTAGCACTGGGATTGAACCCACGATAGTCTGAGCCGTAGCTTGCGGTTTACCACCACCCTAGCAAGCCGCTAGCCTATTAGATGGTAATATGCGCTCATGTTGCCCCAGTGGACAGTATTGAAGGCATCTTCCGACATCCTTGGGACCTGGATAAACGTCTAATACTGCAGTGGATCTAATGTGACTTGGCTAAGCTAGCTACAGCAGGCCTAGTTTCCTTAATAACCTAACAAACATACTTGCTAGCTAAGTAAACCATCAGTTCTCCTAAATGTTAGCAAGCTAACTATTTATGAAAATCTAACTCAACAATGCAAACAATAAAATAATTCAAACTTGTTTCAAGCAGACCACCAGTCCCCATGCCCAAGAACGCCAAGGCAACCTGCCTAAATGACTATCACCGTGTAGCACTCACATCTATAGCCATTACATTTTATGTAAGGCTGGTCATGGCTCACATCAACGACATCATTCCAGACACACTGGATCCACTCCAATTCGCATACTACCCCAACAGATGATGCAATCTCTATTGCACTCCACACTGCCCTCACCCACCTGGACAAAAGGAACACCTACAGTGGGTGAAATAAGTATTGAACACGTCACCATTTTTCTCAGTAAATATATTTCCAAAGGTGCTATTGACATGAAAGTTTCACCAGAAGTAATCCATACATACTAAGAAACCAAAACAAATAAGTTCAGAAATTAAGTTATGTGTAATAATGTAAAATGACACAGGGAAAAAGTATTGAACACATGAAGAAAGGGAGGTTCAAAAAGGCATGGAAAGCCAAGACAACAGCTGAAAACTATCAGTAAGTAAAAAGCAATCCAGCCCCCTGTCAGTGTAAATTAATATCAGCTGGTTCAGTCCCAACTGATGGCCTACAAAAAGGTCTCATTGCCAAGGTGTCACACAAGACACATCTCATGATGGGTAAAAGCAAAGAGCTGTCTCAAGACCTTCGCAACCTAATTGTTCCAAAACATAATGATGGCATTGGTTATAGGCGCATTTCTAAGCTTCTGAATGTTCCAATGAGCACTGTTGGGGCCATAATACGGAAGTGGAAAGACAATCATTTCACCATAAATTTGCCT